>JAAIXJ010000011.1:312161-546622 GCA_013403705.1 Heliconius hermathena | reverse complement strand
TTAATTCAACACAGAGATAAAGAACGATCTTGAAAGAAATATCAAGTAAATACAAAGATTTTTTGGTTGGTTCGTTCATATAATATATGTAACTAATTTAAAAACTGTACAGGAGTTAATATGCAATTATTACAGTTATTTTACAATGAATATTATGAATCCTTCAAATCAATAATTTAACATTTAAGGCTGTTTCTGAATGAGTAAATTAAATTATTCACTGACATCAGCACATTTAACAGAGTATATTATATAGGTAAAAAGAACATAAAGTTACAAAAATATATACGTGTAATAAATAATTAGCTTTATGTATATTTTATAAATATCAAATATCAACAATGGTCGTATTTTTTTATTTAAAACAATCTTTAAATTTAAAAAAAAATTCTTTGACGATAGTGTCGTAAAAAAATCATATTAGAAGTCATTAAAGTTGTCAATCAATTCTGCTTATTAAATCAATAATCATGTATTTTAAGCGGGCGAAACCGTGGGCGAGCCGCTAGTACTGTATATTATACTTCAATGGTACTAGAAATTATCAAAATAAAAATTGAAATTCAGATTTTGTACGTTTTATTTAAATTCCCCAGCTTTACCTTGCGCGCTAGTGGTGCTAGCTGGTGTGCAAAAACCCGTAGCCTCCATTATGCCACGAATACATCAAATTATACTTACTTAAAATGCAAAATTGGGATGCCAATGCCATACTAAATGGTGAAAGTTTATGCATTGTATGCAAATATAGAGTGAATAAATGGTGAAACCGGAAACTACACAAACTAGATATTATCAGCATCTCCCATCACACTATTTTATGTAAAATTTTAATCATTTGTTTATACCTATTCTTTACGTAATAAATATTTTTTCGGTAATAATAAAACATCAAAATAAATAATTTATTAAATGTTATTTCTTAATTTATTAATGGTTCAGGAAACTATTAATTATAATAAAAAAAAATATATACATAATATTATAATTTATAAAAGAGAAAAGAAATCAATTACAAAATGTTTACTTCTTATTTTTTTGTGGACGTGTTCACGCAAAATATAACTCCGATATTATACAGGTATATTTATACAAATATATTGTCGTTTCTTTTTTTTTTGTATTGTGATTTATAAACTGTGTATGTAATAAAGAATTTTATTTATTTCCGACTCTATCAATCCGACTATAGGTAAATACGACAAAACGCGAACAAATTATTATATTGCAATTTAGCGGCATTGAATCTGCAACCATTGTGTTAACTTAGGCATAGTAATTACAATTATTTTACGCCTCAACTACTCGAGATCTTAATTCATTAAAAACAAATTAGCTTCACGCTGTATCCCGCACACAGCAGGGCAGGCAGAGGAAACCTAGTGTTAAGACACTTCGTTTCCCACTTTGGCATTGCGTGTTGAGTGGCGGAACTCAACGCCGCTCTTTGCCTCGACACCAGAGCGAAGAAATGAAAATATAAATATTTCATTTCCTCGAGTGGGGATCGAACCCACAATCAGGCGATTTAACAGTCACACTTTGCGCGCCTACGCCACGACCGGCCTCAAATACTCCTCACGACAACGATAATGGCTCTAATTTATATAGGTACTTATTATAAAATATCTCTCCAATATCGCAATAAAGTCCCATAATAGTTTTATACTTAACAAGTGTTCCCTTATCTAATGTAAAAAATTAATTATGCAGTCGTTCACATTTATTTCATAGGATGAGCGTGTTGTATATTCAATTAACATCTGTTTATTCTTAATTGTGATATTCATTTATTTTATATAGATTATATTATGTGCCCTAACAGATACGAAAATATAATAATTGAATGCAAAGAATATTTGTGGCATGAAACTTTTTCTAAAAAAAATAATTACATATACAAGATGGAAGTGTCAGCACCACTTTAAATGAAACCACAGTTTTAACTACTCTATAAAAGCCTAATACAATTAAAAATGTTTTTTTCTCCAAAATTATTGTTGCAATATAAAACGCCATTTGTCAAGAACGACGCACGCACACATAAACCTATCTAAGGGACGCACATAAACCTATCTAAGGGAAACCGCCTCATACGCCTCATTCCGAAATCGAGTCGTAGGTATTGGCGGCAAAGTTCAAAGTTGATTAACCTTCAGTAGTAGTATGTGTTTACGTTATTGGTATCTATGCGTAACTGCTTAACACAAAATACAGGTATGGATAAACATCGTGAAATGAAAAAAAAATCCTACGTCTAAACTGTTGAGGTCAATCAAGATGATTAATTTCTTTAGGCATGGGTTTAAAATATTTTACCCTATATGCTGTTTCCGTAAAAGGAGCGCTGACACTTTCACATTCTGAATACAATTCATATACATTAAATGTTTTTTAATTACTAGCGACCGAAGCGGCTTCGTCCGTATTAGCTTATTATATTTTAGCTAAATTATACAATACCTTTACATAAAATATACCCTATATATTATTCTTCACGCTGTATCCCGCACACAGTAAGGTAGGCTGAGGGTAGCCTAGTGTTAAGACACTCCGTTCCCTGCTTTCCGCCGAGTTCTGGAGGCATTACATGTTGAATGGCGAAAATCGGCGCCGCGCTTTGCCTTGACACCAGAGGAAGAAATGAAAATATAAATGTAAATAAATATTTCACTTCCCCGAGTGAGAAACCCACAACCAGTCGGTTTTAGTCACACTTCGTGCCTCTGCGCCACGACTGGCCTCAAAACCTTTACATAAAATATACCCTATATATTATTCTGATGTATATATGTATAAGCTATGTAACTGTGAGTAAAATGGAATAAACATCCATCTTTACAAACATTAAAATAGAAATTAATATACTATATTAGTAGGATTTAAAAAAAATGCAATTGAATACTAAAATTATTAATAAAAACTCAAGTGAATATGTTTATTAATTATGACGTCCTACTTTTCACTTTAAATGATAATGATTGAAGTAATAAAAAAAAATGTATAGTGAATCGCGAGTTTGTGAAGCGTTCGCTTCCAAGTATGCTTCCACGTGAAAAATATACAATGTTTCAGGATACAAAACTACTGTAAATAATAGTCGACACGTCCTGTTGACGTGCCTACATTTTATATTATTATTTTGTGTTTATATTGCGGCTGCATTTCAAACTAATGAGAAATGGGCTAGTGGGTGTAGATATTGTTGTTTTCTCTCTTATTGTTTGTTGCAGTAATATCTTGCAGTGGAAGCATTTATATTATTTGAATGTTTAATCATGAAAGCTTTTTTTTATTTTTATTGTAATTTTTAAAACAGAATTAACATGACGTATAATATAATAAATTAACAATAAAACAAGTATGTATAATATAATTATAATAATTTTAAATTTAAAAACAAATTTTAATTTAGTCTGTAGCTCATTATGCGTTATAATATTAAGCATGAACAACAATAGCAAATCTGAATAGAAGTTTCTTAACCTACTTACGTGAGAATAAGTCATTAAAATAAACTGTTTCATTTATTACTTAATAAAAATATATTGTTAAAATAATATTTTTTTCAATAATATTTAAAGCAGGAAATGTCAAGTTCGTCGAATAAAATACTAAAGTTTAAATATAGCCTTAGGGCTTATTCTAAATATAACGTGGGCGGTGGGAATAATAATTGTATTGTGGTGAGCTAACCGAGCCTACATATTTATGAATCACAAAATAGTTTTAACTTTTATTATATTTTAATATGTTATTCATACTATAATATTATTATTTATATTAAAATATATTTTTATTACATTTCATTTCTATAATTTTTGTGATAAAATAAACAGATAAAATAAAAAAATACATACAACATTATATTTAATAAAAAAAATCAATACTTACGAATCCACCAACAGTATGATAGCACCAATGATCATAAATATCGCGTGCATCAGGAATGGCACCAAGTATGGCGCGTCTGGCATTTCTGACGACGCTAACCCTGCCAGCGGGGGGAAGATTGCCAGTCCTAAAGTGCCAAACGCCATTTGCCTGCCAACGTCGCCACGGCCAAGTGATGTTTCTCTTGTCGCTATGACACAAGCCGTTCCCAGTAAAGCTAAGGCAGCGGTTGGCCAAATATCTGCTAGCACTCTGTAAATAATTATTTATTGAAATTACGTTTTGTTTTGTATTTTTTTTGGTAAAGCAATTTCACTCTTTTTCCTGCAACGCAGGGATAGATAGAGGGAATCCAGTGTTAAGTTTAATACTCTGTTACCCATTTTTCGCCAAATTTTCGAGACATTGCGTGTTGAGTGGCGAAACTCAAGGCCGCGCTTTGCCTTGTTACCACGAATACCCCGAGTGGGGATTGAGTTCACAACTCAGTACATTTACAATTGAACGGTGTCACACTTCGCCATGACAATCTTTTTTATATTTCATGAGAGTTTCAACATAGGTACAAAAGGCAATGCGACGTTTGTATCAAAGGTTAAAACACTTGTAGGGATTCATACTGTCACCCTCAGTGGATTAGATTCAATACCTGGATTGAAATATTAAACATTCCGGTCAATGTTAAAGTAGCTTACGGAACTAATTCGAGGCTGTTTACAACAAATTCTGATATGCTGGTTCTGATATATACATGCAATTGTTATACAATATATTATGGAACATAATCTACGAATCCTCAATAAGTAAGTTATGACAAAATATAATAGCAAATGAAAAAAGTAAAGCACACGGCAATTAGGAACACCATAAAAAACCATAGAGCGAGAGAGAGAGAGAGAGAGAGAGAGAGAGAAATAGAGGCTAGTAGTGGCGCAGGGGCACAAGTCCGTCACTGTAAACGCGACTGGTTTTGGGTTCGATTCCCACTCGAGGAAATGAAATATTTATTTAAATTTATATTTTAATTTGTTCGTTCTCGTGTCGATGCCAATCGCGGCGTTGGGTTCCGCCACTCAATACGCAACGCTTCCAAATTCAAAGCATGTTAACACTATGTACAAATAGCTTCCGCCATATATACCTGACGACGAAGTATGTCCAGAAGGTGTAGGCGGGGTCGCCCAGCACGCGGCGGCACTCGGCGTCGGCCAGCACGGCGCCCGGCTCGTCGTAGGGGTCCAGCACGCGGCAGCGCACCGCCGCGCGGCACTCCCCGCCGCCCGCCGCCTCCGCCACGCGCTCCGGCGGCACCAAGCACTTGGAGGCGCCCGCTGCGGCGGTATTGTTTACTTTTAAAATCATTTATGCTCAATCCTGAATATCATAAGGTAAATACAAATTTGTGTTAAACGAAAATTTACACCAGAGATATCGATTTTTCCAACATATACAATAATCCTTAAGTGCCTATAGCAAAAAATAATGAAATTAGATAATGCTTATATAAACTAAATACTTAATTAAAAACTAATGCAATTGGAACCAACATTTTCCAGTCAATGAATGTAAATGTGGTGTTTGCGGTTGCGATCCACGCATGCAATAGAATAAATATATATAAATAGCAACCCATTCGTATAAGAACGAAATATTGCATATCTTTAAAAGTCGGATGTAAAATAGAAAACAGTGTGTTTGGACACAAACTTTTCTCAGACTATATATGTTGATAAAATATAAGGCTCACCAGTGCGGTATATGCACCAATTATTCTCTATGGTTGAATTATCTTCAGGTGGTTCAGGCGCGAACAGAGATAATGGCACTCGAAGTCGGGCGACGTGTTGCATATACACCAAGCAATTACCATTGTAGCACAAATGAGGTGGCTTGATTTCAAAAGCCTCTTCGTCTTCGCCATCGTCAGTCACCGGAGGTGACAAAGACTAGATGTAAAATTTAATAATTTTACAAATCGGATAAAAATAATACTTAACTTAATGAATCATCACATTACAACTTTGGGAATATCAAATCTTGAATAACTTAACTATCAATAAAATTAGAAGAGGAAAGTGACGATTTATTTCCGCCTAGCGACCTACGCGCGGCTTCGACCGCTTGAATTTATTGCTAGGTTAAAGCCAAATTACACAAAATCTTTACACAAATTCCAGCCTATGTGTTATTCTAATGTATTACTGTAAAATTTCATTTAAATTAGTGCATTAATTTTCGCGTGGAAGTGGAACAAACATCCTTTGAATGTTCTTTTCTATTCTAAAACTAAAAGATATTAAATATTAGGTACGGTGTTTTTTCCATTTCAACTTAACAACGGCGAATATTCACATAACATATACAAAAACGGTATTTTTCAAGCAAGCCAGCTTATCATTACCTGCACCGCCAAGTATTTTTTCTATTTCCAACGTCCTACATCCGCGCCTAGTGCCCACCCACTCATAGCTTTTGTAATGCAACGATTGCTCATTTCATTTGCGTCGCTCAATATGAATCAGTCCTCAATAAAGGATGTCACGAGCTTGACATGATGTCATTTTCTAATTCACAAGTAGATAGGACATAACTTATTTAGATTAAGAAAGAAGTAGTAGATTCATATTCTTTTTTAAAGAAGTAGTAAAAGCATGGCAAACCATATTTAATTATGGAAGTGGCATATAAATATATATGAAAATAATAAAATTTATCTCAAATATTTAAAATTTTGCGTTACCTCGATACAGTACCGTATAAACCTAACCTACCTAACAATAACTGTAAAGTATTTGCTCCACATTTTAACCGTACCCATATGAAGGAATCGCATGTTGAAAGGCAATTGTAAATGCCATATTGCACTAAACCAACTATACGTATTCATATTTTTAGAAAAGTTGTTGAAGTATCTTAGACTACTTTACAATGGAACACATAATATGCTTGACCCTATTACAATAATGTATAAAAATTACATCAAAATTTGTTGAATCAAAAAACCTATCAAAGAAAATAACCTATCGGCTAATTTTTTTGTTGTCGATATCAATGTGCTAATACTGCAATTTGAGAACGAAATAAACATGGGTACAAAACGATAGAATTCCGCTTACTTATTATATCTTAAAGATATTATATTACTTTAAATGTGCCTTCTTCCTGCCACTAAGCTATCAACGAATTTCTTGTTAACATTTAATTTCAACTAAATTCAGTTTTAATTTTAGGTACAAATTTCTGATATGTAATAATATTTGTTTTTCGTGTCTTTTAAATGTTTTATTAATTATTTTGTTTTCCTAAATCCGAATAAAACATGAAAATCGTTCAAGCCACTGGAAACGGCGTAACTAGCCCTTTTTCTGTGTATATAGAGATATAAACTGATTATTAGCTTTGAGTCTTATCCTATTGTGCCATGAATAATATTAGTTAGATACGTCATAATATGTTCTCTGTTTCTCAATAAAACATACATATAAAAAGTATTACTAATATAACACGAACCGTTACCCGCAATTCCGTTAGCGTGGAATACAAACCTCAAAACCCAATTTATTTCCATTCTCCTAGAATTTAGTTATTCTCTCTTTAGTTCCGTAGGGAACTGTAGGGGACCACCAACTAAAGCCCAAGTTTTTGCTTTCTACCAATAGTTTTTGTTGTGCATTTTCTGTCAATCGCTTGATCAGAAACGGAAGAGGTTTACCTACATTATAATAGATGTATGATTTATTACTTATAGGGTGTTTCATAAAATAAAATAATAAAATATACTTACAGAGTTAGCAACGCTGTTGTACATAGGGCTAAGAGTCGTAGTGGTTGTTGGAATAGAGAACGGGCTGGTCACCCATGTCATGTTCTCATCCGCACACCCATACTCGCACGAGCTAACCGCTAACACACCCGACTATAGATTTATAAAAAAGAAAGATTTAATATTTAAAATGACATATATAATATTTATATAGAAGATAGTATTTTAATGTTTGTAATAAAAGAATTAATAATATAATAATATTAATAATGCAAGATATAATAATAAGGTGCTTGTTACAATTTTTATTTTAAGTCGGAAGTTTATTCCTACACGAACATAATAAAAAAAAGTGAACAAATGTGTTTGTATATACCTATTTTTATTTACTTGTGCATGGCAATTTTGGTAAATATCAATACTCTTTGCGGTTGAATTGAATATAAAAAAATATTTTAATATCATTTACAAGAGTTTAACCTCTGTAAAGTTTATAGTACCTTTCAAATAACATAATCACAATATATATTTGTGTAACGACATTCTCTATTACATTGCAGAATATACATTCAGTCTGCTGGTAAATCCGTCATGTTATTTATACATACATATAAACATCATATTAAAAACTCTATATTTTAACAAAATATAATAGATTCTAATAAGTTTTGTAATATAAAAATATTACCTTTTCGCCTTCCCATCGATTACATCGCATGCCTTGTGTACACACTTCTTGCATAACGTAGCCCCCATCAGCGTCACACATAAACAAGACTTGTGGCCGACGCGCCTGTTGCCAGATAAACATTGATAAATTCTAAAGTAATTAAATGTGGCCCATTTTTAAAATAACTGTTTCTTCTCATATTACATAATAAAATTAGAATAGTATAGTAGGTACTTCACGCTGTATCCCGCACACAGCAGGGTAGGCAGAGGGAACCTAGTGTTAAGACACTCCGTTCCCCACTTTCTGCCGAATTCTGGAGGCATTGCGTGTTGAGTGGCAGAACTCAACGCCGCGCTTAGCCTCGACACCAGAGCGAAGAAATGGAAATATAAATTTAAGTAAATATTTCATCTCCTCGAGTGGGGATCGAACCCACAACCAGTCGATTTTACAGTCACACTTCGTGCCGCTGCGCCACGACTAACGTTAAAATACGTAAGTATGTATATTAGATTACAGGCGCTACATGACATATTTTATTTGCTAATGTACTACTCATACATTTTTCTATTATATAAAACCTTGACATATAAAGTTAATTACAGCGTCCTATGAAATCATGTTAGTAAAAATATTACGTAAAATTAAAAAGGAATATTACGTTGTTTGTGTTATTTGTAGTATTTCTTTTCTTCTCTTTTATTATTTCCTTTTTTTTCTTTAACTATTAATGTTGTCCAGTAATAATGCTTACCTCATGTCGCTCTGTATAAGGTACAGCGAGCAGTAATGTGTAGAACAGTGCACTCAATATAAGGCAAATAGCGGTAACAACTCGCAAAAGTTTTCCTGAACCACTGGGACCAGCTCCTCCGCCTGTTGACCCTCGCCCAACTGATAGTCTAGAATATTTCTTAAATTTAGCACCTGATAAAAACTTCGCCTAGGGTATCATTACAATAAGTAACTAGAGATCATTTTTCGGAACAACAGCGTAGATTTCATAGTGATATCTGTCTACACAAATACATTTATGAGTGAAACTAAAATGACATAATTTTAACACAATTGATGCAACTTTTTACATTTATTAGAGCCCTTCTAATTTTAATTTTTAATTTTATATCAGTAGTAGGTAAATACTATCATTTTATGTTATTAACTCACTACTTACTTATCAATAAGGGGTCCTAATATCGCAGGTCCCAATAATGCGATACATGGTGCAACTGCAGAAATTAGTCGTGCTTCTCCTCGGTCCAGTCCAATGGATAGCATATGAAGTGGCAGAAATGGAAATATACATCCTATACCTGAACACAAAAAAATTACAATGTTTATTTATGCATCTATATAAAATAAGTAAATTACATAATGTATTAAGGTAATCTATAAAATGAACATTATCATGAAATATCTTTTAAAAATATTATATATATCCGATAAAAGTAGAGACATAATTTGTGAATCCAATGAAGTAGCGGAGCAAGAGGTGAACGTTCTCTCAAAACATATAGTTAGTATAGTTGTGTAGAGACTGTAGACCGATAATCCTTAGAAGGAAGGTTGTAGCACTGCATGCGGGTCCCACTATTCAATACAACGGCCGATTGCGACTCGCCATTAAACCATTTTTTGTATTTAACAAGTCTGAATCAGATGAACGCTGTTTGTATGTGTAAATAATAATGTTTTAAGCTATACCTGTGTATAGCTTAAATAAATAAATTATAATTATTTGCACATACAAACGTAATATCAACGTTCATTTGATTCAGATATATATAGCGGGATACAGTTATCCCGCACAACTTGGGAATCTAATGCTAAGACCCTCCGTCCCCATTAAGGCTTTCGTTCCCCACTTTCCACCGAATTCTGACATTGAGTGGAATTCGACGCCGCGCTTTGCCTCGTTACCACAGAGTAGAAATCAAAATATTTCATATTTCATTCGTCGCTTTTACAGTCGCACGCTTGTGTGTGCACTGCGCCACGACTGGTCTCATAATATAATATTATAATGCATACAGACATGATTTCATTAAAAAATCCAAATCCTTACCTGAGAGGAAACAGAATAGTACACACTTCAGTGTAATGAGATTCTTGTTGACGAGCTGCTTCATTTTTAACCTGCTTCTAGCACATTCGTTAATTCTTCCAATATTTCAACATCTTTTATCTGAAAATAAATAACTTGGGTAAAAACTATGTTTTAATAATCAAAACAAGGATATTAAACTATTTTAGTATTTATTCTGCTTAATAAAATTTTCTCTTAATTCTACTCTGAGTGAAGTAATCAAATTAAAGGTGTAGAGAACAAATGGTTATCAAATCAAACATGTTCAAATTTTAGAGTTTTCTTTTTATAGTGAAGAGACTCAAGTCATAACTTAAATTCAAATTAAAAATTTTGACCAAAGCTTTGACGTGGCTTCTTCTTCAACACCAAATCGACGATGTATCATATTAAGCACCTAGTCATCTATTTAGATCTTCAAATTATTCAATATCTTGAAACAACTTATTTCTCATCTATGCTATTTTTTATCAGAAATATAATAATAGTAATAAATATTTTAAAGAATTTCTCTCTGATAACAAGAGAAATCGCGACGTTGAGATCCACCACTCAACATGTAACTTCTCGTAAATTAGTACACTTAAACGTAAAACTATACAATCACTGATATATTCTCTGCCAATTATAACTAAACAGTGGTTATTTTTGAGTCACAAGTAAAATTATAAATGTTAATGTATTTTTTAATTATATATGTCTTACCCTCTGAACGTCCTAAAATTATTTAAAACAAGTTCTTTTTTATTATTACACTTTTACTTAACACCTAATTGAATACTCTTATTACAGCTCTACATACATATATTTATTTGGCCAGATTGTAATTTATGACATTAATCTCGTTTTAATTGTTTTTGAAATAAATGTATAAACAATTATACTATTTCTAGATTAAAAAAGAATATATATTTGTATACTGAAAACTTTACTTATATTTTATATATGTACATATATAGCGTCCAGAACTAATTACTGTAGCTATAAGATATTCGCCCACATGCATTACATTGGTACATTCTGCTTATTTACGAAGAGGGCCTATGTCGTTATCTTAACATACAGGCTTAAAATAGGTGACCCGAAATGACGTGAGCATCTATTGTCGAGATCTTATTGCGACATTGTGCACTGCTCTCGCCTCTACATAAATCTTTATAACAAGTGTCCCCTTTTGACAATAACATTTTGATTTTCTGCTAGACTTATTATACCGTTATTCTTGCTTGTTTCTTAGAAAGGCAAGCTCATTTTTAGTAAAAAACATTTAAAAATAGAAAATTATCACAAAGTTGGTAATGTAGGTCAGTTTAGTAAACATTAACCGCACATCGCATCACAATATTTAAAGCAATCACATATATTTCTCAAAATAGCTGTTGCTGCAGGAAAATTAACATTTTTTCTATTTAAAAGGAAAACAAATGAAAATATGTTTGTATATTGTAAATTTTGAAGAGTTTTTATGGCGTTTCCCGTTAAATTTTTCAATATTTCAGGTAATTTATTAAAGTAGGTTGAGCACGTCCAATATTGTTGTAGTACCTATGCATAACATTTATTAGAGTGATTAATAGGTGACGGCAATTTACTGGATCTCTTTTTAACACGCATTTTCTTATTGCGTAATATTTCCCTTTTTTCTCTGTATAATCTCTTTCGTGTGTTCTCCACATTTCTCTTTTTTAACATTGGCGACGTGATTTGTACTCAACTGGCACGTTCGGAACGCTATATTCAAAGAAAAAACAAACATTTCGATTGATTTTATATTTCGTCTCTTTTCTATAAGAGCAGATATTGTAGAATATTATTTGTGTTTATATTGCCAAATGGCGTGTCAGGTGTTATTTACCGTTGATGAACAACACGCGATAAAACTATAGGTCAGAGTAGAGTTCTATCTATGAGGTCATGCACACAGCATATTTCCTAGTACAAAGGTGATTTTGCAAAATTTATGCAGATAAGTAACAGTAAAGGAAATTAAAAATGGCGTATCTATCTAATTAATTTCTAAAAATAATATAGTGTATTAATTTGCCGAATACTTACCGCGACAACATAAGTATTTTACACATACAAAAAATACAAGAATATTAGTTGACGTTCTTCTATTTATCTACTAAGAAAGACAACTTTGTAACTGTGCAGCGTACTATATATACTTCATATAGGTACATTTTAGTATTAAATACGAAATTATTATATATTTTCATAGTATTATACGACCATTTCTAACTGTCATATTCCTGTCCTTGTCCATTAGGATGAATAAATTGTAATAATCTAAAAAAATATATTTTTACAAAACAACTGGAATAGGATCGTGCCGGGAGTGTGCGATGTCGTCACCGCTATAATCGGCGAAGGTCCGTCGCCATGCGTGACTGACGACGCTTCGTAACGTTTGAGGCCTAAGGGCAGTTCACACAATCACACGTTATTGTCATTAACTTTGAATGACGGCATATTTTTTTTAGATTATGAAATTTATATACATTTATATGTGACTCTATATGCGTTTTATTGCTCGATTTAATTTTTTATTTGAAATAGGTATAGAATGGTTTTTATCAAGACTCATGAGTTCATGACCGAAACGATAATAAGAATAATATACTTATTTTTAGAGTTCCGTATCTTCTAAGAAAAAAAAGAACGCTTATAAGATCACTTTGTTGTCCGTCTGTAAGTCTGTCTGTCAAAAGCCTTTATCCCAAGTATGCTTGGAGATAACGAGTTGAAATTTAAACCGTATGATTCTCAGATCTACGGCCCCATTTCTTCAAAAAAATCTCATGATTCCTTCAAAATTCAGAATGTTGACCTAAAATTAAAAAATTTGGTAGCTAGCATCTATAGATAGTATTCGTTATAAAAAAATCTGAAAACGATACATTTGTAGTTAAATCCTAAAAAATAATAGTTTTTAGGATTTAACTACAAATGTATCGTAAAAAGGGGGGAAAAATTTTATTTTAAAGTCGCCAATACAATACAAGTGAGGTATCAGATGAAAGTTCAAGACCGCCAATTTTTGTACGGAACCCTCGGTGGTTCCGGTTTTTTTTTAATAGTATATAAACAAACTTGTCAAAACCTGATAAATATATGTACATATATAATGAAAGAAATGTTTAATGCAAAGAGAAATATCACCACAGGGTATAAAAAATATTTATAAAACTAATAATTTATGGAGTAATTACAATTTATAATGTCACGGAAGTTGTCATCTATATTTATAACTTACAATTTTTTTATTCCCAGTCTTTTAGGGCCGTAAAATAGGAAATACGTATGTTGTTGATAATTAGAAGTTACTAAGAGATATTTGAATCCTTAGGAATTGATGTTCTGTTTTATGACATACCTACATGAAAACTCCTAAGTATTAGGTTACCTCCACGCTGTATCCCGCTATAGCAGGGCAGGCAGAGGCATTATTAGACTATAAAATATTTCGATTTACTCTTGTTACTAAAGTTATGCGAAAGAGATTTTATATAATATACCACATTATTACGGAACATAGGAGCAGATTTTTTTAGTTTATTGTACTTATAGATATGTATACAATTGATAATTATTAATACTAATCTTCTATTGGGTAAGATAAATTGCAGTTACAATTGACACTCGTTAAATAAATTACATCGTCTTATGAGACCAAAAGTTTATGTACAGACAGTATTCAAAGTTTCAAAAGCGAAGATACAAAGGGGTACTTATAAAGCTGCGGGCATGCATTACAGTCAATGCAACTTTGATTCATGCTTCAAAGTGAAGTAGGTGTGAAAGAATAAGTTTTGGCAACATTTTTCTTTTTAATTTCGAAGGAGGTTTATCTAATAAATTATTGTTTTTGTTTATAATACATAAATATTAAATATTGTAAGTCATATTTTTTTTCTAATAAAATTGTGGACTGTACCTACATAGAAATTGCAACCAATCGAGTTTTTTTTTAAAAAACTTACCAAATTTGGACTTATCACGTTTTTTTTCACTTTTCATACATACACCGCACAACTAAATCCCAATCCTTTATAGAGTTCTAATAGAAGAAATACGTTATCAAAATAACCCGTAGGTTATACTTGTATTATATGTTTATTTACTATATTATTTTACAATTACCCACTAAACTTTCATCACTTCACTGTTTCTGTATTACAAATACGATCGTGACATTTGTGACCGGTTACATTTGCAAAAGATATAAATAAATAAATGTTAAACACGCGACAGAGGGAGTGGACGGCCACGGGATGTGGTGATATATTGAGGGTTTAATTTATATAAAAATGCTATGCAATTATAAATTTTTAATAGGTAGCTAGATGTCTTACTTGCGCCGATAAGAACCGCTCGGCGCGTCGTCACACAGCGAACAACGAGGCCGCCAATGGTAGAGCGCTCGTTTCTCTTACTTTTTACTTGCCTACGTCGCGATATGTTGTGCCGCGAAGTGTTTTGATCCAATTTGTAATGTCAAGTTATACTTGCAAGCATTCGTGTAAACCTTACAAAGACGTGTCAGTTTGGTGGAGTAATTTGAACTTTTATACTATTAATTGTTATTTATTGTTCACAGAATTGATTAAATTAAATATTATCGAGAGTGAAATATTATTCTTATAAAATCCCTCATAACTAATACAAAATAATTAACCGTTAAGACATACAGACACTACATACAGACACTACATCAGACACTACACGATTGGTGAAGATATTAGTAAATTAACTGTCACATACTTATCCTTAACATAGTTGAATGAACAATGAGTACGATAAAGCACGTCTCATGAATGGTTTGCTAATAATCGAATTTAAATAATAGTAATTCATTCAGTAATAGATAACGTGACTCATTCGCAAAATGAATTGGAGTTGATATAATTGTGGAGAAGCTGCAAAGTCATAATAAATTCTTAGGGTGAACTCAGAACAGGTCTTGTAAAGTTTAAACTCTAAAAAAAAGTATTGCTTTTAGAAAGATTGTTCACTGAATATATAGAGAATGAAGCTTATAGAGAAATATGAACCTTAACAGATGTATCTAAAATAAAAGAGTTATGATATCAAAATATGCAAATGGCAAATAAAGAATTTAAGAATATTAAATGAGATGAAGACGTGACCTCATCGTAGGATATATGGAATTACGACAATGACGAGATCCGTACAGTGGCAGATGTTAATATGATATTAGGTTAGGACAAACTCGCTAAAGTGATGTCGATCAGCACTTAAATAATAGCCCGTATTTGATATTTTTTTTCTTAAATTATTTCCAAGTGGTGATGTTTTATATAAAATGTAATGTATTTATGTATATTTTTATGTAAATTTTAACTATTAAGGATTTCTTTTTGTAATTTAATAATTAGAAACAGATTAATCCATCTTGATGTTGTAAAATTTAACAATCACAAATCAAATTAATTTTCATAAAAACTTTTTATTATTTTGCCCCTTAAGCTAGCAGTTATTTTTTGAACTTAGATATATGTATACGTACATAACGCAACGAAATCAAAGCAACAAATATTACGTATACAAAACTATGAAGAGAACTTTTTTAACATTAGCATAACTGGAGGTCAGCTGCAGGCGATGGAACCGGTTTATTGCCTCCAGTCCAGTCCAGTATGAACTGGAGTGATGTCATCAATGACATCATCATCATCAAAATTTCTAACATATTACATTATATTTTAAAATAAAATAGTATAAAAATACTATTATATATTCGAATCAAACTTACACGAGTATAAAAATACTTTCATTCTTGATACAACCAAATATAATAACCAAATATAACCGAAAACTTCTTATCGATAAAAAAAATATATTATTAAATGTAAGAGATTTGCTTTGATAATGATAAAACTGAATGGAAGAAATTAATATCTTTTTTAATAAATTTCGACGCATCTCTCTCTCTCTCTCGGAGTGATCAATGTTACGTGTATGATATTGCGTCGGATGGTTGAAGAAAACGATACACATTTAAGGAGACAACAGAAAAGAAAATCAAATATAACCATTTTTAATATTTAGACCAGACCGACAATAATAATTGATATAGTGTTAACGTTATTAATCCATTTGGGGACAACATCTGAGGCCAGTCGTGGCGCAGAGGCATACAGTGTGACTGTAAAAATCGACGGGTTGTGGGTTCGATCTCTACTCGAGGAATTAAAATATTTATTTACATTTATATTTTCACTTCTTCGCGTTGAGTTCGGCCACTCAACATGCAATGCCTTCAGAACTCGGCGGAAAGTGGGGCACGCAGTGTCTTAACACTAGGTTGCCTCTGCCTCCCCTGCTGTGTGCTGGATACAGCGCGAAGCTGATTTGTTATTGATCCAAAAAAAATACTATTTAATAGTTATAGGTGACTCTCGTTCGCTTTTTAATCACATTATTAGATTTTGTTAATTTATGATTTCAGAAACAGTTGTCGATTAAAATCTCGATTGGCAGCCAATATTTTGGCATATAATAAAATCTAGTGCACTAAATAAGCAAATAAATAAATTAATATTATAATATATTGTGAAGTAATACATAATACACATACATGACATAATTCATGATATTATATTGTGAAGATAATGCCATTTTTATAATGCCAACATATAATATGGATAAAAGCACTGAGTTGAAGGTAAAAAGTATAGTTATAACATAAATAGGTGTGGTAAAAACGATGATGGAATTTTGTTATTAACTGTCGGCACAAAATGGTGTATTTAGGTCGCAGGCCACTCCTGTGCGGCCACCGCCCGTCTTACCCCCTAATTTTAACCACCCTTACTTACGTTTCGAACGCAAACAAGAGGAAACACCTTGCGATCACTAAGCGTGAACTGATTGCCTATATCTTTATAATATAACTAGCGACCTGCTCGCGGCTTCGCCCGCTTAAGCTATTGAATTATTTACTTCATGCACTGAATTACGTTCGTGTTTTAATATATCTATAATGTATGTTTGCAACGCTCTTAAGATTTCTAATGTGAAAATTATTAAAACTTTATGTAGCATTTTCATAATACCCGTAATATTCAATTGAATATTTGAAAAAAAAACAACTTAGTTATGATACTTATTTAGAAAAAGTATAAAAATTTGAACGTAGCGGGACCCGCGCTCACCAGGCGCTCTGACCACTAAGCCATACGTTCTCATCGAGCTACGTCGAATTTTTTATACGCTTGTTATATACAACTTATTTATGTTGTTAGTATCTCTGTAGGGAGATTTTTACCTAAAAAAATTACACTTTAAAAATGTTTAAAAATTGTTCATAAATAGCATTCTCTCTTGCCAGACGATAATTCTTAGTAATTATCTTAAAAAAAAATTAGGTATAGATATTTACAATTCGATCGTAACTCATCGGTGTCTGTACATGGAAGATGTATTAGAAAATTTGTTATTACGGACATTTAACAATGTAATAGAACTTGGTCAGGTCAGTCAGTTTGTTCACGCTATCTTAGAAACGGCTTAACCGGTTTAAGTGCACTTTTGTACTTTAGCAAACATCCCTTAATACTAAATGTATTTGTTTTATTTTATTCGGTTCATAAATAAAAAAGGGAAAACCAGATTCACGCTGTATGCCACCTATAGCAGGGTAGGCAGAAGGAATCTAGTGTTAAGACACCGCGTTCCCCACTATCCACCGAATTTTTCGAGGCATGGCGTATTCAGTGGAGGCCTTGGTGCCAGAGGGCAGAAATGAAAATATTATTTATAATAATTATAACTTCATTTCTCCAAGTGGGGTTCGAACCCATAACGTCGCGTTACAGTTACACCCTTGTGCCCCTGCGCCACGACGGCCTCTATTATCTATAGAATTGAGCATATTTAACATTTATACTATTTTTTTGGTTAATAGACACCAATAGTTGTTACAACACATGCGAAGAAAGCATATTTTAGTCATTTTGAGGCTTTAGACCTGGAAGAGGGTGTATGGACCAGATCTTTTTCCTCCCCATGATCACGGAAAAAATTTTGGCCGTTAACCAAAAAGTTTTCTGCGCTTTTGTGGACTTGGAAAAGGCGTTTGAGAGTTGTAAGAGCTAAATTATGGAATAGTACCCCGGTACAATGTGAGCGGACCCTTGCTGCAGGCTGTAAAATCTCTTTACAGAGATCGCTCAGCCTGCGTGCGAGTAGGAGCTGGCATCTCGCCCTGGTTTGACATCCGATCGGGTGTTAAACAAGATTGCGCCATGTCAGCTTGGTTGTTCAATTGGATAGCTGTCACTAAGGAGTGAAACAAAGTGATATGGAAGAGAAAGTATGTGACCTGAATGTGAATTGCCTGCTGTACGCAGATGATGCAGCGCTTATTGCATCNAGGCCCAAGGAGGCTTTAGACCTGGAAGAGGGTGTATGGACCAGATCTTTTTCCTCCCCATGATCACGGAAAAAATTTTGGCCGTTAACCAAAAAGTTTTCTGCGCTTTTGTGGACTTGGAAAAGGCGTTTGAGAGTTGTAAGAGCTAAATTATGGAATAGTACCCCGGTACAATGTGAGCGGACCCTTGCTGCAGGCTGTAAAATCTCTTTACAGAGATCGCTCAGCCTGCGTGCGAGTAGGAGCTGGCATCTCGCCCTGGTTTGACATCCGATCGGGTGTTAAACAAGGTTGCGCCATGTCAGCTTGGTTGTTCAATTGGATAGCTGTCACCAAGGAGTGAAACAAAGTGATATGGGAGAGAAAGTATGTGACCTGAATGTGAATTGCCTGCGGTACGCAGATGATGCAGCGCTTATTGCATCATCAGAATGCGAGTTGCAGACATTGGTCACCACTCTGAAAGAAGGATGTGAATATAATGGTCTAAGCCTCAATGCGAATAAGACAAAGCTTCTGATTTTGAAAGAGTTGAAGAAAGAACGAAATGCAAAATCAGTGTAAATGGTAAGATATTAGAACAAGTTAATGAAGTCGTATACTTGGGAAGTATGTTCAGTAGAGATGGAAGATACGAGATGGATGTGGAAAGGCGTATTGCTGCCGGTAACAAGGTTAACGGAGCCTTAGCTGCATTGATGAGACGGCGAAACATCAGCACAGCTGCGCGTTTGGCCGTATACAATACAGTTTTGGTACCGACACTTATACGGCAGCGAAACATGGATATTACAGAAGAAGCATGAAAAAAAGATGAATGCTGTCTCCACAGCATCTCTTCGTAGGATATGTGGAGTCAACTTAGATGATCGAATTCGCCATGAAGAGGTACACAGAATGGTAGGTAATAGCGAGGATGACACTGTGAGAATGAAGAAGAACGTGCTCAGCTGGTTTGGGCACGTAAACGAACGAATGAGTGATGAAAGAGTGGTAAAAAAAAATATGATGGAAAAGTGAGTGGTAAAAAAATTTTAATTATAATAAACAGTTTAATAATAAATTACTTTAGTAATAATATTATATTTATCAAATATACTATAAAAAATATATAACAATTTGCTACAAAAAATAACTTATAGGTATATTATTTAACATATTCAAAACAAAAAAAAATATTATTACATATATTATATTAATCAACATTAACGAAAGACAATAACGTCACCTGGAACATCGACGGGCAAGAAAAGCGTGCAACAACGACGCGCAATGAGATAATACGGTATTCGTGCGTACGTTGGTCGGGCCGGTCAAACTCGGTTAATGTCGTAAAATTCCGGATTTTAAAGAAAACTCCTCGCTTACTTTTGCCGATGTATGTTATGTACAATTGTATATCTTAAAGAAGTCTGGATTTAATAGCAGGCTTTAATTCGAATAACTAATTTTCGAATTTAATTCGAATAACTAACTTAACTTTTAAAAATATCGAAAATCCCAGTTTTTTGTAAAATTAAACCCGGGATTTTTAAGACCCGTATTTGGTCCGATATGTAGTGGATCCCGGATTGCGACCCCTAGTTTAGACACTCCACGAACATTGCGCAAAAGTTCAGAAAATCTAATTTCATGGCGGCCACGACTTGTTGACCGTACTGTAGTCTTAAATTTCTCTCTTCAAACTTATATTATTTACTACTACAAATTTATATTAAGTTGTAATGTTAAAAAATCTCTGTACTCTAAGGGTCCTTAGCTTGATGTCCTACTCTTAATCAAAATGGTATTGAAATACGATTAAACAGACATATATATTATATATAGATAAACGGACAACAAATTGGTCCTATTCCATTCTTCTTTTAAGATGCGGAATCTTTAAAAATAATAAAATGGTGACTTCCTAATTTTATGTATGATACGCAAGGTAGAAAACTCAAAATAAAGTTCGTATTGAGAATTCATTTTTGGCGCGTTTATGAAGTATCTAAGTAGCTACTTTAATAACATTCTATTTCATCTCTAAAGGTGCAATTATAAAATTTGTGTCGGTAATACATATTAATATACATTCCGAAAGTTTAATTTATAATTCAAAATTCGAAATAAAAGCAAAGCAATGTATACTATAAAAATGTAAGTAGGTACCTATATTTAGCGATATAATATTACTACTTAAAAAATACAATTGTAAAATATATATGTTACAATGGTTTTATAAACAATAAAATATGTATTACGATAACTATAAAATATATAATTTTTTTTAATTTATTTATTTTGAAAAATATACCTAGAATCATTTACCGGAAAAGTAGCTCTAAGCTTGTACAATCCTTTTGAGATTAAAATGTGGGTCACTTTTTAAATATTCACTGTACTTATTTATTCAAGAAACACATTTCGAATTTAAATTTACGTTATATGCGATTTTACTTTATACGCGTTTCGTTCCTTATGCGCAACGGATTACCGTCGACTACAACTAAAACACGAATGAAAAAAAACTATGGAAACAATTATTTCTGTTTCGTTCATTATTTTTTATGCCGAGAAAATTGAACATATAGTTTAATGTTTTTAAGTTATGGAGCTAACTTGATTACTTTCACTATTCTTTATTTTTTTGTGAATTCATTAAAATACTATTGCTTTATTTTTTTTTATATAACCGCGGTATAAATTTCATAAATTTATTGTTTTATTACAGAACGCACAATTTCCTTATGGCAAACGTCAGTGTCAAATTAGTTTGCGTCGACTCCGAATTGCGATCTTCAAGTTTCCATTATTTTACTGACGAATGTCGATTTTAAACAAGATTAAAACCCTGTAATATTATATATTAACGTAAAATAGAGCTACTAAAAGCTTGATACATTGTCACTGTACTAAAAATAATGTCTGCTTGAATTACTTTTGAGAATGTTTTACTCTAAAAATCGAATGAAATAATTAACAATCGTATAAACTTGAGTATAATGGCTCCTGGCAATAAGGAGCGGCATCCAGGACATACAGGCACTATACCCAAAACTAAAGCGAGAAATAATTGTAATGTGCCACAAGAAGCTGTAACTCCAACGCGACGAGACATGGCTACTAATCTAGTGACGGTAAAAGCCTTTTGAAACACTAACTGCTATTGCGTTAAGTTCGAAAGTTTTTTCAAAATGTTTTTATCATTCGTTTGCACGTTATTACTGCTGAATGCTCACTAGATCTGATGCTTTTACTGAGCATATATATTATGTGTATTTTTAGAAAATGTGGAACGCCAAACATATTGGATAACTGCCAGCATATTCTATAATGTTTTAGACATACAGTGATTTTAAATTCTTTCTGTTCTATTAATATTTAATTTTAGTGTATTAAATTCAAGTTAGTTACCACAATTTAAATTGTCCCATATGGGTAGTTGTTTTTCTAAATTGAAATTAAAACAGGTAGCTAATATGTCAAAAATAGACCCATATTTACTTTATTTCTACTAAGGCTACAACTTGTATATTATAATTATTGAGTGAACTAAAGAAAGTGCAAAATTTTTTAGACTTCTCTGGACTGGGTTCCAGTTTCAGAATATAATACAAGATCAAACTGTAATCAGACAAGAAAACAAACAAATAACACTTCTGACCAAGAGTTAACTGATTTAGGTAAGTGACTATTTTATGTATAAAAATAGAATTTCAATGCAATATTTTAAAAATCTATATTTATCTCTAAAATCATAGAGCTGAAAAGTTTATTTGGTTGAACATATTACTCTCAGGGACATCTTGGTTTGGTTTGAATTGACGAATTTAGTTATTTTATAATCTTTTAATGAAGAAAACTGTGTAATATCATGTGAATTTTTTGATGAATCCCAGTGGTACCTGCCATCCAAGTTACCTTAAGACTTAGACTGTGTTATGTATGATACACAACTCTGTATTATTTCTTTTCACGGGGAAAGCCATAAATTGTATTTTTATGATATATTTCTTAGATGGTTCTTTTATTTATTTATTGATGACTACATAATTATTTTAGATAATTCTGTATCATTTGAAAGTGGATTTGGGAGATTTGTGCCAGTAAGACCTCAACCCCGGGTGTTACCTTTAACTGTTCAAAATCGTGAATCTTTAGCAGCAGACCACCATGAGGATAATGCAACTTCTTCCTCTCAAAATTTGCATCCATTTGCTCACCAAATGCAAAATGGTAACTTTTTTTTTTAATTTATAAATAACATTCATATTACCTAAATGCTTAAATATATATTTTGAAGCCATTGTGGTGCAGCGGCACAGTGTCTGACTTTAAGTGGAACAATTGTGTGCTCATTTCCTGCTCAGAGAAATTAATTATTTTCATTTCCACACTCTGGTGCTAGATTACGAGCAGCATTTTGTCCCACTAATCAATATACAATGTCTAGAAAAAAAGACAAAAAGTATTAAGTGTATTAACCTAAGATTCACTCTGCCTATTGTGCTATATGCCGAACTCAGCATTAAAAAATAAAATGTAACTTACAATTTCAAAATATTAGAAAATTGCGTTCATTACT
This sequence comes from Heliconius hermathena, assembly GCA_013403705.1. Lineage (NCBI taxonomy): Eukaryota > Metazoa > Arthropoda > Insecta > Lepidoptera > Nymphalidae > Heliconius > Heliconius hermathena. The sequence goes on along the minus strand of JAAIXJ010000011.1, from coordinate 523,241 downwards.
AATATTTTTCTTTATGTACTAGGTTTAATTCCACATTCCAATCATGCTGCTGCTGCTGTTATGATTGTGAACCCAACAACACCTAATGCTATTGTAGGAAATATGTCACAACAATTTAATGTAAGTCAAACATACATCAATGTATAATGAAGCAGTTTAGCTTTTATGTAAATGTCATATATGTATTGTTTTAATATGTTTGTAGGCTTCAAATCAAAGCAGAAATAATCTGACAAGGAATTTAAATTCCACTCGCAATACATTTGAAGGAAACAATTCTAACAATAATAATACTCAAACAAGTAATTCAAGATCTGGAACTAAATCAGTCAACTTGATGAACAATATGTATGATCAAGGACAAGGCAGTTTCAACAATATAAATGAGAACAATCATGTAAGTAACAGAAAATGAAAACCTGAATAAAAAGTCATAATTGATGGTTTAGATTGTGATAAAAATAAACAAGTCTTAATATCCACATATGATCCTATAAAGATTCCATTTTGAATTTGTTCATACTGAACCCTGATAAATAAATATGTATATAATTGTATAACAATCTTTATGCATAAAAAGTCAGATTTCAATATGTCATAATAATTTTAATAAACCTTGACAAGTTTCAGTTTCATATGGAAACTTTCTTTCAGCACAACTCTGCTATAAAATCATAAAATGCACCATTGTCTTTATCTGTACATATAAGAAAAATGTAACTGATTAATGTAATGAGGGAATTTATCAACATAATATAATCCAAAACAATATTTTTTGATTGTTTGCCTGTTTTGTCCTCCATCCATCCATTCTGAGATTAGCGCATGCTAATTTCTAATGTATTAGCCAATTTATAATAAATGAAGTTTTTACTATTTTATTTTGACCAAAACTAAATGTCAAGGTAATTCCTTGACATTAATGCTTGTTTTATTTCAATCGGTTTATAAAAAGTTAATACTTTTCAATGCAGATGAAATCATTGGCACAGTAGGTATTGAATAAATATTGTTTTTTAGGTTCATAGAGAATCAGCAAGAGCGTTAGGCGAAGCGATCGTGGCTGCTTGCCCGGACGCCGCCGCCGTGGAGCGCCGGCTCGGTCAAATAAGGGAATATATACGTGTCACGTCCTCTCTAGTTGATACTATGAGGAATTCTGAAGATGAGGTTTGTATTTGGATATGATTTATTCATTAACATTCAATGTACGAATATGTTTTATATTTTATATAGTACAAATTATAATATAATTTAGGCTTTTATTCAACACACCAAAGAAGAATATGACGAATTAGTAAAAATGGTGATGCAGCTCAGAGAAAGCGAAACAAAACTAGAATCTATGCTTACTGAAAAGACATCTGAAAGCAATGAGATACCAAACGAAGATTCAAATCCATGTAATGATATACAAGATGCAATTGAATCAGAAAGCAAAATTGATATTGTATCTGATAAAAATTCAAATCAAGATAAAACTTTCAATATTAAAACCAATAATGATAATAACGTCGTTAATTTGAAGAAAGTAACAAATATAGAAAATGAACACCTAAACAAAACTATAATAAATACAAAACCAAGTGATGAGCTACAAATACCTAAAGAAATAAAATCAAATGAGAATGAAGACAACATGGAACAAACTGGCACAAGCACAATAGAAGTAAAAAAAATAGATTCAATCCCATGTGCAGAAATAGAGGTAAAAAAAGATGATCAACAGCTCAATGATATTTTAAGAAAAAATATCACGGCTTGCATGGACAAGATAGCACTCATTCAGGAAATGAAAACTAAAAACAAAGATTCTAGTAGCGTCGAAATTCAGGTTCCATACTGTCGTTGTGTGACGTGTGTCCATATGTCTTTCATTATAATATAGCATGATGTCATTTCAGTATAAAATAACCATTTTTAACATTTTTTATGTGTTTTTCCAAACTAAAGATAGAGAATCATGTTAGAGAAAAGTTTCGCTATGTTCAAGTTTTTCTACGTTTTCTATAAAATAACCAATTTCTAACTCACCTATTCACTGTACGAAAACAAAGTCTTGTTGAACAAACAGCGTAGACATATTGTTTTGGATAAAAAGCATTGCTTTATATTGTCTTATTTTGATTGATGTTATAGATTTCTTGTTGATCGTTTGTGGTTTTTAGTAATATCTTACGGTGTACTATGGGTTTTATAAACATATTCATATATTATTTTTACAATTTCCAGCAAGACGTAGTCGTAAGACCGGTGTCAGTTCAAAGTAATGGATCGGCTTACAGCGAAAATGAACTATGGCAGAATGAAATTAAAAACAAAATGGAAATCTCTCAGATTCGTCTGACTGCTTTAAAACAGCAGCAGAAAAGACTTCTGAAGTATCAGGTACGTAAATCATGATGATAACTCTTGTGACCGATTTCAGTAAGGCTGACCAATACGTCCCGCTCATGAGAAAATAGGTACTTAGAAAAGTAGACCACAACTTTAAGGCTGAGGTCACCTAATGTTCAGATAATGTATCCCCCATTTTCCGTTCAATTTTCGAGACATTGCGTGTTGAGTGGCAAAACACTGCGCTTTGTCTTCCTATTTAAATATGGAAATGAAAATAATTCATTTATTCGAATTATTATCGTAACCGCAATCGTTGTATTTACGCCACGAAACATAAAAATAAAAATATTTATAATGTTTAGTTTAGCAATTGTATTTGCCAAAGGAAAAGCAAATTAAGGGTTTTGTTATTTGACCAACTTGATTGTTACATATTATTGTGTATTGTATGTAGAATAATTATTTTTTTCTAAAACTTTAAGGCCGAAGCTAAGCAGCAATTAGAGGAATTAAATAAAGAAAGGCAGTCGCAGGAAATGCATCATCCTTCTACGTCGCATGAAAATTACAATGGAATCCAGGTAGTTAAAAATAGAAACAAAAAAAAAATTATGATGTGTTCGCGCAAATACAATATAACACCTATAAATATAAGCGCAAGTAACGTCAAATTTAACAATATATATAAATGCAGTTTTCACGAAAAAACAGGATATTTAAAGAGGACGGTTTATTTGTATGAAACATGCATATTTAAATAGAGAGAAGCCGAAATTATCAATATTTTGTTTGTGATTTTGTAAATAACACATTTAGGAAAAAATTAAATAGGTAGTTACATTACGATGGATAAGTCATGGCCGCCTTGAAGTTAGGTTTAATGAATTTTTGCGTATAGTTCACTCAGGTAGAAAAATTACGAAAACTAAGAAAAATCCTAAAATCAAATCAGTTTTCGTCTTCAGTTCAGAGCGGCCACGACTCGTTGGCTATCATATAATGAAGAGTGCGTAATAATTTGTGAACAGATCTTTATTATAACATTAATACATTTCAAATATTTTTTAGCAACACATTTTTATCACTCCAAATATATAGACCGTCGTGCCGCAGCGACACAGTGTTTGACAATAAACGCGACGATTGTGGGTTCGATTCCCTAACTGAATCCGAATAAATTTTTAATTACTTTCATTCCTCGCTTTGGTGAAGATAAGAAAAAACGCGGCGGTGCTTTCTCCCACTCAGAACGCAATATTTCGATAATTGGGTGAAAGGTTGAGAACGCAGTGCCTTAACATAATTTTTCTCTTCTCTTTTCCTATCCTGTACTACGTGGAATACAGCGGAAATCTAAAATGAATATATTTTTTAGAACTTAACCCTAAGCGGCAATTACCCCGCGCGCATGTACGGCGCCAACCAGATCGGAGTGGCGACGACGCTGCCGCAGGGCGAGGGCGGCAACAACATGGACTCCGCGCACTCTGTGCACAGCCACGACGAGAGATTCTCACTACGCGATGGCAATATTGCAAGCAGCGAAGTATGCATTTTGATACTTAAATAACTAATACACTATTCATTTCATTTAAGGCTGTTTGTTGATAAAATTGATTCACTAAGTTGAATGACAATGTTGTAATGTCTTTAAAGTGAGTCTAAAAAAGAAATAAAAGAAACGTGTAAATTAGCTTAGCTCTATATTTCCCAAATCATATGATAGCTGAGAGCAAATGTGGCGCAGAGGCACAAATGACTGTAAAATGGACTGGTTGTGGCTTCAATCCCCCTCGAGAAAATTAAAAATGTTTTTAATTTAATATTTATATTTTTTCGTTCTGGTGTTGCAAAACGCAACGTGGAGTTCTGTCACTCAACACTCAGCCTCATGCCTCCAGAATTCGGCGGAAAGTGGGAAATGGAGTGTCTTAACACTAGGTTCTCCCTGCCTAGCCTGCTGTGTACAGGACACAGCGTGAAGCTGATTTTTTATTTATTCACTTGATGGTATTTACTGAGTTAAATGGTAATTTGTATATAGGAGGCAGCAGGTGGCGGTCGAGACAGCGAGGTTGAAGATGACGAAGGTATTCTGACTGAACGCGAGCGCGTACTGCGACTCAAGTTGCAAGAATTGCAAATGAAAAAGCAACATATGGAAAATTTGGTAAGTTCTCTCTTTTGTGTCGAATCCCCACTCCTATGAAATGTAATAAAAATACGTTTTATTAAATATTTTATTATTTAATATTTTTTTATGTAGTAAAATATTTGTCTTAAATATATTTTTTTTAATTCATCACTACAGTTAAAAAATATAAATCTAAATAGACAACAAGCTTATTTTTTTTATTTGTCTTATTTTGTTTACGTTGAATAGTTATTACTAACGAAATCTGAATGGTACCTAAGCGATTTTTTATTTTTAACGATAAAAATTATGTTGCTCCTCTTTTTGTTGCTTTCTTCCAGTTAAAGTCCCATAAATTCAATTCTCACATTATCCTTATTTAAATTTATGAATACTTTTTTGTCTGTTAATTTTGGTATACACTGTTTCATCGATTAATGAAACATTATACAGATAAGTTCATAATTATTTAAATATAAACTTTGGCTCTTCGAGTGAGAATCCTGTCTCTTATCTGCACCTGTACCATGTTTTTTTAAACGATTTCTGTAGAAGGAGTAGGTTATCAATTCAACAGTTTTTTTTATATATTTGTTTCCTCAGAACTTTCGATTATGTAAACCGATTTTGATGATTATTTTTTTGTTATTTGAAAGTGTTTCCCGTGTGGTCTCATTTTAATTTATCCAATGCTTACAATGTTCTATGAGAAAATCTATGAGAAAATCACAAGTATTAAATTTACATTAAGTATGTGCGCGACAAATGCACGATTAACTCGATATCGCCAAACGATTTCGATTATTTATTGTATTAATTATTTATGATACACTTCAAGCGTAGTTTGATGAGAGTTTAGTTAGATTCTGATTATGAGATTCACGCTATATCCGCCGCTCTAGTAGAGTAGATACGACACTTTTTCTCTATTTTCCGCCGAATTTTCGAATCAGTGCGTGTTGCGCGGCGGTAATCAACGTCGCGCTATGCCTCGTTACTAGAATGAAGAAATGAAAATATTTAACATTTTTCTCCCCGAGTTGGATTAGAACCGATAACCGTCGCGTTGTTGTGTCCCTGCGTCACTACTTTATTGTATTTAATGAAATATCTGTTATAGAATTTGATTTATATTTCATTTATTGCCTTATTATGTTATATTTTTCTTCAACAGGTGTCCGAGTTTCAAAAACTTCAAATGGCGACTCGATTAGGCAGCTCTCATAACACTTATTCTAGTTCTAATGATGACAGCGCAGACGATGAACCCTCACGAAAATGTAATATACTAAATAATAACAATAAGTTTAACCTCAACTGTTTTTTAAACTTTAAATTACACTTAATATGTATATAAATTAAATTTAATGGTATTTCTTAATTTAGGTAATAAATCAGGCGTGAATCTCAAAAACGAAGACCCTTTCAAACTAATGGAAATAAAAGCTATAAAAACTGCATTGCAGAAAACTAAAGGTAGTTAAAAATAAGAATAAATATTTTTTGTCTTATTTATAATATTTTTTAATAGACGTATGTCGGTTGTTGAACTTGGATTTCCTTTGTCTAACACATATGTAAATAAACTATATACTATGAGGCGTGTCGCAGTGGCGCAAACGCGTGAATGTGAACGCGACTTGTGGGTTCGATTCCCACTCGGGGCAATGAAATATTTAATATTTTCATTGCTTCGTTCTAGTGAATATGTAGAGCGCGGCGTTGAGTTTCGAGTGAGGCAACACGTAATGCCTCAAAAATTCGGCGGAAAGTGGGGAAAAGAATGTTTTAACAGTAGGTTCCCTCTGCATACTCTTATATATGCGAGATACAGGTTGAAGTTGAAAAAACTTATATGTATGAACCTTACTCTATAGAATACCATATTTGTATATGATAGTTAAAAACATAGTATATTTGAGAGAATAAACATTATAATTTCAAAAATGTATTCAATACTCGTATTATTTGTAGATCTTATGCGGTCGGTGGAAACATTTGAAGCGGATAATCTGTCGGGCACTCACGAGGACAGCTTTCACATGCCTAGTCATTCTAATATTCATGACAAGTGAGTATTTTTTTAAAGTATAAGCTGACCTATGTTTCTTATTTTATTTTTATTTATTATTAGGGTATGCGTAATTACTTCTGCGCATAATATAAAACATATTTATTATAAGCTTTTTTGGTCTCTTAATTTTTTTAATTTAAACGACATTTAATACAGTTTTCACTGGGTCTACCCAATTTTTTTATAAATCTGTTTTATTTCTTTTAAATTTAAACGTCATTTAATAACTATATATAACAACTTTTTTATAGACAAAATGATTGGAAAAAAGATTTATAAAAAAATTGGGAAGACCCAGCAATATTCAAGATTTCTAATGTAATGTCATAAAGAATACTTTTATGTATGGGTTATCCTATTATCCTATTAAAAATAACAAAATTGTGTATTTAATTATACTACCAATTGACGCGTACAATACGCGTTGCTATAGCAACGTGTCTAACAAAAGCAAAACAGCAGTAACTATATACAAAAGTATATATTGTGAAACATAATATAGTAGTATGTGTTATACTTGTTTATTTAATGTATAATATCTTTTATGCGTTATTAAAAAAATATTAAGTTCAGCACTTTTCTCTATATAAACCTTTATTTACTGTGCTAAATTTCATACTCAGTTCGCACAATTTTCGAAAAATGGAGTACAAAGATTTTGCGTACGTATTAATATATAGGTAATTAAATATTTCAGTAAATCAGAAGGAGGTAGTGTAGGTGGCTGGTCCAACGAGGGCAGTGTATGCCGCGTGCGTAACTCCCTGCCGCAAAGACATAAGTTCACCAATGAGCATCCGCAGCATATGCAGCCTCATATCCAGCCGAATTTACATCCGCATATCCAGCCGAACATACAGTCGAATATGCAACCTCATATGCAGCAGAATATGCATCCGAATTTACAGTCGAATATGCATCCGAATATACAGCCGAATATGCAGCCTCACATACCGCAAAATATACAGTCAAACATACAGCCGCAAATGCAATCGCATGCTCAGCAAAGTAAGTGGTATTTTGTGTTATATATTATACAGGATGAAAGAGGCAGCGCTCCTTTAACGGAAACAGCATATAGGGTGAAATATTTCAAACCCATACCTAAAGAAATTAATCAAGATACCTCAACAGTTTAGACGTAGGATTTTTTTTCATTTCACGATGTTTATCCATACCTGTATTTCGTGTGACGCAGTTACGCAAAGATGCGAATAACGTAAACGCATACTACTACAAAAATACTACTAAAGGTTAAACAACTTTGAACTTTGCCGCCAATACCTACGACTCGATTTCGGAATGATGCAGCGGTTTCCATTTCATGGGTTTATGTGTGCGTGCGTCGTTCTTGACAAATGGCGTTTTTTTTAAAACGACAATTTTATTTCTTTGAAATTTATTTTGTTTGAAAAAATCATTTTTTCATTTTTGGGAAAAAAATGTTTTTAATTATATTAGTCTTTTATGGAGTAGTTAAAACTATGATTTCATTTAAAGTGGTGTTGACACTTCTATCCTGTATACGGAAAGGGAACCGGGGAACTTTGTGTTAAGACGTTCCGTTTCCCACTTTCTGCCGAATTCCGTGTTATTATTTTATGATATTGAATATTACTTATTAAGATAGAAACCCTTCGTGGTGCAATAGGATAGGATTTGACTGTAAATGCATTGGTTGTGGGTTCAATTCCCCCCACACGAAGGAATTATTTTAGTTTCCAATTCTGCTAAGACAAATCGCGGCGTTGAGTTCAGCCACTCGACACGCCATGTCTTTAATTTATGCGAAGAACGGAACACGACGTAATACCAGGTTATATCAGTATATTTTTATATGTAAGTGGGGTGTTTTATATTGACGTCTGTTCGCCTGTTTCATTTAAGGAAAATGGCGAACAGAGTATCTTAACACTAGATTTTCTCTGCCTTCCTTGCTATATGCGAGATACAGTGTAAAGCTATAAAAAAAGTATTAAACAATATATTTTTTATGTGTAGATCATGAAAGCAATATAAACTCACTCCAAGAGCTAGCTCATGAACTACGTATGGAGACTGAGAAGATAATGGGTGAACGCGCGCGCATTAAGGATATGGCAAACAATAAAGGTACCTATTATAAATAAAAATAAATTACATATAAGATTTTTATTAAATTTACTTTGACTAAAGTAAGGGAAAATAGAAAATGGTCTCTGGAAAACATCTCTAGGTATGCTTCTGTATATAGAAGAGATTTTTTAGCGTTTTAACAAAATCTATTCAAGGTAAGTGACATTTGCCCGGCTATAGTTGTAATGCGGCAGTTTTAAAATTGTTATAACATACAATGTAAGACTAGAAAAGAAGCGACGTTTCTATGGATTTCTTTTTTATATACAAAATGAATTACTCTAATTAATAATACCAGACCGTCGCGGTTGTGACTTCGATTCCTACTCTAGGGAATGAATTATTTCCATTTCTTCGCGCTGATAACAAGACAAAGTACGGCGTGAAGTTCCTCCACTCCAATCCACAGGCATTATCTCATGAAATTATGTGGAAAGTGAGGAATTGGGTGTCTTAATACCAGGTTCCCTCTGCTTTCCCTGCCAAATACAGGATACAACTTGATCTGTACAACATAGTCTGTCCAACAGAGCGTAAACAAAAGAAGGTGAACGAAGAAGTGCGCCCCGTCGCGCCCGCGCCCCCCGCGCCCGCGCCCGCGCCGCCCGGCCCCGCCGAGCGCCGCCAGCTGCAGCTGCGCGCCATGCTGGCCGAGAAGCAGAGGGAACTGGAGGCGCTGCTTAATAAAGAGGTACATGTTTAGTTTGACAACAGGACATTCCTGTCACGTTATGTACGTGTAAGTTTGGAAGATCTTTGGCCACTCTTTAGAGCCATTTATTCATTACGTCACACGAATTTTCTAATTTTATGACCCCCACAGCTGAACACAATTATAAAGCACATAACTCTTATAAAAAGAAAAAATGTGAGTTTACAGTTGTTATTTTGGGATATAACATGTGAAGACGCGCATTTTTTCTTTCTAAAATGTAAAGGTTTTTACCAAGAGCTTGCCTTTGTTTCTGGAATTGTATAATTCTTTTTAACTAATGATAAGTAAAACCGAGATAAAAATATGTAAATTAAACAATGAAAAAAAATCTAACCTTTTCTTTAGGTCGTCAACAACAATTCGGAGGTTCAAAAACTGAAAACTGATTCACGAGTGGCCTCTGTGGTTAATCATCACTCTTACAACAGGTGAATTTTGAAGAAACGCAACAGTTCTTAAGGCGTTATTTTCCTGTCGAAAAAATAAAACCAATTAAATTACTCATTCCCTCAAGTGGTGATCGAACCTATAATCATCGTATTTATAATAAAATGCTGTTCCAATACTCCAATTTTCAAGACATTGCGTGTTGAGAGAGAAGTCACAACTGTCGCGTTTATAGTCCATGCTGTATCGCTGCTAAACGACGGCAACTTGCTTGTACTAATGCTTTAGATTTTTACTCATTTAAAATTAAAATGCTTAAGAATTGTTATTTTATTTAGTACACTCTATTTTGTCTAAGTGTATTATATTTTAACATATTATAATCAAGTTATATAAATTAATATATACTTGTTTTATAGCGAACAAGAGGAACCTGAGTCGAACTCTGAGCATGTGCAGTTAGATTCACAGAATTCAAGAGATAATGATAACTTCAGGGTATGGAAATTCTTTTTTGCAATATGATGTATTTAATGTTTTTTTTTAGCTTCATACATTATTTATACCAAGATGGATAGGCGAAAAGTGCCTAGAGTTAAGATGCTCTGTTATATACTTTCATTCTCTATACTACAGAGGGAACCTAATGCATTCAATTCCTTCCTCACTTTCTGTCTAATTTTGAAAACATTCCGTGTTGAGTCGTTATTCTCAACGCCGCGGTTTGTCATGTTAGTACACCGAGGAAATGAGAATAATGAATGCCCCCGAATAGAATTGGAACCCACACCCATGGCGCTTACAGTGTTATCGTGACTGTTCCCAGGGCGGCGGCGACAGTGCGCTGGGACGCGGCTCCAACACGGCGCCCTCACACCTCGGGAGCGCCTACGCCAGCGACAGCGACAGGGACAGGTAACTCATCTAATTTGTTATCAAACAATCTATCAAATGAAGCTTCTCTTTAGTTACGTAGTGTTTAACGGACAACACGTACGTAATATGCGGGATCCGTGAAGAATATGTTATTCTCTCTCTTCTTGTTATCGAAGCGTTTATAGTGATAAACTCTATAAAAGCTTGGATAAATGGAAATAGTATGGCAAGATTCTTAGAGTCCACGCACATAAGATTGCCGGCGAAAACCTAGTTCTATACTTTTAGTGAAAAAAAATTATGTATAAAAAATATATTTCGAATAATATAAATGTTTTGCTTTGTAGTGCTTCTAGAAATAAGTCTAATCAAAGAAATCGACTCCGACGTCGACCAACTCAGGATCGTCAGTCGGAAGATAACAATGTGAGTTTATTCTAATTATTAAATTTATTTTTCACATAACAATATATACCAATGATTCCACAATCGTTTTTAAATATGGAATAAGATATAACACACATAAACAACGTTTTTTTTAATATATTTTTTTTCAGGCTTCAATGGCGAATAACAGCAACTCAAATATGCGCCATGACTCCCGCTCGGAATCTTCTAATATCAATATGATTCCGCCAATCCAGAATAGTAAATATTTTTTTCCACCTATTTGTCACTTTTCATTATTTATTTGTAGCCATTTATGTTACGAAAAAAATATTTCAATAGATTTTATTAAGGATTTTTATTATTTAAATAAAACGAAGACCTGTTTTAATAAGTAGTACAAAATATTAAATAATATTTTTATATAACTTGAAGTGTTTGTTTAGTTGAACAGCTAATGTTAGAAACTTCTGGTTTTTTTATTTTATTTTGGATACTGTATTCTTCGTGTTTAATAAAGTTTAGGCTATATTACATGATGTTAAGGAATTCGGATAACTACATCTGCGGTTAGAGAGCAGATTAAAGCTAGTTTTTTTTTGCAGATGATAATGCAGCTAATATGCCATACCCTCACTTGCCACCAACATGTTGGAATACTAGTAAATCAAATCAGGTGAATAATTTTTTTCTACATACATATTTTATGTAGATGTAAGCTAAGCAATATGATGCTTTTAAATTTAATGTCACTTAACTATTTAACAATAAGAGAATGTATTGTTGAATTCGGAATAGAATTTTTTTTTATATATAAGTATCTCAATTATCCGTTTTATACAGTACACTTAAAATATGAACACAGATAATTTTTTTTTAGCTTCGAGAAACCTGGGAATCTAGTGTTAAGATAGTCTGTTCTCCATTTTCCGTCGATTTCTGGAGTGAAGCGTGTTGATTTCATTTCCTCGAGTGAGGAATCGAATCCTCAACTTATCGCGATTACAGTGCCCCTGCACTACGACTGGCTTCAATCGATTACAAAAATAATAATATATTTATAGGACATACGAACTAATCAGTTCACGCAGAACAGCCACTCGCAGACAATGGATCGTTTGATGGGCACTCCTCAGATGTCGTTCCCGCCTTCTTTGCCGTACAATATGATGATGCCTTATGGTTAGTTTTTTATTCTTCTTCTCTATTTCTCATTGCGGGGACATTAATGTTTCCAGAGTGGACTCAGTGTCAAGATAGTCCGAAAGCGGATTTTAACCAATTATCTTGTATTCTAACTTACTGTCGGAATTTAATATCGTATTTTTCGTGTCGATGTTGTAATGTTTATTTAGTTGAAACTTTGGTACAGAACAGTTTGGTTAGGCTGTTGAGTTAGGTAAAGGCCGATATCCTTCCGAATGTCTAGGATTCTTTCCCGGTTTTGAGACCATTCCGACTAGGTCCACTTTCAACACCCGGGGTAAGTAGTTCAAGCAGCTTCGATTGACATAATTCCATTACTTTTATAGTGTTTTCCGCCTACATCTATCCACTTTTAAATGAGTCTATTAATAGTATAGGTATATAACTATCTATAAAGCAACTTTATATATGGAAAGGCAATGTTGGAGTAGGTGTGATCCATAGACACTGCAGTATCGGCTACCGCTATACACATTAAGAAATAATTATATTATTTAGCAATGGATTCAGATTCACCCCGTATCCCGCATACATTCCGTTCCCCATTTTCCGTCGAATTCTGGAGGCACTGTGTCTTGAGTAGCAAAACTCAACGCCGCACTTTCCGTCGGCATCAGAGCCATTACCAGAAAATATAAACTTAAATAAATTCCTAGAGTAGGGATCGAAGCCACAACCAGGCGCATTTACAGTCACATGCTTGTCCCCTGCACCACGACTGGTCTCAACAACAATGACATAATTGCACTTTTATGTTATTATGTGCAGAAAGATTATTTACAAATATTAGTTGCATCTCCTGTAATATTTCACAAAGTTGAACAGACGTGAAGTCGGATAGATGTGTTCTTAAGTTAGCTGAAGTTGTTACTTTTATGTTTTTTCATCCCGGGTGAAGAATGCGCAAAAGTTCAGAAAGCCTAGCTGCAGGGCGGCCACGACTCGTCGACTGTCCTGTACGGTGCGGAGTTGACACTATTACAATTGCAGGCATGATGGGCGCGTGCGGCTGCGGCTGCGGGCTGTGGGGCGCGTGGTGCTGGCAGCAGCTCGTCATGCAGCAGAGAGAGATACATCAGCTTAGAGATCAACTCAATCATGTATGTTTTTTTTATACTTTATACCGTATTTTCGAGATATTACGTGTTGAGTGACGGAACTCAACACCGCGTTTGTTTGTTATGTTTTATTACTAAAGCAATAAATGTGTATAATTTAGTCCGCCGAATGGGGATCGAACTTTCAACCGTCGTGTTTACAATCAGACGTTGTGCCGCTTTGCTACGACGGCTCTTGTACAATTTACTATTCCAAAATACTCAGTGTGAAGATAAACATTGCTATTTTGTTTAGTATTTTTTGTAGTATATTTTTTAATATAATTTAATTATTATATTTACAATTTTAGCTTGAAGAACGTTGGCGAGCAGAAACAGCGTCGCATACACTCAACAATCAAGTGCCGCCAGGCAACCGAGCCAATAACTATTGGGATAATTTTAGAAGGTATTTGTTACACATATTTTGTATTTTTTATATTATAGTCTTATATGTATTTATATAAAAAAATATATTTATTTATATTTAATGTTTTTTCTATCTTATTTCAGATTTTAGAACACGTACCCGTAATATTAGAGTTATATGTAATTAGTTATTATATTTTAAAATATATAAATATACACACATAATCCGTCCCTGCACATCTAGTTCATATGAGGGTAAGAAATGTGTGATAGTGTTGCCCTTGCTTAAATCGTCTTTCACAATTTATTCACGTTAGTCGCCTCCCTTACCACTTAGTAGTGAATCATTATGGTTTTTTGTGGTTTAAGCTTCAGGTAGGCAAAAGGAACATAGTGACAAGTCATTCCGTACCCTACTTTCTGCCTAATTTTCAAGACATTGCATGTTTAATAATGGGTCCTTTGTCTTGTTAGAGATTTCTAGAGTTTACAATCAGCGCTGTGCCGTTGCGCCACAACAGCCTCTATTTTTTGTTCTTTTTTTACTAACATTAGACTGTAATACCGTACCATTTTTGTTATCCACAAATAATGATATCATGAGACTTAAGAAAGAGTAAAGTATATAAAATATAAGACTAAATGCACAATCCTTTAAAGTGGCATGCAATAACATTAAAATTTGTAACGTAATTATTCCAAATTGTACTTAGTTGTTTGCTTATAAATTTATCTAAAAACCATGGCACAAGGGCACAAGCGTATTCTTGTAAATGCTAAAGGTTGTGGATTTGATTTCCGCTGGAGGAAATGAAATATTTAATATCGTTTTCGTTCTGGTATCAAGGAAAAGCGCGACGTTGACAGAAAAATAAGAATAATACAAAACGGACAAAATTTGCTTACTACGTACTATTTATTGTAAAATATACTTTTCATTACAGTTTATTAGGCCAGTCGTGGCGCAAGGGCACAGAGTGTGACTGTAAATGCGACTGGTTATGGGTTCGATCCCCGCTCGAGGAAATAAAATATTTATTTTACATTTATAGTTCTATTTCTTGCGCGGCGTTGAGTTCCGCCAGTCATCACGCAATACCTCCAAAATTAGGCAGAAAGTAGGAAAAGTAGTGTCATATCACTAGGTTCCTCTGCCTACCCTGCTGTGTACGGGATACAGCGAGAAGCTGATTTTATTTTTTACAGTTTATTAACTATTTACATTATTGAAATCAAATATTGCACTAAAATTGGGATAGTTTTCAATGTATATTTGGACGATGTGTGTTTGTGTTGCAGCTACTCGCGACAGAACCTGCTGTCCGCGAACAGCAAGAGCAACGCGGAGACGCAGGCCAGCGGCGCCGCGCACGCGCAGCCGCAGCCGCTCGTGGAGCGCTCCCACAACAGCCTGCACCACACCTCGTCCTCCACCTCGCCCTCGCTCACGCCCAAGCGCAACCCGCCCTCCCCCGACAGGCCCACCAGCAACATCAACAACCCCAACCTGGCCTCCGCCAGCCGCGACCACCGCGACAAGGCCTCCTCCAAGCTGTTCGACCTGCTCCGCGAGAACATCTACTCTGAGGTCACGACGCTCATCGGAGTCAACGAATCTCACCCGGACTTTTTGATACAACTATTTCGTGAGTTGCAACTCATCAGCTCGGACCCCCTGCGTCAGAGGGTGTTGCAATCGATACGTGGCGTGCTGTCTCAGTACGGATCTCTCATTGATAATAATCAGAGTAACGACGCCGAAGATGCGGAGGGCGCCGACGAAGCCGTCACCACGTCGGCCGCCCCGGAACCTAATTGTCACGATTGTAGTGGCCAAAACGTGTGTTCGAGTACAGTTCAAATTGATAACAAGATCGTTAGATTCTTATTGATGAAGAGTGAAGAAGTATTTACTACGGAACTACTGGAATCTTTGGCCTCGATCATCAACAGCAATCCTGCTGATAGCAGACAGTCGAGGAGACTCCTCGAATTATTATCAAAATATGAGGGTTTAAGAGTTTGTGACGTGTCCAGCGACATAATTGAAAACTTGCCGTTATTTAATTCGGGAAGTTTGGATGAAGAGTCGGCACGTCTAACGAGCGAAGTTTCCGAGTCGTCCATCCTGCAGGACGTCGCCGGCTCCTTGAATCTATTCAGCACGAGCGAGAGTCAGCTGCACTGCAACGCGTGCCCGTACGACATGTGGCCGGGCCACGTGCACGTGGACATGGACGGCAACGACCTCAACGACAACAGCCCGCGCTCGAGCCAGGAAGGGAAAGTGGATCTCATCAATTGTTCGGAAATGCATAACGGGGATTTAGCGGAGGCCGACCAGACCTGCCGCGCGGAGGGCGAGGCGGCCGGCGGCGCGCTGCCCGACGTCGTCGACACCGACGAGGTCACGCCCACTGAGGTAATGCGACACATCTTGTACTGTAGATGTCTTCCCTTGATTCATTTTACTAACCGAAATAAATAACACAACTTCCATAATACTCATATAACATGCATTTTAATCTATACTATATGTAATTTCTCTGTAACATTGTTCTCCACATCTTTTAAGTGTAACATAATTTTATCTTTAAGTGTGAACATAATATACCTACTCATTGTTAGCATTGTGATAAATAAAGTTATTAAATTTACTTAAATAAACATTTTCATTATATAAATATTTAAACTTCTAAACTACTCTTTTTATAACTGACTGGGCATTTGGGATAAATGAGGAATTAAGTCGATGAGTGATACCTATTTGTACAATGTACGCCAATTCAATTTTATTCATCTTGTGTAACCTGATTCAATTTTCTATTTACTTCTTTTTCTAATTTCATTATTTTATACTGACATACTTTGTTTTAATATGCTACTCATTTTCAAATAACATTAGTAGAAAATAAGTGAAAAAATAGTGCAAGGATATTCTTTACGCAAATTAAAAATATTAATAAACATAGTATAAATAAAAATACAATTAATGCATTTTAACAAAAGTTTATTACAAAGTCAGGTACATAAAATATCACAGATGAAATAAAAACATTTATACAAACAAATTTATCTAAATTTGAATTTAATTATAATTTTTATCTTTAACGTCATAAAAAGATCATAACATTTTGAAATGTTTACATTTAAGGCGGAAGCGGAATGGCTTGGGCTTGACCGTGTGCCAACAAGGCTGCACATGGAGGAATCATCTGAAAAGCAAAAAGGTGAACATAAATATTTTGTGAAAATGGAACAAACACTCAAACATCAAACATAGATTTGATTTTGTGTTTGAGTGAACCTGTAAAAAATATATTGTTAAATCTTCTTATCTGCATCTGCAACAGAAAAACAAAGTAAATGGTAATTAATATATTTTTCTTTTTCAGATTAAATCCAAAATTCGAGCAGCGGACTTCTATGTAACATTCACTTCATTTTTTAAATATTGTATCATTGCTATTATTCACTGTCTATATTTACATAGCTTCATTTATGTAATGTTTATTTATTTAGAATGAATAAATATATAAAAGATATTTTTGTTTTTTTATATAAATAAAAAGCCTCCCTTTTCCTTTTTTATCTTTATTAGGAAAATGTCTTAAGATATTTATTTATATGTTCAATATATTATTACTTCTTTACAAAAAAACATTCAGTTACAAGAAGTTTTTAGAGTCCCAATATTTGTTAAGTATCACACACATTCAATGTTCTTCACAGACACACTTGATAAAGGTTTCCTCCGTGTAATTTCCAATATAAAAGTTCCAATGATTCTTCTGCATGAGTTTCTGATTTCATTTTCTCAATTGTCTCACGTTCTAAGCCTTTCTTTATTTGTACTTCTGCAGATAAAATTAATATTTTTTTAATAATGTTTCAAATTTGAATATGCAGAATTTGATAGAAAGCTAAATCATATGGAACATGAGACAACGAGATATATCTGGATTGTTGTGGGTGGGACGCAGTAAGCATGGGTTGTAGTTTGAAGGCGTTGGCACCATACCCTCTGAAATAAACCGAATTTTGTCACACTGTGCCCTTATTTGTCTCAGCAGAAAACCATCAGGTTCCAATTTGTTGCTGTTTCAAACCATTTCCATCAGAGACTTCAATGAATATTATGTTTCAATTTAGATTTTTCAGTATTAACATGTTGGAGATCACATGCATTCATGATAAAATAATTAAAATATATATCAATGCTTAATGAGCCTACCAACATTTAATTTATGATGAATTCACGATTTAACAAATCTTTTATATAAAATTTTGCAGACTACAAACTTAAAAAATGATATGATAATAATACACAAGAAAAAAACGAGATGTATGATTTCAAAATGTGGTTTTCAACATGTTGAATACATTATATTTAAAGACTTAAAGAAGACTGTTTTTTTTAAGAATTGCATGATGTTTCTGACTTGGAAGTATTTTTTTTATTATTTAATTTGTCAATTAATTTACGAAAATAATCCAGTATATAATAAATATATGCATAATATAGTTTTTGTTGTGTTTTTATAACTAGGTCTGGTACATTAAGAAAACAAAACATGTGCAATATATGAAATAAGAAAAAAAAAACTACATTTTTACAATATGTTACTTATTTAATTGCAGTATGTTCTGCTTTTTACAGTTCATAAGCTATATAAATTTATATACAACAATAATATTATGAACATTCTCAAAAAAACCAAATAATTACATATTAAACATATGAACACAATAGAGTCTGAGTCTGAATACCGAGTCTTCGAAATGAGATTATTTTTTACATAACTATGTGCAGGTGCACTTAATAATTTTTGCTTAGAGTATATTAAAAAATATTTTATTAATTCCATTACTGAAAACCAGTGGCCCAAGAGTCAAAAGCAGCCAGACCTTCATTATGTTATAAAACTGGATAGTATCTCTGGGCATACACACCCAACACTATTACAGTAAGTATTATCAGGGAATACAAGATTTAGATGGTGTTTTCTTTAGCAGTTATTGGGTAAATAAGGTGCCTAAAATAGTATCTAACTTTCATAAAATTATAAACCTCAAACCAAAAGTAACCAGTATCTAAAATGTTATATTCCCTGACTACACATACTGGTGTTGAGTGTAGGTGTAGATAGATAAGCTCTGAAGTTTTATAACATACCGAATGTCTGATTCTTTTTGGCTCCTGATCTATATGACAACATTATGTTTTTCTTTTTTCTCTTCATCTCTCAATTGTTTTTTAATAGTATTACACAAATTGGATTAACATTATAAGTATACTTATATATTTCTGAATATATTTTCAAATATTCCTAACCGCCACTTACACACAATACCTCTAGAACTCAATGAAAAGTGTGTCTTAACACTAGGTTCCCTACCCTGCTGTGTGCAGGATACAGTGTGACACTGATTTATTATAGGAATCTATGACAGTAGTGGACTTGTTAAAGTTAAATTAAAACTTAACTTGAAAATATTGTGACTCATGGTTGATTATTTAATGATATCGTCAAATCTTTTTTATTATTTTAGAAAACTATATTTTTTTAAATGAATGTTTCTTTATTTATTTTTAAGAAAATAGATCTTATATACATTGATCTTATTTACTTGAATTATCAGCTTCACGCAGTCTCCTACACACAGCAGGTTAGGCAGATAGAACCTAATGTTAGAATGTCGCACATCGGCTCGACACCAGAGCAAAGAAATGGAAACATACATTTAAGTAAATATTTCATCTCCTCAAGTAGGGCTCGAACCCACAATCAGTCTGTTTTACAATCACACTTTGTGCCACAACTGGCCTATTCCTAATATTAAGTTAACAGTTTATAGTACATATAATATTTAAGTTTTGTTGTTCATAATTATTAAGAGATTTGGCACATATTAAAATTGTTTGATATCAGTCTTTTTATATATAAATAATATATGTTTCAAAATTACTTATAACTAAATATTTTACAATTAATATTAAAGTTCAGTCATTTATTATAAAATATATAATGTTTACATGATATAAGCAATTCTCACATAAATACTTAATATTATTTTATGTGACAGCCAAAAAAAATTTACAAAGCTAAAATAAAATTGTATAATATAAATACAATTTTCAATTTCTGTAACAAAATTATTAGATTATGTTTAACAGTGATTTACAAATAATAAAATAAGATTAAAAATTCAAATGTAAACTCTTTACTTTTAACTACAAAAAAAATATATACATGTATAATTTTGTTTAATGGTAAAAAAAAATAGGAATAGTCTCTTTTTCTTGCTTAGAGCTATCATAAAATAAAATCAAATACCTATCTTTTAGTCAAAATCAAATACCTATCTTTTAGTTAAACAGTAGTATGTAACTATATTAGAAAATATGAAAATAAACTTTTGTGACAGACATATTAAGGGAGGAATACAGGACTATTTAAACATTTGCTATTGGATTGTGCAAATGTATTTCAAATAATAAGAAATTGTGGTAGAAAATATTAAAGCATCATTCACAAGCATTTTTAAAAAACAAGATTGATAGTCTTATATTCAATCCAATCCAAATCCAATGGGATATTGTATTTTCACATATACATTAATTGTATTTTTAAATTATTTTACTAAAATTAATTTGGTCTTGGTAAATTCTTAAAAAGATTAATACATTTTTATTTCACTATTTCTTTATAAAAGATTGTGTTGTTAATATGAATGACAACATTATATTAACTATCACATACAACTAATATTGACCATAAATTTCTTATATAAAAATATAAAAAGACAAACATACAAGTTGACGTAAAGTAACCAAAAAACTGAACTTTTTCAGTTTCTAATGTTTTAATTTCATTAAAATCTCACTAATGTCCAACACCCTTAAAGTATGAGGTGTAAGATTCTTAAATAAGGACACATAATACAATGTACAAAACAACATACCTCAATTAGATATTATTTTAAAAAAAACTATGTAATTAGTAATTAGTGAGATATCTTTTTTTATAATTTTATGAAATGCTTATTTACATAGAATCCAATAATACAAACATTTCAATAGCCTTTAATAGCCCTAGAGTAGTAAGATTCTCTTGTATTTTTTTATTTAGTTTGTGTCAATATTTTATTTATTCAAGCTAGTAAACACAATTATCAATTGTTCTATTTATATATTTTAAGGAAAGCTGATTAGAAAAAAGAAACTATTACAATAATAAAAGCTGATGCAATGCAACAGGCATCAATCAGCAAACAAATAGAAGTAAATTATATTATGCATTATATATGTTTTGAAACAGCAACAAGTTTAAATAAATTTATACTATAAAGAGTAAGATTATTTGTTGGTATTTTATCCTGCTGCATTGATTTCGCAATATGTAAGATTAACATTATATATATCATTAAAAAAATATAAAATTTCATTGAAGTCTACATTTTAATGTGTTATTCGAATAGATTTTGCCTTATATTTAACTCTTTACTAAGTATGTATACTTCAATGAGATTTTAAAAAGTGATATATAAAAATTCTTACCTTCGCGTAGGCGCTTATTTTTCGGGTATGAACAATCTTCTGCACTTCTTTTTCTCGTATTGGTGTGAGATGACGACGTGACTATGTCTCCTCCATGCGGCACTTCTATCATTTCGCAATCAACGGCTTCGGAAGTATTGTTTAGAGCGGTTTTCGGTTCATGGTAACCATAATAACAATTTGTGGATATGTGGATATTCTGATATTGGCCCATATACATGTTAGAATCAGGACAGACAGGAGCAGGTCTCAGAGCTTGAAAGTTATTTTTTGAATCTTGCATATGGTACAAATTTATACTGCTTGCTGGCATTTTCGATTGTTCAATACAATTTTTAATATAATAGTATATTGATTTAATCCACTGCAACAAAAGTCTAATAGGTGCGATACTTTTCTTTTGTTAATGGCTGACTCGGCGTGATTACGAAAATTATAAAAATGAATATGATCACATCGCGCGCTTTGCTGTCAACAACTGTCAAATATGAAATGTCAATTTAGCGTCTTCCAATGCTGCCAACTTTCATTTATAGCGCATATATTTAAAAAAATACAGCGAAATATTAAAAAAATATTATATATACCATAAAATAAGATCGATAGAAACACACAAACTTTAAGTTCGATTTTTACTGTTTCTGTCCTTTTTCCTTACTGTTATGCATCTATTTCCTTCTTCCTTACTGAACACAACGCTTGCAATATAAAAACTAAATACATTTTCTAGATAAAAAAATTGAAATAGTTAATCTGACGACATTTAAATGTGTTCTAATTTACTTTTACTTAACTAATGGCAATACAGGGTCTTCACATAAAATACAACATTAAGTTTTGCAAGATAACAATTAGAACAGTAGATTTACTAACAAAAATCATTGAATATTATGGTATAAAAACATTCCTGATTTTGTTATTATAATAGATACAACATAGATGTTCACACTGTGAGTTCTATTGACCCTATTTAAACTAATGAAGATCTGTCCATATCATGATTCAGTCGAGTAATCTCGAAATAATGAGGCATCTACCCACTCTGGCACCGATGGCTACTGTTCGAATTTTGATCTATCTTAGTGCTAAGATATAATATAAAATGACACGCAGCAGTCGCACGAACTTAAATTCACCTACAATTCTTATGTGCAATTGTCGCGCGATTCAAAGCGAAGATATGAATCTTATAGAACACAGCTACCGTTCACCACATGTGGTCTATCTTGCAAAGAGTACGGTACTTATTTCCTTTCTTTAAGTCAAAAAAATAAGCAAAATCATCGCTTTACTTCTACATACATTTTATTTTTATCCACGCATCGTACAACATAATGATTATCACATATACAATTTAATTATTATTAAACATTAAATCAAATGAAATCAGTATCACACTGTATCCCACGTAAAGCAGGGTAGGTAGAGGGAACGCCGCGCTTTGCCTTGACACCAGAGTGAAGAAATAAAAATATAAATTTGAATAAATATTTATTTCTCCGAGTGGGATCGAACCCACAAAAAGTGCCGTTTACAGTCACACTTTGTGCCCCTGCGCTACGACGGGCCTTATATTTAATCAACTTTAATTATTATTTTTTCCATTTACACTTATATATTGAATACATTTCAATTTACTTTATTTTTTTAGATGTAGATTACAATAAATCGTATTTTTTATATAAGAGTTTATTTTCATTTGTCATGTTGATGTCAAGCCGACAAGCTGTCAAAAGTTATTTGCAAAATCCCAACAGTGACAACAGAAAAAATATTTTTCATTTTATAAAAATATTGATTACCATACAACAAATCATAATATAATTTACAAGCAACCTATTAAACTACCAACAATATATGAACCAGTTATTTACAATAATGTACAGTGTGACATTTTGAGTTTAATTTTTGCTCAAACAGTCAAACTTGCCTGAAATATTCTTTTAAAAATGGTCATAATTTCGTTATTAACATCTAATCTTTATAGGAAGTTTAGTAGACAGTATACACAATGGAAATACTATAACTCAGTATGCATCAGAACTTATCAGTCTTTTCAAAGACATACTATTTACTCATTACAAGGAAGTGAGAAGTTTTATAGGCGAATATACACTTCTGCTCATTATAATGATAAAAGTGAAACTAAAGATGATAAAAATATTATCGATAAATTAAATTCGGGAATGACAAGAAAAGATAATCAAAATTCTTCAAATGAAAAGTCTCTGGGTGACATACTCATAAAGACTGAAACTGATGCAAATAAAGTAGTTACTAAAGTTACAATAGAGAAGGCAAAAAAACAAGGAACAGAAGAAGTTGCAAAGCAGCCTGTCCTCAACCAAGCAACTCCAAGTATGTAATATTTTTTAAGTATATATTTTAAAAATTTTTTGAGTACAATTATAAGGTTTGGCCATTTATTTTTCAGAAAAGAAAAGATTATTAATTGATTTCTCAGCATCATATACTGAGCGTAATTTTATAACACCCATGAGAGCAATGACAGAATATTTATTAAAACAATCTGATTTGGAAATGTTACCTAAAGTTTTAAGACGATCTCCGTATGAGTCTGAACCACCTATAACTGTATATTATAGAAAAGATGTTGAGGCCAAAGCTATTGCGGTAAAATTTTCAAATATTACACACCATTTAAATAATTAATTTCATATTAATATATTTTTTAATATATTTATATATTTAAGGTATGGGGTTCAAAAGACTCTCTAGACAAAGAACTACTTCGCAGAGAGTTAGACAGAAGAAGATATGAACAAGGTAGAGTCCTTTTATTTTTTTAAATATCAGCTTGATGTGTTCATACAACCCTACTTCAGTAAATATATATTACACAAACTTTTATTATAGTCCTTTTTTATAAATGACATCAAAATGTTGAGACTGTCATGATGCAGTAGCATTGCATCAGACTTTGAATGACGTGGTTGTGGGGTAGATTCCCACTCTGATTTCTTCACTCTGGTAACAACCTTTTTTGATTTTTACAACTGAACAGGCAATGTATTGAAATTTATGGGAAAAATGAGGAACAGAATGTCTAACTTTAGATTCCTTCTGCTTATGGTGTCATAAACAGAATACAATGTAAAGACCAAAATAAATTAAACCTTCATTTTGTAAGTCATATCAACAAAACTACATGAGATATTCATTTGAGTGCTGCAGATGTGTTCACTGTTAAGAGAAGACTAAGAAACTATAGGAGAGAAATGGGACATAAACGGTTGAAACATGGAGTTGAGGAAATGGGCTTAAAGACAGTTTCTGGAAGAGTGGTGCTAACTGCTGTTGGAATGTAAATATTTCAATTATTTTCTTGTCTTACCATATTGATCTTATAATATTATATTTAACATAATAAAATTAATTTCAGAAATGGTTGCAACTTTCTATTTAAGTTGTGCGCTTGGCTATACACTGGATCCCATAGCTTATTCTCAGAATGTATACATTCTTTAGCCGATACTGTCAATCAACTTATTTTGGCATATGGCATACACAAATCTGTACAAGTATGTATTCATAATTTTAATGCATTATAGTCTATGTATATAATATGTATGTATATAAATGCACAATTTAAAAGTAAACAGTTACTGTTTCAATCATTTTGTTCTCTTATTTCTATTGTAAGTCATAATAGTGATTTTATGTCATAACAGTGTCTATTTTATTGTATAATAATAGGACCTTGAATAAGTTCTCAACTACATATTTATTTTTCCTTTGTGAAAATGTGTACTTTTGTGCCAAATAAAGTGTTTTTGCGGGGAATTTTATGGCACTGCTTTATTCAGAAAAAATCTGCAGCAGAAGCACACAGAATTCTCGTTGAGTTAATATATAGTAAAAAAAAATTACATTTTATATGGTTGCACACACCAATCTCAGGAACTACTTGTTCGGAATAAAAGAAATGTGTACTATATTTAATTTATTGAGGAAAATTATGGGCTATAGCAGTGTTTCCCAATCTTTTTTGTATCATGTCCCACCTTAACCTTTCTAAAATTTTTATTGCCCCCCTATTATAAAAATGATACCTTATACCTAATAATTATTTATGGCAATTATTTAAGAATTTGCCTTTTTTTGTTAAATTTGGCACCGATGACCGACTAGACCTATGCATAGCATATAATGGGCCGAAGTGAAAGGGTTAAAGTTGTACCGAGTTCATTTTTGAATAGCCCCCCTTAACTATCAAATTGCCCCCCAGTGGGGCGTGGGCCCCACGTTGGGAAACACTGGGCTATAGGATATTATATCATGTTAATTATTTCTATGAGGTAGAGGTAAATATTTTTAACATTTTAAGTGTTATTCCACACTTTGGTAAGAAAAATACTTATTTGGAAAACATATAAGAATTTTAAACATAGCGGGACTCGAACACGCGCCTCTTGAAAAGCGATCAGGAGTTTTCTAAATAAGTAGAAAAAGGTACTCGCGGATAGCTTCACGGAATGTCTGTTTTAGAATCTATATGCTACACTCTGTATCCCACACATAGCAGAGTAGACAGAGGGAACCTGGGAACCTAGTGTTAAGACTCTCCGCTCCCCATTTTACACCTGATTCTGGAGGCATTGCATTGCATTGCATATAGTGGCGAATCTCAATTCTGCGCTTTGCCTCGCTACCAGAGAAATTAAATATTTAATGTTTTAAATATTTAATTTCATTGAGTAGGAGTTGAACTCACAACCTGTCGCATTTACAGTCGCACGATTGTTCCCCCCGTCACAACAGTTCCTGAGATTGAGAGGGTGTTCGACCAAATAAACTCTTTAGCTTTATAACGTAAGTATTGATAATATAAGCCATACCTTCAAATAGATTGCAGATCCTGACCATCCATATGGATACACAAATATGAGATATGTTTCATCACTTATATCCGGTGTCGGTATATTCTGTGTCGGTTGTGGACTTTCATTCTATCATGGGGTCACTGGGATTATCGATCCCCAACCTCTACATGATTTTTACTGGGTAATATAATTTTAAATTATGATATCAGGTTTCAAACACAAGAAATACGTCATATCATCACAGATAGACAACAAATTATGTTTCCCGCTTGGGTTAGACACAGTCTGACATTGAGTTCTGCACTCAATATGCAATGTTTTTAATTAGGGCGGAAAGTGAAGAATGTCTTGAGTTTTTGCCATTATTTTATCTTTACCTACTCTTATAAAACCTTTAAAAATACATAGAGTTATAACATAATTAAAAGAGTTGTATTTCTCTTTATAACCACTGTAATTTCTTTATTGGTAATATATTTCCAGGCTTATTTTGTTCTTGGTGGAGCTGTAGTTTCAGAAGGAGCGACTTTAATGGTAGCCCTGAATGCCATTAGGAAAGGTGCCAAAGAAGCTAATATGACTTTATATGATTACAGTGAGTCATTGAAATTATTAAATCAGCTTCACGCTGTATCCCGCACACAGCAGGGTAGGCAGAGGGAACCTAGTGTTAAGACACTCCGTTCCCCACTTTCTGCCGAATTCGATTAAATATTTCATCTCCTCGAGTGGGGATCGAACCCACAACCAGTCGGTTTTACAGTCACACCTCGTGCCGCTGCGCCACGGCTGGCCTCAAATTATTATGTAAAACATATTATTATTAATATTGACATATAAAAATAAGTGATTTTTCATACTTATGAATTTTGAGCTTATCCTACGCTTATCCTGGAACTAGACCTGGAAGAGATACATCAGATCTTTTCCTTCTGCTTGATCACATAAGAGTTTCTGGCTGTAAATCCAAAAAGTTTCTGTGCTTTTATGGATTTGGAAAAAGATTTCGCACAGTTGTAAGAATAAAAAATGTTATCTCATTGACCCGGTACAATTTGGATGGAGCCTTGCTGCAGGCTGAAGTCTCTTTACAGAGATCATTCAGCTTGTGTGCGAATAGGAGCTGGTGTGTTGCCTTGGTTTGATATTCAATTGGGTAGGAAACAAGGTTGCGCCTTGTAAGTTTGGTTGTTTAGTTTATATTTGGATAGCTGTCTCCAAGTCAACAAAGCGACATATGTATGTTAATTAAAGTGACATAGGACTGAATGTAGGTTTCTGCGAGTTCATCTTGCAAATTCTGCTAAATCGACTGTTGTACGCGATTGATGTAGTTCTTATCGTATCATTAGAATGCGAGTTGAATGCATTGGCCGTATTCAACATTTTAATTCAACATTGGGAACAGTATATAGGTTAAAATATTTTAAACCTACACCTAAAGAAATTAATCAAGATACCTCAACAGTTTAAACGTAGGTTTTTTTCATTTCACGATGTTTATGTTTATCTATATCTGTATTTCGTGTGACGCAGTTACGTATAGATACCAATAACGTAAACACATACTACTACAAAAATACTACTAAAGGTTAAACAACTTTGACCTTTGCCGCCAATACCTATGGTTCGATTTCAGAATGAGGCCTATGCGGCGGTTTCCCTATGATAGGTTTATGTCTGCGTGCGTGGTTCTTGACAAATAGCGTTTTATTTTACAACCATAATTTTATTATTTATTTTGTTTAAAAAAATCACTTTTCATTTTTGGGAATTATTTTTTTATTGTATTAGGTTTTTATAGAGTATTTAAAAATGTGGTTTCATTTAAAGTGGTACTGACAAAAACATTCTGTATATTTAATCTATTTTCATCTCCTCGCTTCGGCAGGGGAAGCACGGCGTTGAGTTCCACCAATCAACCAGCAATATGTCAAAAAGTTGAGTGGAAACTAGAGAACTGAGTGTCTTAAACACTAAGTTTTTTTGCCTACCCTGCTGGGATAAAGCATGAAGATGCTTTTTATATAAATTAAATTTAAAATCTACAACTGACATTCAACAGTAATGCGGAGCTCAGACCCGTCTGTGAACGTGGTGTTGTTTGAAGACACGGCGGCGGTGGCGGGCGTGGTGGTGGCTGCCAGCTGCATGGCCATATCGCAGTACACCGGCAGCCCCCTGCCAGACGCTATTGGCTGCATACTGGTCGGCACGCTGCTCGGTGGCGTTGCCTCGTTTATTATATTGAGCAATGTTGGCGCTTTGGTTGGCAGGTATTTTACTCTTATCTTATATTAGGACTTTTAATAAGTTCCCGCTGTTTTTTGAAAGATGGCGTTGCGGCACTCTGTGCATGGAATTTCGTACGGTAACGAATCACCAAAGTAGTACTATATGTAACCTCAAATTATAGTAGAATAGTGTTTACTACAGTGTCAACTACATATTTATTTTCCCTTTGTGAAAATGTGTACTTTTGTGCCAAATAAAGTGTTTTTGCGGGGAATTTTATTGCACTGCTTTATTCAGAAAAAATCTGCAGCAGAAGCACACAGAATTCTCGTTGAGACAATGCTTTGTCGAATACAACGTGCAGAGACTGGTTTAGGCGCTTCAAAAGTAATGATTTTGACCTTGAAGACAAAGAGCGTTCTGGAGCACCGACAAAATTTGAAGACAGAATTGGAGGCATTGCTTGAAGAAGATCCATGTCAGACGTTAGTAGAGCTCGGGAAAACGTTACAAGTAGATGCGTCAACAGTTTCAAAACGTTTAAAAGCGTTAGGAATGATCCAAAAGCAAGGGCATTGGGTGCCGTATGAGTTGAAGCCGAGAGACGTAGAACGACGTTTTCTCATGTGTGAATTGTTGCTTCAACGGCAAAAGAGAAAAGGTTTTCTGCACCGTATCGTCACTGGGGATGAAAAGTGGATTCACTACGACAATCCAAAGCGAAAAAAATCGTGGGGCATGCCGGGTCACGCATCAACATCGTCGCCAAAACCAAATATCCATGGTTCTAAGCTTCTTCTCTGCATTTGGTGGGATCAGCAGGGCGTAATTTATTATGAGCTGCTTAAACCTAATGAAACTATCACGGGAGCTCGCTATCGACTTCAGTTGATGCGTTTGAGTCGCGCTCTGAAAGAAAAGCGGCCACTATACGAGCAGAGACACGACAAAGTGATTTTATTACATGATAATGCTCGGCCACATGTGGCAAAACCAGTCAAAACTTACCTGGAAACACTTCAATGGGAAGTTCTACCCCACCCGCCGTATTCACCGGACATAGCCCCCTCCGATTACCACTTGTTTCGGTCGATGGCGCACGGTTTAAGCGAGCAGCGCTTCC
Source organism: Heliconius hermathena (assembly GCA_013403705.1). Taxonomy (NCBI): domain Eukaryota; kingdom Metazoa; phylum Arthropoda; class Insecta; order Lepidoptera; family Nymphalidae; genus Heliconius; species Heliconius hermathena. Next base: position 493,778 of record JAAIXJ010000011.1, on the reverse strand, counting down.
ATTCTTTTGAAGAAGCCGAAAAATGGCTTGATTCCTGGATTGCCTCGAAAGATGAGTCGTTTTTCCGACAGGGGATTCAATTGCTACCAGAGAGATGGGAGAAAGTGGTCTCTAATGATGAACAATACTTTGAGTAATGTCATTGTAAGCATTATATTTTAAATTATTTTTATTTTAAACAAAAAAAAACACGAGAACTTATTCAAGGTCCTAATATAATATGGCATTTTCATACTTTCTGTGGAATAGTAGTATAGACAGAAAGAACATAATGTCAACAAGGGTCCCCCCGAATTCGAACCATTGCAAGTTTAATGTCACGCTTTCAAAATATAAAAGTAATTTAAACGTAACGTGGAAATCGAACCTACAATCATCGCGCTTAGAGTCGATCACTATCCCATTGTCATTAAATATTGTATTAATATTTTTAATTTCAGATCAATTCGGCAAGAACAGTTAGATGAAATAAATAGTGTATTAGAACGAGACTTTATGATTCGCGCTATACATGACGTTAAGGGTATCGATATAGGAAGTAATCTTATAAGATACAAGGTATTTGTCTCTATTAATAATATGTATTCTTCATATTTATAAATATATTTTGTGGCAAGACACTGGAATTGATGACTGTCATGGCGCAGGGGCATAAAGTGTGACTGTAAATCGACTGGTTGTGGATTCGATCCCCACACGAGGAGATGAAATATTTACTTAAATTTATATTTCCATTTCTTCGCTTTGGTGTCGAAGCAAAGCGCGGCGTTGACTTCTGCCACTCAACACGCAATGCCTCCAGAATTCGGCAGAAAGTGGGGAACGGAGTGTCTTAACACTAGGTTCCCTCTGCCTACCCCGCTGTGGGCGGGATACAGCGTGAAGCTGATATACTGGAATAAAATATTCTTACTTCATCGCTCTGATAACAAGATGAGGCTTGGTGAGGCTTGTATCGAAAAATGTGAAACAAGGTATATTAACACTTTGTTGGGATTTTTTTCTTAAAGTTACAAATAACGTAACGATTTTAATGTTTCATGCTGAATAAATGTTATTTCAGGCTGAAGTGGACTTCGACGGTCGAGCATTAACACGATCGTATTTAGAAAAACACGATTTAAATACACTTTTGGAGGTAAAATAATTCAAATAAATTGATTATATTTTTGTTTACAATTGCAATTAATTAAAAAAAATTGTCTGTTGTTAGGATATGAAGAAAATTATAACAATTGATGATGTAGAATCATTCCTATTGAAGCACGGAGAGAATATTGTTGATATGTTGGGAGGAGAGATAGATAGGATAGAATTGAAGTTGAGGGTAAGCGTATTTTTAGTTTAGCACGCTGTATCCCGCTTATAGCAGCGAAAATAAAAAGCACTTACTGTTAAGACACTGCGTTCTCCATATTTCGCCCGATGATTAAAATATTTTTGAGTGTTAATCGCGCGATTGCGAAAAAAAATCTATCATCCAACTGTAGATCAAACCCAGAACCTTTGTGTTTTATATAATCGATAAAAAAATACATTATATGCGCAAGTAAAATTTGTCTTATGTTATTTTAATTTTGTATAAAATATTTTTTTTTCAGAAAAAGTTTCCTCAAGTCCGCCACTGTGATTTAGAAATTTTGTAAGAATAAGTAGAACTAATAAAAAAATTATGGTTACAACTTAAATAACTATAGATAGGTAATGTAGAATATGAGTATATATGTATACCTGACTTCTTTATTATTCCTGATTCCTGTATGCATTGGGCCAAAGAGTTCAGCGAAATTGATTTTGTCATTTGTTTAATTTATTTAACATGAGGTTTATTTCAAGTTCACATTTATTTAAGGTATTCCTTCGTGTATGCTATGCTATAGCTTGTATAACTATAAATACAGCATTAATTTATATAACATAAATTAGCTTAGTAATTATTAATTAGATAGTATAAAGAAATATGATGAAAATACATTTAAAAAATCTGCTTACAACATACAGGTGTAATAGTTGAGATGTTATATAACATTTTTTAACAAGAGAAGTAAAAAAGAGAAGAAGAGTTATGGTACATAATAATTTTACTTCCATTTTTAGCTTCACATGTATGTATATGTATTTCGCGCATAGCAAGGTAGGCAGAAGGGACTTGGGAACCTAGTGTTAAGACTAAGTGCCTCGTTTCCAGAGCGAGGAAATAAATATTAAATAGTTCATTTCTTCGAGTGGGAGTCGAACCCACAACCGTCGCAATTCCAATCGCACACGTGTGCCTCTGCGCCACGACTGGCCCTAAATGATAATTTTACTAAATTACTTATTTATTCTATAATCATGTATAATATTGTTATTATGTCCTACAATGTATCATACTTATTACATCATTTAGTTATAGGTAAATGGCTAACGTAATAAGGAATATTTATATCCAACTTAGGACGAAAAAACCTTGTAATCAAAAATTACTTGTGCAATTTTTTTTAAATATTTAAAAGGAAAATGACACAGATAAAAAAATGTTCTAAAATGTAACAGTAAAATGTTATTTACGAAATAGTTATATTATTTGTTTAAAATGATAGTTGCACTGTTACCTATGTATTAAGATAAGAGGACGACAATAAACATAATATGTTTAATATTATCGGTGTTATTGCACGCTAAGGATAAAAAAAATACTTTTTAGAAAATGTATTAAAATTTAGACAACGATTGAATGGTTATATAAATTCGCGAGCTTCGAGTCTTGATACTTTTTTTATACGTTTTCTAAAAACGTAACATAACCAGCCCAGCTGTAATATTTGTACGATGTCGGGATTTCCCCCTTTTTGTTGAAATAATGGTTAAAAATTTAATGTAACTAAATATTTTAATCACTGTGATTTGTACATAGGCCTTACTGAGATAAGTATATAAAATAACTGTAATATAACTTCACTAATGTAAATAAATGTTTTAAATTGCTGTGTTGTATAATTTATTAGTATCCTAAGACATTTTTAGAGGAAATGTAAAGTAGAAAGCACTATATATATTATATATGTAAAGTATGTTTTTGAAAATGTTATTTTGTGTTAAATTCGAATTCTGATAAAGTTTGCTTAGTAAAAAAAATGTTCTAAGAACTATTTAAAGGGACAAATAATAAAAACTCATTTCAAATTATAATTTAATCTGTATAAAATACAATAATAATTCATTCAGATTACATCTATTAGGTAAGTCAATAATAAAAGGCACTTAACAAAAAAATGGACATTAATGTATGTTGTTGTTAATTAACAGCAATTAGGGATAGAATAAACGACGGGTGCATTATAACATAAAGATATAAATTATTTCTATAATGTATTATACATTTATTCTCCTCATATAAATTAGCAAAGTAAAAATAACCTTTTAAATTAGGTCTCCTACACAACCTATGCAGTCTTCCACATGTAAATAAGCATTTTAGTGTTTATTTTTTACATGATAACACAAGGCAGTTGATAAGAATGTTTGAATGTAATTATGAAATGTGGCCTATACATTATAAAACATATAAGGAGCTATACATAAATTACGCCACAAGAATGTCATATTTTTTTGACCCCTATCCAATCCTTGTCACATGAACATTAGTAAGACACCTATCTAGTACGACGACAAATTTTGCAATTTTACATCCGGTTTCACCTTTAATTTTTAAATAAAACCAGCTATTTAAATTATGTTTCAATATTATATTGAAATGTGATCTCACGAAATTAAGGACTTCTCTTGTCACACAATGTCACACTTCATCGACATCCAAAGGGGGGACCTTTACGTGTGACGTAATTTTGGGATAGTACCTAATATAATTATCAATTTACTTGCATAATTATTATTAACGATTTGGTAGCATTTTAATTTGTAAAAAAAATCTAGCGAGCGACTACAAACAATTAGTTACTTGAAACGCTATCACAGTATTGTGTTTGCTATATTCGTTGAGCAGTAAATCACTACGTCGTTATCCTTATAATTTATATAATTTTCTTTTTAAATGCTAGAGAGAATACGTGGAATCGAGTTTACGAATTGAAATAAACTAACATAATATTAGATATTTATTTGTTTTAAATGCAGAAGGCACATAAAAAGAGAAAATAAAGCCATTTATTTTTATGTAATAATGAATGTCCCTATAATTTCCTTGTTAACTGACAATATTTTTTTAGCTTTACGCTGTATCCCGGAGAGCAGAGGGAGCCTAGCATTAAGACACGTCGCTCCCCGCGTAGCGCCTAGTTTTTTGAGATATTGCGGACCTCTACACCTCTCTTCGCCTTGTTACCAGTGCAAGCAAAAGAAAATAATTAGTCTCAATGAGTGGTAATCGAACCCACGACCATCGTTTTTATAGTAAGACGCTGTGCCGTTGAGACTTACAAGATTAGTATATAGACATTTATTTTTTTAATTTGTTAAACTCTAAAGTAAATTATGTTCATATATATCATTATAAAGGCCCTATGATTTTTTGCACTTATATTGTTAAATAGTAAGGTTTATGTTTTCATATAATATAAATAAAAAAATATTAATTCTTACTAAATTACAAAATATATAAAAAAAGTAGAACAATGTCTGGAATTAATTTCAGAACTTTAATACATTTTAACATAATACATGGCATGCATGGCATTTCATTTTGAATACACAATTAAAAATATAAATTAAAACCTCATAATATTAAAAAAAACCAAGGAGTTACAATATGTTTTTGTAATTCATATAACTTAGCAATTTAAATACCAGGAATCGTTTGGGGTAAACATAAATTATAATGTGCGGTTTTATTCCAGAAATCTGAATTTTTCCATCCGCACCATCCTTTAGAAATAATGACGTTTATATCATCCGCACCCGTGTAGTGCGGGTCTAATATTAGATAGCGCGTGTCGTTTGTTGTTGGATTGTAATCTACACCAATTATTGTATGCGCTAATACTCCACCACCTGAAAACATAGTAAAATCATTTATATTTTATAATATAGCCTAAGTACTTATTTTTATATATAAAGGAAAATAATCTATTTATTGAGGCCGGTCGTGGCGCAGCGGCACAAGGTGTGACTGTAAAACCGACTGGTTGTAGGTTCGATCCCCATTCGAGATGAAATATTTACTTAAATTTATATTTCCATTTCTTCGCTCTGGTGTCGAGGTTAAGCGTGGCGTCGAGTTCTGCCACTCAACACGCAATGCCTCCAGATTTCGGCAGAAAGTGGGGAACGGAGTGTCTTAACACTAGGTTCCCTCTGCCTACTCTGCTGTGTGCGGATACAGCGTGAAGCTGATACTCTATTTATTAGTTATAATTTGACTAATCAACAAATTATAATACTATGGTATCCTTTGCAGGAATGATATGGAGCTCCATAACAGGTTACAGTTCGAATCCGAAATAAAAACTATAGGTAACCATAACCAAATCCTATAGAAAAGATTCAGATAGTTTCAGTTATGGGCAGAGTCTAAATGAGATAAATTTATTTTAGCATATTTTTATTGCATGACCAAGACGACACATTAGTAGAAAATAGCGATAGGTATGTGAGTTATTATTATATTACTAGAAAATAAATAACAAATATTGCAGACTCTTTGAAATATAAAATTTCTTAAATATCTAATATTAATAATCGAAACTATCCGAAACTAACGGATAATATAAAATAATATTATAGTCGTATTTAAAATCGAAATAGGACTCTTCAACTTTGTCAACTGTACAGTGGTAACTATAAACAAATGAAATACAAACCAATCATAATAGGACTTCCATGTTTTTGAAAATGGTGAACCAACTCTGGTGCATAGCTATTAAGTTCCGAGCCTGTATTCGCAAATATAATCCTAGATTGTACTCCTAATAACGTTTCTAAGCAAAACATCACTTCTGTGGATCCAATCCATTGCTTTGAGCCGATGAAAGAGGATTGTTTATCACCTATTTTGACAAGGCACTGTTGTATGTCTCTGTGTGTAGGTATCTCTACTGTTGTATAGCCTTGGAGCCTGTGATAAAAAAATCCGTTATAATATATTTGTATATATCTTATTTAATCGGTAATATTAATAAACATTTATTAGTTAGAGCCTACTTTTAAAATGTTAAAAATACAACACTCAGAAAACTAACTTAGTTATTTATTTACATTCCATCATTGTCAAATATTAGTATAAATAAAAGAATATGATGTTTTTATCATATCAAAAATACTTTATTGCACAGCAAAAACAAAAGATAAGTAAAATAAATGGATAATAAAATTCATATAAACAAAAAAGTCGAAACAAAAAAAGACAAATAACTATTTATATCATACATAAGTAAATATACAAAAAACACATAAAAGATAATTAAACATACCTGAACCAAGAAAATATGGTTTGCATTGAACGGTAAGCGCAACCCCAGCCGTCGTCGTTGAAGTTATCTTGCATATAATGATGATATGTATATCTTCCAGATACTAAAGCTATTATTGAATCTTTAACAGGTTGTACGGGAATGGCTTCGTGGGGGTTCACCAGTTTGCTGGAATTTACTGGAAATGCGTTTCCCCGTCTAAACAATGGCTTGTCCAGTGGTAGTGATAGCAGTTCATGAAGCAACTTTCTATCTTTTTCTGGAAAGTTCATTTTTATTTTTAACATTTTTAAAGTATTAATTAGTGTGGACACTTAGGAAAGAAAAATACTTATTTAGAAAACGGATAAAAATTTGAACGTAACGGGACTCGAATCCGCGCCTCCTGGAAACCGACCAGGCGCTATGACCACTAAGCCGTACGTTCTCATCGAGCTACGTCGAAATTTTTATACGCTTGTTACAACTTAATTATGTCGTTAGCATCTCTGTAGGGAGATTTTTTACAAAACATATTATCATCAACTCAATATTTGGCTAATGCATTATAATCTTTTAGTTGTGTAATGAGTAATTTATTAGCTAAACATGTTTGAAAACCAAAAAATTACTTACAAGTAAGCCAACAGTAAGTAAGTAAGTCAACAGGCAATGTCTCGTAAATTGGGTGGAAAATAGGATTTAGGTCCCTGTTTTACTAGAATTCATCTGCCTGTGCTATGGCGTATATGGTTGGATATGGCGTAATGCTAAAAAAATATTCTTTTATTTATCAACACCTACCCATACTTTCGTCTGGTATGCCTTTTGGTAGCACCCTTGTGATGAAATGACCAAGGTCTTGTGGAAGATAATGAAAAGTTTCTGGTAGCCTTAGGCCTGCACCATCTCCAATGCCCTCTTGACCTACATAAAAAAAATAACAATAACAATAGTGTTTGAGTAAGCATTCTTATCTAAAGGCTTCTTAGAGTGATTTATGAAATATGGATAGAATAGACAAAAAACACCTTAAACCTAATACAGATAATAGGATAGTGTTGGAAAGCATCAAATTGTTTGGTCGTTAACTTGGATACCAAGAACTTTTTGTACACTATTTTCATTATTATATCATAATTCACTCACCATTTCTGGCAAGTACAACACATAGCGAGGGATAGAAAAGAAGCAGAAATCGAAATTATAAATACTGATACTTGTAATACAGTCTTGAATGAATTTGAGTAAATTGGACGTATATGTTATATCTTAAAAAGTAAAAGTTAGAATAATCCTTATTTGAAGATAATGTGAGGGTATTTTTTGAATATTTAGGTATACATTTTTTAGACAACATCGATTAAAAATAACAATTTAACATTATATTTTTGACAAAGTATTGATTTGTAAAATAAATTTATTTCTAATACAACATTTTCTTAATATTATGTAGTGCTAATTTAAATTGAATATTAAAAATATTTTATAATGAACTTACCTAATTGCTCTATTAAAACGGTCTCTAATAATTTCAATGATCGACATGCTGCCTCCACTAGCATACTATAAAGTTCAGACAATTTTGTATTTCTGTGTATGATTGCTAATGTGTCCACTCTCAACGGCATACTGATACAAAATGCGGCTGAAATACATTCAAAAATAAATTATATTATATGTAAAAACAATTCTTCCTTAAATTATATGTATACTAGAGGCCAGTATAGTGGATAATATTATTTAAGTGCATTTTATGGAAAATCACTTGGTTTACTAAAATAATATAGTAACTGTACCAACTACAATAAATAAACTGTAATTAAAATCTTTTTAAATTATTTATAAAATAAATAAAGTACTTTATTATGTACTTACGTTTTCTTTGTGTTGTCATCATTTTCACTGCTGTTTTTACGAGTTTGTCTGATAACATATCTTTTGTAGCCTTTAGCACTAAATTTACAGGTATAATTTCCTGTAAAATGCAAATCAACTAAATCAAATAGTTTATATAAGAGACTTTTTTTCGATTCAATAAATATATAACACAATTTTTGACCCTGTTTACCGTCGTGTTGTATGTAAATGAGGGACAAACTGGATAAATACATGTTTTACTGCAAGCTCCCTTCTGCCCCCACACGCATCACATTTATATTAGTACTGTAATTTTTATTTTACAAAAGCAAGAAGAAAGTACATAGAAATTTGTTTCTCATGGAACTGTAAAATCTAATAGAATTTTGTGTACAATACACACTTGTAACAGATTTCTGTTTAAAACCCATGTAAAACAGAAATCTGAGGAGTTAGCAATTTCAATTTCCTAGTTTTTAATTTGGGAGATTCTATTTTCTTAGTTTTTACTTTAATAAAAAAAGTAATGTTACACCAATGTGCCCTAATTAAAGCAATTTGCCAAACTATATAATACTTGAACATTGGAAGTGCATATAAATCTAGAGGCTGTTATAAAGTTTTGTTATATCCTGATATAATATAAATAAATCACACACTTTAATCTTTACATAATCAGTAACTTACAACTTTATTGGCAATATATTTCTTCTTCTTTGACTGTTCTGGGCCCACAGAGTCTATAAATTCTCCTACATTGGAATCCATACTGGTGCCTGTTACACCAACATCTGATGCCACACCAAATAAATATACTGATGTTCCATCTATGTTAAATGACACCTGCCCTGATGCTATCTGAAAAATATTTAGTTTCAAATATGTAGGAAAACTACCACAGCTGTTGCGTTTACAGACAGACCCTGTGCTGGTCTAACACATCAGTCTCAAGAAATGTTGTGTTTCAAATATAAGTAAATAAGATTGATAGTATATCTACCTTTTTTCTTTTGTTCTGGAGTAAATTTTTTACCCCAGGTATAGTAGCTTCACAAGCAAGAGGCAAAATAGTATTGAGACGAACATGAATAAATTGTTTCCATAGTTCATCAGTTTGTAGTATATCATAACTTGTTTCTTCAAACTTATCATGTACCAAAAAATGAGCTTTAATCTCCTTTTCCTTGTTAATTATTAGAAAAAGTGGATTGTCAGTTATATCCACATCCTAAAAAGAGTGAATGTTTGTAAGTATATATATATTTATAAATTACTTTTCTATCTTTCAGATTCAATATGTATTGCACATAAGAAAGGTGAGTAGTTTAAATTCAGGACACTTTGTGTTTTGTCTTCTGCAAGAAATATGTGGTATATTTCTTACCAGAGAACTCATTCATTCAGAGAATTCATACTTACTAGATTAGGAAATGTGTGGTGTGAAATGAAAATAATTTATTCCCCCAAATGTAAATTGAACTCACAACCACCTTTCTAACAGCCAGACAGTGTCCTACTACATCACAATAGTCTCATAAAATTGTTTTTTTTTTATAAAATTTTAGTTATAAATACTTTTTCACCTGATCTTAAACATATTTAACTCCACTTCACTATACATGAAATATTTTATAATTACCTGGAAAATTTCTTTAGGTTTTGAATCTATCGACAAAGTCTCATTAAATTTTATAACACCACATAGTTCTATTTCGGCGGGCAAATGTAGAAGTAGTTGTCTATAAGTTTTCTTTTCATTTTCGAAAAATTCTAAGCTCATCCCCACGACCAGCAATGTACTGTCGTACATGAGACCATAAAGGCAGCCTGTAGTTTCATTTGTATCAATTTTAGACAACCGCTGTAATTAAAAAGTAAATGTTCAGTACTCGTAAAAAAATAATAAGTTATTTAAGCAAATGAATAATGTAATGATGACGTCTAAGCTTATGAATAAAACTTAGAGCAAAACTTCAAAAGTACGTATTTCTTTATTATGTTAATAAATAATGTGTAAAAGTAACAATAACATAATATATTCCTTCAATTGATTATAAAATTGTAAAGTTTTACCTCAATAACATATTTTGATATTTTGAGACGTGGTGACATTTTCGAAAACTTGCCATTTACAATAATCTAAATGTAAGTTACCATAAACACTTCTGAAACTTATATTGTGACCAAAATAAAAAATATAACCACAGATTATACTTAGAATATTTAAATACCTACTACGGTACTCTTGTTTTTCTTATGGTTTTTCTTATTTTAAAAATTTAAATGTTAAAGCAATGTTTTACTGTGATGTGTTCTCCGTACAACGTGATATTGGCGAAGTAATTAGTGCTCAGCTGGCACGCTCAAAACACAATAAACTATTAGTTTTATTATCAAAATCATTCCTGTTCTATAAAATAGCGTCACTAAGTAATCTTAAATCCTAAAGCCTAGAATGCATGCTCTCTATCAAACAAGCTAATAATATTACCGCATTAATAGATGATTTCGTATTATTATGTTCTTTTTCAACTGTAACAGAGCTAAACGGTATTTAAATCAAAATCAAAGTCTGTCTGTGACGCAATCAGGGCCAAACCGCTGATCCGATTGTGATAAAATTTCAAATAATGATGACTTGAGATTTTTACAAATTTCCGCTACCCAAAGATAATTACTAAGAATTATTGTCTGGCAAGAGAGAATACTATTTATTAAATATTTTAAACATTTTTAAAGTGTTAATCCACACTTAAATAATAAAAATACTTATTTAGAAAACGTATAATAATTTGAACGTAGCGGGACTCGAACCCGCGCCTCTTTCCAGGTTTCCAGGAGGCGGAAGTGTGGATTAACACTTTAAAAATGTTTAAAATATCTGGTTATTGTTAATATATTTTCTATAATTTGATATTCATCCTTATCAAAAAAATATAATAATAACCTTCAGCATTTCATCTAGATTGGAATTATAGTTTACTGTACATTATTCAAATAAATACTTAAGGAGATATCACTGATTCAAAATGAGCTAGCAACGAGCCGCACGATATGACCGATCCGACCAGGCAGACGACGGTTTAGTAAATTTTCACACATTTTCGATCTACTGTTAATGTTGATGTGATTATTTGCTGTTTATTATTAGTTTTTATTTTTCTTTGGTTCTCTTCGCTTATTCGAGTAGTAGATTAATTAGATTGTTTAATTGCTTGGTGTGGTGTAAATTTTGGCCTTGCGCTACATCGCCGCCCGCTATTTTTTATTTAATATTATTTAAGTGCTAAGTGTATTTTGGAAAGAATGGTTGATTTTATCAGTTTGGTTATTTATACCGATGTACCGTACACTTAAAAAATTGAAATTTTAATATTTTCGGAATTTAGTTGATATTGCTTGTAAAAATTATCATATTTAATGTAGAAAAATGTTAAGTTATTCCATATAGTAAAAAAAATGTAAAAAGATTTTTTCGTGGATAAATCTTTATCCCAAGGAAAATCCATCCCGGAATATGAAAAAATATCCTATATGTTGCTCCATTACTCCTTTATAGGTTATTGAAACTCCCATTAAAATGAGTTCTGGTATATGTGTTTTGTGGTTCTGGCGCAGGGAAATAGAAAGACAGATAGACAGAGAAAAATATTATAAAATAGTTTTTTTTTATTTGTGTATCATGTATTAACCACATGCACTTCCAAAAACACATTTATTTTGAAATCATATACAAATACTTCCATTTTATTTATAAGAAACGGTCAAAACAACGGAAACGTTGCAATTATCAATTATTTTTTGTCACAAAATGCTTTATTGTGTTTTATTCATATAACATATGGTGGCAACGACTTTTATTAGAACAAACTTATATTTTACTTTATTATTTCTGCAGCGCTCGCGGTTCAATGGCGTTCATTATTGTTTTTGGTTATGTAAGGCTGACTAGAAAATACACTGTAATGAAATGAAATGTCACATGAAATATCTATCTCTTAAGGATAACTCACAGTACCCATTTTTGTGTTTAAAAATATAGAAGGGATAATTGCGAAGCAATTTTCAAGACTACAGTATTATTCCTTATCGTACTTATATAATTTATGTTGATAATATAGCTGGTTAGTTTTTTAATAATATATTTCGTTGATTACGTTTACTTATTATTTTTAATTAGTGACATTTTTCTTTCTAATATTAAAAATTTCTTTTAGTTACTTTTACTTATTTTGTCTTGTTCATTTCAATTATTCAGATATTTTTTCTAATAATATGTTTTTTCTCTACTTATTATTCTTTTTCGGCTTATTTTGATTATTTCTGGTTATATTTTTTTACTAATCCAATTGAACACTGAAAATAATTTCATAAATATATTTAATAAATATTCGTATAGTTCAAGCGGGCGAAGCTGCGCGGCCCCGCTAGTCATACATAAATCCCGAATTTAGCTTTATACAGTATACACTAGATGTCACTGTATAGGTCCATTTAATTTTATTGTAACAATTGGACTTAATAGACTTTTAATTTTAAAGAAGTGTTTGGCAAATGTATATGATTTAAAAAGTTTCAAATAAAATACCTATATTATTTGATTCTCTTAAAATATTTAAGTAATAATAATAAATAAATATTTAGTAATAATTATTTCATAGTATATATTGAATTTTAGCTTCACACCATAACAGGTTAGGTAGAGGAAAACTTGGAGCCAAGTGTTAAGACTTTCTACCGAATTCTGATTAAAATTCGAAATTGAATTATGAATATAATATTACTAGTAAAATAATTATTTTTTGTAACCAGTGTGCTCATTCCAAGCCATCTTTGGACACATGAACACAGAAATAAAAAGGAGTAGAAGTGGCTAAAAGGGAAAGAGAGTGTCATCGCCATAATTCAATTATATAACAAAAACTGTAAGAATACAAAAACTTTATTTCAGAGATCCGTTTTTATACATGTTTCAATAACTTTTTCAATAAGTTTGCTTCTTTCTTTAGCTACCGTTAATGTTTTCTTTTCTGTTTCACTAGAAAGGTTACTTCCACCAAATTTTTGTATACCACAAAATTGTTCTTTATTCCAACAAATTATTAAATTAGCACCATTACCACCACTCATTTCTTCTTCATAAGCAGAAGGATCTGACAACACTATACTCCTGTAAAAATATATAATACAATTAATTTACAACATATTTATGGTACTAAAAATGTCTCTAAAAATATGTTTTTAAAAATAAAACCTTGGTGAATGTTGGTATACAGCAAAACTTGTAGCAATGGGGAGACCATGTATTTTTAGTGGATTCCTTATTTCTGTATTTACATTAATCTCTTCTGTTTCTGCATCATAGGTTACCAGAGGTAGAGTCACTAAAAGATTTTTCAATTACTTAGTAAATAAGTTGTACATACAGAAAACACAATATATTTCTAATATATTTTACAAATATTATATAAAAAAAATTCATAAAAAGAAAGGCTAAATAAATTATGCTACAAGAAATATACACTTACAAACTTTTAAGCTTGTCATTAATGTTATGATACAAGCATCAACTACACTTCCATCATTATCCAAACATACAATATCACAGTATACAACCCATGCAAGTTTATCAGGTATTATACACAGGTCTTTTAAGTCCACACAATTTGAATTCTTAAATATATCAGCTACTACATTGCTAATAACTTGTGCATGGTCTGATGGAGGTCCTGGTCTAAACTTAGAAGAACATAATGGAAGTAGTTCTACATTAGTCACTATAAAACCTAATTCAGGCTCTTCAGCTTTTGGTTTAGCCAATTCCTTAAACAAAAAGTAAATTACATACCTACCTACACAACAAACCATATTAATTAGTAAATAATCATAATAAATATAATTACCAATTTTATACCACAAACTACTGTAGTATTTCCACATTTGACGACAGCAGAGGAATCAGCGGCTTTTATGGCATTAACATTTAGTTTTATGTCTCGTTGATCTTCAAATTTTCGGCCGTCTGGTCGGACATCACGATTAATGTAGTCATTAAAATATTTTACAGGATGAATAAGTCTAAAAAAGTAAATTATTGTTATCGTGATATTCATTTATATATTAGTTTTGTGTACATAATATTAAATATGACAATGAGACACACTTGTATATTTTAGCCATAATTTATATTTGTTTAAATATAGTCCATAAAAAATTATAGTGTTTTAGGATGTTCGACACATTTGTTTGTTATATGTTTTATTTAAAAAATTACTCGTTTCTTTTACAAATTTTAGGTTATTGAGTTTGTTAATTTATAATTTTATATTGATGTTATTAATTTCACACTTCAAAGTCAACTCTTCTTTGTTTATAGTTTTAGGCGTGTATATCATAGATCTTTATAAAAAAATAAAATGAATCGATATTATATTAAATTTTAAAAAACATCGATATTTTGTAAGAAAAGAAGAATATAGATATTTATTTTTAATATTTAGAATATTTAGAATATAGATATTTTGTAGAAAACAGTTTGATGTCGGGTTTCCGATAACATTGACACGATCATTTGATTCGCTATCGTTAATGTTGCGGAACTAGCGGTTATAAATGGAACAAGAACCAGAAGTTGGTATTCTGTAATCTTGAATTACAAAAATTTCAATTTCTATTAAAAAATTAATGAGAAAAGTTTTTTGTTAGGCAATCGCAAATCAAAATATTATTACAGTGGGTTTTGAGACGTATAGACAACTCCAAAATATTTTAGTCGAAGCAATGTATTTCTATAAATTCATTGCTTCGACTACAATATTAAACGCTAAAAAAATCGTTCCGATACATGATATATTATTTTATATGAGTATTAAAGACAGAACAGTGGTATAAATAAATAAAATAAGGCCAGTCGTGGCAGAGAGGCACGAGTGTTGACTGTATACATAATTGCTTTAGGGGTTCGATACCCACTCGAGGAATTGAAATATTTTTATAAATTAAAATTTTTCTTCGGTCTAGTATCAAGGCAAAGCGCGGCGTTGAGTTTCGCCATTCAATACGCAATGCCTCCAGAACTCCGCCGATAAAGATTGCCTTAACACTAGTTTCCCTTGCCTACCCTACTATGTACGGGATACGGCGTGAAGCTAAAAAATAAATAACAAAAATATTAGGAAAGTAAGACTACATACTACATAATGAAAAATAAAAAAATGTAAGATTTTTTAATGTTTGATATTTATATAATGTTTTATGTTCATTCATTTGTATTTGATAATAAGCATTTAAAATTAAAAATATGGAAGTTAAGGGTATTTTAAAAAATTTAATGTCAAAATCTTTAATATATATTTTAAAAAAATGCATAAATAATGAAACAAAGTAATATTTTTTTTGACGAATATAAAATTGTACAATTTATTAATTACGTTTTCAACATAAATTAAAATTTAGAATAGTGAGCATAAAACGGACTTCTGACATTTCGATCTGACATTTACAAATTTGACAGCTCTTTTTGATTCGGCAAGTGCAAGCTGAGGTGTGTTTTTAAGTTGTAATCAGATTAAATCTACTAGTTAAATGTATAATCAGAATAGTTAGCTATTCAAATCAAGTTACTTTGTGAACGGAAAACTTAGATACGTGTATATTTTGAACTTTTTATTTACAATTATTGCAGATCACAATGGCAAAACCTAAGGGAGAGAGAAAAGGTAAATCAGCAATAAATGAAGTTGTGACTCGTGAATACACTGTTAATTTACACAAACGGCTTCATGGAGTTGGATTTAAGAAACGGGCACCGCGAGCGATTAAAGAGATTCGTAAATTCGCTGAAAAACAAATGGGAACCCCTGATGTCCGTGTTGATACCAGGCTAAACAAATTCTTGTGGTCTAAGGGTGTCAGGTAAGAGTGATTCTTATTTCTATAATAATAATAATAAAGTTACTCTAAGCATTATGCACCGTTATCTCATAATAATTAAAAAAAATAATAAGTTAGGTTATATTTATTCCTAATATATTTATCAAACATGATCCTTTTTTAAATTATTTAAGTTCGAGCTAAGTATGAAAAATTACTCATCTTAAACTTACATAAAAACTTGTCTGGTGTAACTCTATTTAGTGTCATACTAGTTTCAATTGGTTAAGCTAATTTAGGTGTAATTCATTTTGTAGTTATCTTAATAATCCTTTGCCGAATATGCTTATATTTCCATATTTTTTAAAGGCTTATTTAGTTTAAAAAGTTGTTGTTAAATATTGTTGTTGAGTAATATATATATTATATATTTTTATTATTAAGTTTTACTAAACAACATCATCTAAATGTTTTATGTTTTGTATACTGTACAAAATTTATATTTTGTTATAATTATTTGCTCATAAATTACAATTTCATAAAAACAATTTCTTGAAAAATCTGCATGTTATGTTCATAGAGAACTATAATTTATGTGATATTAAGTTAATTGTGTGGTATTATATCTTTATTCTTCAAAGTTTCTAATACTACCAATAACTACATATAAACATACAAATAATTGATTACATCCCATATTTAAAACCAAAATCTAAAATTTAATCTTATATTAGCGTTGTGGTAGGTATTGAAAAGTCTTGATTTCTAGTACTTTTACTATTTAAAACTTTTAAAAAAAAGTAGATATATGAAATATAATTTTCTTACCATAAATTAATAAAACTAATTTGATGGTTATGCCTTGAAGAATTTAATGATGCAGTTTTAAGATATCCTTACTTAAATTTTTTTGATTCCTGTAACTCAAAGAAATATATGAGTAAATTAACTAATAAACTTTTACTTTTTTTATTACTTGATGGCTCTATCTTCATATTTATGAGATTTTGCATTAAGCAAAATATATCTAATCTCTTTTTAAAGCATGTCTTAAATCATCTAATCCCTAAAGGTTCCTTATGAGATGTTCTGGACCTTATATTTATATTTGTTATGGATAAACACTATGCTGTAAAGCTTTTGCTGAGCAATCATTTATATATATATGTAAAAATTAAATTAAATTAGCTTCACGCTGTATCCCGCACACAGCAGGGTAGGCAGAGGGAACCTAGTGTTAAGACACTCCGTTCCCCACTTTCTGCCGAATTCTGGAGGCATTGCGTGTTGAGTGGCAGAACTCAACGCCGCGCTTAACCTCGACACCAGAGCGAAGAAATGGAAATATAAATTTAAGTAAATATTTCATTTCCTCGAGTGGGAATCGAACCCACAACCAGTCGGTTTTGCAGTCACACCTTGTGCCGCTGCGCCACGACCGGCCTCATATATTAAAATTCTACATTATACATATATATATGTATAATGTAGAATTTTAATATTTAAAGGTGGCCATAACTTATGCTTCCTTAAGAAATGTATATATAATACAGAAGTAACAGTTTTTTTAATGACACTATTTTTTTTTTTCAGAAATGTACCTTTCAGAGTGCGTGTGAGGCTTTCTCGCAGACGCAATGATGATGAGGACTCAGCACACAAACTATTCACCCTTGTGACTTACGTGCCAGTTGCATCTATCAAGGGCTTGCAAACAGAAAATGTTGACGCTAGCCAAGAATAAACAACTAAGTTAAGCTTACAACTTGTTTTATTTGCCAAACCAATTTCCTAATTGAATTATTTTGACATGGGGTAATTTAGAGTTAAAATATAAGTTATCTTATAATTTTCTTTTAGTGCATCGTAAATAATTCTCAGTGTTTTTTTTTGTATAATTTGATACATACTTAAATGATAACCTTAAGTGGAAGAAGATTTGTTACAGTTTACCCATTGCACTAGTGGCATATTGGCAGCACACCATATCTTATCAATATAGTCCCCTAAGTTTATTTCTGATAAATGAATTGCTTTCTTCCTTCATTGAGTACTACATTTTTACGTAAAAATATATAATTTAGGTTTATTAGCAGCAACACATCCTCAAAAACCCACAGACAGAAGTCCTCACTTAAAAGTTGTTACTGAGATGGATGTTTCTCGCGTGCTATACACATTTGGAGTAAATTGTGATGCTGGTGCTGTTAAGTGTTGATTCTGTTTGACACAACTCTGATGAGTTTATCTTCTTGTGGTATTATGCCTGGCTGATCTTTTTTTGTCTGTGTTTGTGTATGTTATCATATTGTATTCAATGAGACTAAATAAGATCCAAAAAAAAACAATAAATAATGCAGATTGCAACACGTCAAAGTACAAAGTACAAAAGTGTTTGCACGACATAAAACACATGGTTTGTCAAAATACAAAGTTTTGTTATAGATGTATAATGAGAGCCGGTCAATCGACGATCCTTTTATTGTAAGTATTAGCGGACCCATGCGGCTTCGCCCACTTGACCTATACGAATATTTATTGAATATATTTATGAAATGATTTCCAGTTTTCAATAGGATTAGTAAAAAATATAAGCCTAAATAAACAAAAGCCGACGAATAATAAATAAGTAAAAAAATCTTATTATAAGAATAATTATCTGAATAATTGAAATGAATAAACAAAATAAGTAAAAGTAACTAAAGGATATCATATATATTATGATATCCTTTAATTACTTTTACTGATAGGATTAATATTCGAAAAAATACCTAGCTTATTAAAATGAACAAAAGTAATGAGTAAACGTCACCAAAAAATATATTAATAAAAAAAAACTGAACAAATCCTATATTCTCAATGTTATCAACGTAAAATAAATATTTAAAAGTATTAAAATTAAACGTAACACGAAATAAAATCTATACTATAATAAAACAGTAAAAAATAAATAATGCTATACGAAGACATACTGTCGGCGAGTTTTATATAGATTTTTTTAAAAATGATTACAATATGTTCGTTACAATACCTATATGATTTTTGCGTAACTTTAAACATTTACGCAGCGTATGACCGTTCTACTTCCATGTTTTAAAACTTTGATATCTTCTAAAATATCCATTTCTACGATATGCTGTAAAAGCCAATTTTAATCTATACATATAAAGCGCACAATGTATGTATCATATTTAATAGGATAAAGAATAATACTGTACTGTTAAAAATAATTTCGCAATTATCCCCTCTTTATTTTTAAACACAAAACTGTGTGTTAAAAACGGTAAGAATTTTCCGTGCGCGCGTTTTCCTGTATTAACTAAACATTTTTCTATATTAATACGATAATTTTTGCGAGCAATAAAATCTCAAAATATCAAAATAGCGATTTATTAAGTATATTTTTACTATAGCGATTTATTATGGTATAGATAACCATCCAACCGGGCTGAAATAAGCAACAATTAATGCCTAATACACTTAAATAACATTAGATCAAAGGACTCGCACCACCAAAAATTTTTAAAGAAATCTAACTAAACTACTACTCGAATAAGCAAAGAGAACCAAAGAAAGATATAAATTAATAATAATACCACATAAAATTAACAGTAAATCGAAAATGTATGAAAATTTACAAAACCGTCAACGTCGTCTGTTCGAGTCGATCATACCCTCGGCTCGGAGGCTAGCTCATTTTGAATCGGTGATGTCTCCTTAAGGATTTATTAGAATGATGTACAGTAAACTATAATTTCAACCTAGATGAATTGCTAAAGGTGACTATTATATTTATTTTTGATAAGAATGAATATCAAATTATAGAAAATATAATACATTAACAATAATCCGATAAATTTAAATTAAATATATTGAAATGGTTACTGTGGCTCAACCTTCAGAGATAAACATATACAATCGTGGATATTTTACATGACAATATTTTTGTAAAACATTTTTTTGTGTCTCATAATATTGAGTCAGCGTACGCAATGTAGGCGATCTTTTTTAAAACAATATAATACCTTGTCGCCTAGCAACGGTTGCTTAGCGACGGCTGTAATTAACATGGCAGAATAAATTGCATGTCAAACTGAAAGGTTTTTTTTCTTATATTAGTACATACCGAGAATATTACAAATATGAGAAAAAAGTAACCTATGTCCATCCCAAGACCCTCAAGTATCTCTGTATGAAATTTTAGCACAATCGGATCATTGGTTTGGCCCTGATTGCTATACAGACAGACAGACAGAGTTACTTTCGAATTTATAATATAGATAATTTTATTTTCTTTCGAATTTATAATATAGATAATGTTATTTCTATTGTTATAATGTTTATAAATGATAGTAAAAAGCCATAAAGGTATTATAACATTTATTACAATTTTCTTACCGCATAGGTAATATTTCGTTTTGGCCAAATACAAACTTAATACAACCACGTCAATAAACCTATGTACACCATTTTTGCGTCTTGAATATTACTTAGTTCTCTCTATAACTAACACGATTGGGTAAATTTCGGTGTTGTTTTTTTATATTTTGTTATTTCTATTGTTATAATGGTTATAAATGATTGTGTATAATTTGAATAAACATCTTGGCAAAATATATATATTTTAAAAAATATGCCATATTTTTGGATATTGAGCAATTTTTTATATTTTTTCTAAAACATTAAAAAAAGTTAATTTTTAATACACTAAGTGCACCACTACGTAATTTTAGCACATTTAAAAAAAACCCCAAAAAAATGCGAGTACATAAGTAGGTAAAATATTAATCCCACTACAGTGTAATCACAATAGAACATATATACGAGTGCAAAGGGTTAAATGTGATTGTACAAATGGGAACAGAACAGTCGGGTGTTGCGACTGTTATGTTATTTATTTTTTTAGCTTATGCTCGTTATAAATTAAAAATTATAGAACCAGCTGAAATATTGACTTCCATTTTTAATTAAACAAATATAATTACAAATATAGTTAGAGAAAGTGCAAGTACTACGTGGCTGCATGCGAGGATGTCATCGGCGGCAAAAGTGCCCCTCGCGGAACTCGAGTCTAGGCTTGCGCCCGTAAACAGAATTTTGAATTATTTTAATTTAACAAAGTATAATATACGTCCCAATTACTTGCTATAAACGCCAAAGATTATCTTCACAAAATTTCCTTGTTGATCGAATAATTTTCTAGCGTCAGTTTCAATATTTTCGTTAAATAAAAACACGGTTTTTTAGATACAGAGGTTTTTTAGATAGATATAGGATGTCGCGAACTTTATTCTAGAACTAACGAAACTGAATGTTTTTGTAGAACAATGTACTTACCTACATATATTTAACTATTATTTCTAGCGCACGCGCTTAAAGCAGTTCGATGATGTTCATTATTATTGTTATTTCGTTATTTAAAGCTTACTAAGAATTATACTCTGATGCTCTAGTACCTAATAGGATAAAATCATCTCATATAATACAATAAGTAAAAAAAATACTTCATGGTGTGTATATTTATTCTAGTCCCTACCTACATTGAAACGCTAAATAAAAAGTAAATCCTTTGTTTTACATCACTTTTATATCGCAGTTTGTCTCATTTTCCGCAGTAGTAAATAACATCTAAATCCCTGGGATCTCATATCAACAGTCTAATCAGATGGGTCCTGATAGTGGGAAGGCGTCTCTCTTCGTCAGAGGAAATTAACTTCCAATAGTCTTATATGTGGTTTATGTGAGAATTAGTGCAAATAACTCACTTATGTACCTACTCCTGTTAATAATAGGATTATTTTGATAGCTGTACTAAAATTAATTAATTAATTTTAAAAGAAATAAAGTTTTTCTATATTTTACTATCAGATTGATAAGCAAACGATTTTGTGCAATCACGTAAAAAATACATTATGAATTTTCATTATGAACTTAATGTCCGTACTACGAGCATTTACTATCCGTTTTTTTTAATTCACGCTGTATCCAGTGTTAAGTACCACCGTTCACCACTTTCTTAGAACCCCAGCCTCTTGGAAACTGCCCAAGCGCTCTGACCTTTATGTTATACGTTCTCATCAAGCTAGGTACGTCGAAATTATATGCTTGTAACAGATTTTTACAAATTTCCAGTACTCAAAGATTTTGATATTGTATTAGCAATTTTAAAATCTATTAATTTCTCTTCGAAATTAATGGAGTAAGCATTCACATTCGCGATGTGCTCTCCCCCTAACTCTTCCATTTTCATTAACACTCTCCAACTCAACAACATATATAGTTATGATGATTTATTTTCACAACTGCAACTGTAGGCGCCATCTTCGAATCTTAATTCCGACTTATAAACAATTAGCACCTGGATTAAATCGTTTGGGCTCTATATCAATCCCAATAAGTCTCAAATGTGTATATTTGGTAACTTTCAGCAACTATCTAAATTACGTTCTCCTCTAGTTTTATATGATAATGCTTATTTGGAGGTGGAGGGTGTGTGCATTTGGCTGGTCGCCTGTCGCCGACGTATGTGACCTTAATCGCAATATTTTCTGTACCATAGGTAGATTGAGAAGATGGGTAGAGTCTTGCTCTTAAAGACCAACATATCTTTGGCCCATACTTTCCTTCTACCTATTCTAGAATATGCTGATTCGTGCTACATAGTCTGTCATCATCTGTCTCAGCAACTACTGAGTAAACTCTTATTATAAGATTTTGCAGACGCTCGCTGCAAAATCTTATAATAAGATTTATTTTTGGGTTAAGGTGACATGACCATGTCGTCACCCATATGTTACGTTATTTACATGCCCTATCCCTCCTTTATAATCCCGTTACAACATCATAATTAAGTTATGAGCGTGAGCGTTTCAAGTTCTTGGAGTCAGACATTCCCATAACCTCTGTTCCCGTCTTAACATTAGTAATTTTATGGATTTACATGAAATTCCTCTATGCCGTGATTCTTTGACGGTTAAAACAGTGAAGCTATGAAATGAGCTGTCACTGGGAAGTAAGACTGGAGTTTTTTACATAGAATAGGATCACCCTGGTACTTATGGTGTCGTAAAAAAGTACAGACAGACTCGACCGGATTATTACCACCCCCGTATTTATAACCGGCGTTAAGTAGTTGCTTCATGCGTTTTGAATTAGGTAATGCCGGGCTCCAGCGGCCAACTCCCAATTCTACTTGGAATATGATAGCAGGACTAAGAGATACACTACCCCAGGAGGGTACCAGCACTTCTGGTGTTGGAGAATTCCTCCCTGAGTCCTCAAACTCAGGCCGCCCTTCAAATCCTGGGGAGAGCATAGTTCCGCACTATGGATAGAGCAAACGAGGCGTACACTCCACGGCAGCCTCCACCACGCTTAACGTGGATTTGTAACATCAGGAGGATTCCAACCTGTATGTCGTCCACCACCATCTTGAGACGGCACGGCCGGCCTTGTTGTTTCTGATGGAGGTGGACTTGCCAATTTTGAAGATCGGGATCTGTTAACTATCTGGCTGACCTTGCTAAGGCGAATGGATTGTCCCAATTGGTTAAGTAACCTACGCGATTCCCTGAAATGGTCAACCACAATGCCTCCTTATTGGATCTTCTGCTGACTTCACATCCGGAACAGTACCGTAACAGTAAATCAAATCTGAGCTGAGGTTTATTCACTAAGAATCCAAAAGTGAAAGCCTCGAAGAGAAAGTATAACCGAACCTCTAGGTTCTTTAAGTGGCAAATGTTCAGAGCAAGGTCCGAGAATATCGCCAAAATTGTTTTGAGCGCTCTCATCAACCCGATACCGAAGAAAGGCGTTGGTTTCGATTCATTTAACAACAGGCCTATTGCTATCACCTCCTTGCACTTGAATACTCCCGCCGCCGCATTACGCGGAAGACTCTAGTCCCCGTGTCTCGCGGCCAGAGGCGGTCGAGGAGGAGCATCGTGAGGTTTTAGTGGGTATTCGAACAGCCTACGTCTGCCAGTCCGCGAGTCCCACATATCCTGCTCGAGTCCCCACTCGGGCCGGTATCCGTAATAGAATTTTTTCACGATAAAAAAAAGTATCGTGATCATCTGTAAAGCAAGGCCAAGTTGGCCTTAAAGAAACTGAGAGCGAGACAGTACTTCACGCCAAAACACCGATTGGCCCATGTTCGGCCCCATATAGAGTACTGTTCTCATCTCTGGGCTGGTGCACCCCAGTATCAGCTTGACCCATTTGAGTGATTGTGTGATTTTAGTGATAAGGACGCCATTGTACATTTGTTTATCTTTAATATATGATATTTAAAGTGTTATTCCACACTTAGGAAAGGAAATTTTTTTTTGATGAATCGCTGTGTGAATTGTGGGATAGCTAATGGACACTGCAATATCCTAGTCCGACGACCTTTAGGCAATGAAAACCACCACCACCTGGTTACTTAGAGGTGTAATATAATCCCGACATATAAGCAGGAAAACATATTTCTGTTACATTTTAGTTGACAGCTCTCGTAGAGGAAGGGAAGCTATTGCTATGAAATACTGCAATTGTTTTGTAGGAAGACGAAGTGTAGGCTGCTGTGCTCATGTTATGAGTATTATATGGTACCTTAGTTGGGCTAGGTACCAAAATAATTTAGTTCCACCTTCACACTTCTTAGATGACATTTAATAATAATAGAAGAAGAAAAAAATATTCATTAAAATGTGTTTTATTTATAAATAATAAACATTAATGCTTAAACAACTCAGTAATCACATATTTTATAGAAGTTGATGTTCAAGAAATTGTGCTGCGAACTTAACCTCACTTTTATCAAATCTCTAATAACTCAGCTCTCAAATTGCCAAAATTTATATAGTTTTCAGGGAGGGAATGATGTACCTAAACCTATTAAATCATACCATTTACATTCTGGGCCCAAAAATGTATGGAATAGTTTCAGTCTCCTTTAAGTAAATATTTCATCTTCTCGAGTAGGGATCGAACCCATAACTAGTAGATTTACAGTCACACTTTGTGCTCCTGCACCACGACTGGCCTCAAATAAATGTGTGAAAATAATTATCTAAGTTTGATTGCGAGTAAGACAAATGTTATGGTATTTGAAAGTTGAGCGTTGAGTTCTGCCACTCAACACGCAAATGCCTCCAGAATTCGGCAGAAAGTGGGGAACGGAGTGTTGTAAACACTAGGTTACCTCTGCCTACCCTGCTGTGTGCGGGATACAGCGTGAAGCTGATAAAAAAATACTAATAAGGTAAGGGCGAAATTCAATATATAGTGTAAATGGATATTATTTATCAATGGATAAGATATTAGTAAGTGAAAGACATATATATATATATATANTATATATATATATATATATATATATATATATATATAATGAATGAAGTGGTTTATCTGGTAGGTATATTATAGTATATACATTGATTTCGTTGGATGGTAAGTTTGTAGTGGTACCGGTAGCCGAGTTGCCGGTGCTTTAACTGCATTGGTGAGACGGATAAACGTTACCAAGGCTGCGTGTTTGGCTACACAAAAAGCAGTGCTAGTATTATAGAAGAAAAATTAAAGTAAAATGTATGCTGTGGAGATGCGACTTCTTCGTAGGATATGTGTATACACAGATTGAAACGGTACTAGCGAAGATGCCATATTGAAAATGACTAGTATTGCCGTAGACCGTAAATTGAAAATTATTTTCGAAAATAGTATTTTATTTCACTACCTTATAAAGTGTTTGGTTTTATTTTTTAGTCCTTTGTAAGAGCATTATCAGAGTACTTTGAATATCCTTTAATCATTTTAAATGTCCTTTACCCTTTTTAGGTCGTCTATCCTCATTTCCCTCATACATGACTGTAACTTGATAATACCGATTTCTCTCGGCTGCGGATCTAATTATTCGTAACGTAATAAACTCGCATGTAACTGACTGTCAGATGAAACCGCAGTGGATGCGAGCGACATGGCGTTTTGCGAATATGTAGTTATTTTGGTGGTTTTTGTTCTATAACGTTTTAAAATATTGGAATTACGAAATACTGGGGCGTTATAATATATATCTTGTTAACTTAATCACCGTGCCCCATATTCATTTAAAAGAAAAAATCCCGACCCTGACCTGGACTCTTTGTCTGTTCATCTCTCGAGACAATTTATCCCGAGTTTATATGGATTTGTCTAACTGAAAATAATGTCAAATAGTTAGGTCAGCGGACATTACGATCCCTTTTAGCGGAAACAAAAATCAAACATCTATATCAACCCAATCAAAAGATACGATGCATTGTTTTCGAATTTTGTATGGAATTCGCCGTGTTATTGAAACCTACAGGATAAAGAAAAAATATTCAGTGTTCTTATGATTTTATGGACAATATTCATACTTTGCAAATTTTCCGCCAATTCTGTAAAACAAATATTTTGTATAAATTTTGTCATTCTTTTTTTGTCTTTACGTTCATATACTTTTTATCCATGAACCAATTTAAATAAAACAAACGCTAAATGTTAAGGGACGTTTACCGAAATAAAATAGCTAAAAATTAATTTCAATCCCTTAAACCATTTCTGAGATTAGCAAGCACAGACAAACAGAAAAAAATGTGAAAATCATTGTTTACATTGATAAATGTACCAAATAATGGAATTTCTCATATACTTTCCATGTACAGACAGCGATCAGCTTTTTCAGGAGATTTTATTTTATGTATAGATATAAAAACTATTATAAAAATATAATTTTAGGTCATTTCATATAAAATGAATATAAACGCCCGTAAATTTAAGCTTGATAATTTTTATAAATTTTACTCGCCGTTGACCTACAATCCTGGTATTCTGGTATAGGTGTCGACTCGCAATTGGCCGATTTTTATAAATGGAACTTTATTGCTTATTTTCTAGAGCTAGTCAGCGCTCGACCTCATAGTTAGTGGTCGATTCCATAAATCATAAACGTCATATTTTTTTCTAAGCTTTTTTTTACCAACATAAAGCTATTTAAATAACATAACGTTATTGAGTCGTGGCGCAGCGGCACGAGGTGTGACTGCAAAACCGACTGGTTGTGGGTTCGATCCCCACTCGAAGAGATGAAATATTTACTTAAATTTATATTTCCATTTCTTCGCTCTGGTGTCGAGGTTAAGCGCGGCGTTGAGTTCTGCCACTCAACACGCAATGCCTCCAGAATTCGGCAGAAAGTGGGGAACGGAGTGTCTTAACACTAGGTTCCCTCTGCCTACCTTGCTGTGTGCGGGATACAGCGTGAAGCTAATTTAATTTTAATTTTATAACGTTATTGAGTTTATATCGTTAAAATTGTATTTAATTATTCTATACATTTCACTCATCAGTACAAATTACAACAAAGGTTCTTTATTTATTTCGTTAACTCATCTACTGTGAGCATGTCACCATTTTGCAGAATGTGGCATTCTAGGTGGAGGCCTGTCAGCCGCAACGCCAAAGCTGCGGTTTGCTTCCATTAGTTCGCCTAAACCTATTACATAAGACGTCTCACCACACTTGCTTTTGTATGTAACCGTTATCTAGTTGATCGGAAATTATTGGTGCAACAAAGCTTTTAGCGGAAGGTTTAAGGGGTTTAGAGTTTGATCCGTATAAGCGATTTCTACGCTCACGTGATTTACTAATCTAAAAGTGATTATGTGGAAATGGTATTAATTACACGATAAGTAAGTACAAAGAAAATGAATACGTACATAAATATTACAAAAATATAAGTAGGTATGTCTATATTTACGCATAATACAGTATAATTCTGTTTTCAGCTTCACCCTGTATCCCGCATGAAGCAGACGGAGCCTCGTGTGACACTCCGCTCTCAACTCCCAACCCACCCCGCGGTGAACCGATATTTTATTGTGGTTTTACTTTTTATCAGTTATTTACTTGGATAATTTACGCTGATTCCTTTGAATGCAACATACTAGGTATATACAAAAAGGTGATGAATAAACACACGTGCCCCTGTAATCCTTTTTGTATCCCGCACGAAAGTCTCGAGTGATGCGGAAGATGCAAAGAAAATATGCTTTCCATTAGTGGTTTACATTGCATGGGAAATAAAATTGAGCTATATGTGAATATTTACTAAGTACTAAAAAGAGTACATAAGGATAAGGATAGTATTATAAAAAATGTAATTTTATGTAGAATATTTCTTACAAAGAATACTAGCATAAATTGTATCGTATGTTTTTCTCCACGATAAATATTAAAATGAACGTGGCTGTAGCGTAGCTTATCTACGAATCTTTACGGTAGAGTGCGTTAATTATTCTTAGGTAGATGAAATCCTTTGAAGCTTCTTTTTTAAATAGCTTTAGCCGTTTTTATGAAAAATTAATTACCCATAGTCAAAGAGTTGTAAATAAGAATATTAGCATTTTGATCAACAACCAAAGGCTTACGTGGTTTTGAATTTTAGTTTCAATTTTTTAGTTTTGAAAAATGTTATATTTATTTATTTATTATTAACAAAATTATTAAATTACAATTTTCATTAAGCTTCACACTGTATTCCTCACATAGCACGGTAGGCAGAGGGAATTTTGGAACCTGGAAATGCTAAGACATTCCGTTTCTAATAAGATACTTCCGTTTCCCACTTTCCACTGAATTCTGGAGGCATTACCTGTCGAGTGGCGGAACTTAACGCCGCGCTTCGCCTCGTTACCAGTGCAAATTCTGGAAACAGCTGTAGACCATGTTAGGCACTTTCCTTTGACATACTAAAATTGAAGATCTGGAACACCTGATAAATAACTATAACAGTACAGCTAAACTATGAGAAATAATAAAGTGTTCAGAGGCATATAATATTTAATTTTACGTGAAGATTGCGAGTTATTTTCCTTTAAATTAGTTAGTGTAGATACATTATCTAAAATTGAAGGTCACTGAGAAATCGAGTCCCCTTATTTCACCTTATATATAATAAAACATTATTTAATATTATTCTCATAAGCATTTTTTAAACCATAAAAAAATACATAAAATAAAGTGTAAAATTTGTAATGCAAAAATTTATCTGCAAAACATAATCACAAATAATGAAACAACACATTACGCGCATATGTTGCAGCTGATAATTGTTTACAATTCCTGGTTAGCGGAACTTTATTGGCTATGTTTCCTCGTAAGTTCAATTTACAACGTTTTAATCTATACTTATAATTGAATTTTAAAGAATCAGTGTCTGTACATGGAAGATATATAAGAAAAAATGTTGTCGGGGACCTTCATTAATGTAGTAGAATCTAAAACAATGATTTTTATTTTTTTTGTCTGTTTGTCTGTGCGTTTCTTATCGCTAATCTCAGAATCGGCTTAACCGATTTAAATGCGATTTTGACTATTGGATTTTAGCAAGCTTCCGTTAGTATATAGATTATTTTTTTATAATCGTATCTCATAAATAAAAAAGTCATATCAATTTAAAGTGCTTAGTTCGACAAATTTGCTAATTGCTATAACAGTTATTTTATACACCTGTTTTACTAAATTAGCTTTCAATTTATATGATGATAAAAATACAGAGGTTTCAAGATTTAAGATCGGGATCGGAGTTTACATGAGAAATACTGCGCTTGTCGTGCACGCTTACTTACCATCTAGTTAAATAGTAATATATAACGAAATATTTTTCTTTAAATATAACAATTTTTAGGAGCAAAACCAAATAATTTCTTAATTCTAATTTATATTTTCATTTCTTCTCTCTGGTGTCGAAGCAAAGCGCGGCGTTGAGTCCCGCCACTCAACACGTAATGCCTCCAGAACTCGGCGGAAAGTGGGGAACGGAGTGTCTTAATACTAAGTTGCCTCTGCCTACCTTCCTGTGTGCGGGATACAGCGTGAAGCTGAGTTTTTTAAAGCACCGTATAACAATAGGTATATTTATACGTTAACGTCATTGTCGAACACTTTTTGAGATTCACATCGATTGTCAACCGTGGTCATAGATTCAAAATAAATGAACGGAAATTCTTTTTTTATATCTCAGCGTAACGCCTTTGTAAATACACGTTAAAGTTATAGATTTCACTACTGCCCGTAGGAATATTCACATATCTGTATTCATTTAGTGCTTACCTGTTAAGGAAAAATCTTATAAGATCACTTGGTTGTCCATCCGTCTGGCTATTTGCCTGTCAAGGACCTTTATCTCAGATATGCTTGGAGATATCGAGTTGAAATTCAAACCATATACTCAAATCTACAAAAAAAGACATGGCCGTTTGTATCGCAAAAACGCGTATTTCGACACTATAAAGAGAATTAAAATTACTAAGGTTCTTTCTTGACCCAGAATTATGAAATTTGGCAGCATTTACAGGTAGTACTAGTTCAGGAAAAAATCGGAAAATTATACATTTGTGATTAAATCTTAAGAAGTAATAGCCTTAAAAGGGGGACAAAATTTAGTATTAAAGCCGCTACTTCAAGTGAGGTATCCGATAAAAGGGCTTTGCCTAAGGTAAACTTGAATTTCAGAAAAACTTAAATTTTTGTACAGAACTCTCGGTGGGCGAGCCTGACTCGCACTTGTCGGATTTTTTATGTCTTTACTACACAAATTACTAGTACAAATATGGTCACATTTTCTTTTTTTTCTGTATAATATGAATTTGAGCTTAAAATATTTTAAGCTCAAATTCATTATATATATTTTTTGAGATTACTAAAGCAAGACTAATGCATCCAATGTGCGGTTCAGGGAATGAAAATTCAGTCTCCATTCAGCTTTGAATTGGAGGGCGATAGTTGTTAAAGTTAGTTTCTTAACTTACATACTCCCTAACGACGTTTGTGAAAAATGATCAAAATTTTATCTCATTTTCAAGATAATAGTGTCCTGCTGTTCATATTCACGGCATTGGTGATTTGAAATGTTTTGATTTTAGCCTGAAAACGGAGAATGGAGTATCTTGTCACTAAAATGTATTTGTCTAATTTTGCTGTATACTATAAAGCATAAATCTACAAAAATATATAAATCAGATTCAAGCAGGTCTTTGTTACGGAGATTTTATCATAAATATGTCGTGTATGAAATAAATCAAAACTAGTGTGTATTTTTCTTTTCCTTTGGCTTCTCAGTATATACTGCACATGGCAGGGTAGGTAGAGAGAACCTGGGAACCTAGTGTTAAGACTCTCCGCTTCCATTAAGACACTTCCGTTGTCCGCGTGTACATTTTTAGTATTGGTTTAAGTAAAACGTGTGATATATGTGATTGAGTTTTATTATAGCATAACTTAACTTTGTAAAATGGGCAAAATTGATGGAAACGGGCGAAGGCGTGGAGGGCAACGGAGGTATTATCTCTTGCGCTTGACCGAGCTTCGATCACTGCCTCGCCGACTTCAAAAGCCTTGTTACCGTCTAATGACACGAGAACAACCGCAGTCTCCACTTATTTGTATCATTCAACTCGACAGTCACTTTTTATGAGGGTGAATCGAGGTTTTATAGATTTTGCAGGTAAACGTTCGACATTTCTTACAATCAATTCTTACAATCTCATAAAAAAGGAGTGCTTCAGTTTGGAATATTAAGTTTCTTAGTTGGAATTTTTTCTTAGTTTTTTCTTATAAAAATCAAAAATTATAAATATTTAACCACCAGACAACTCTGGGGTGGATAGGCCCGCACAGATTTCCTCGGTGCCAAGTAAAACACACAAGTAAACAGGCTTAGTAATTCGATATTGTAGTAAGGTTGTTGTAGCATTAGCTTGACACCGAATTCAATATTATAAAATATTTTTTTTATTATTTTTGTTTAACAAAATCAAAGAACTGTTTACTTTATGTAAAATTATTTTTTACTTTTTAAATCGTGATTAATACGGTTTTTTTTGTTCTCAAACGAGTGGTTGTCCTATGCAAAACTCAATCTTAATTAGGTATTATTTTTGTGCGAACTAATAATTTGGCAAGAACATACATAAAAAATATTCGGTCGAGTTGGAAACCTCCCCCTTTTTTGCAGTCGGTTGAAAATGAGAACATCCTTTTTTTTGAAGTTGGTTGAAAAGAAATGCAACGATGAGGAATCTCACTTCTGACACCAATTTTAACAATGTTTTTCCTTCTAACTAACTAAAAAAAAACTTGGTCAAACCGGATCCCATAATCAGAACCTAACCAAACTATCCTTGAAGTATATACTTTCAAATAAAAAAAACATCGGAATCAGTTGGTATGATATTGAGTTATTCGTCCATTTGTCGCGCACATACCTAATGCAAATTTAAGACTTATGTGATTTCCTCATAGATACCATTGCCAAAATGAATTAAAAAAATGGGACCACACGGGAATTACTAGCTTTCAAATAAAAAAAACATCAAAATCGTTTCACTCAGTTAAAAGTTCTGACATAACAAACATAAAAAAAAACAGTCGAATTGGTAACCTCCATTTCTTACAGAAGTCGGTTAAAAACGCAACTTATCTCTCTACTCTATATATTAATATAATCATGAAGTCAAAGTTCAAATTAAAATTTATTAAAATTGTACATATTCTAGGATTAGCTAGTCGCTATGGCTCACGGGAATATCAAATAATATAACGTAGAATGAATTACCGTAGCAGGTCGTAGACACATTTATGCAGGCGAATTGCGACTAATCGTTGGTCACAGCTGCACCTTTACCTCACATGAATAGGATTTCCTCCATGAAAAGCTTGACGGGATGAAAAGGGTTTAAAATGTTATTTCCATTTAACATTTACTGTGTATCAGCTAGTTAGATTTAGTCTAATCTGGTCGGTCATCTGGTCAATTATATTTATTTATATTAAGAATTATCATCTATTTATTTATATAAAGAATAAATTTTATATAAAAAAATTTTAGTCTCTTTAATAAAATATACTTTCCTTTATACTTACTGATAAAGTAGGTTTACGTGACGCCTCTAGAAGTGTTTTGGGAAATTAGCAACTTAGGTTTATGGGTGTATGGAGATTAAATTATTGATTTTCTCATTAAAAGTAAACGTAGATCTTGATATATCAGTGCTATTGAATAGTAAAACATTTTTTACACGTTAAGAGAGAGAGAGTTTTATTTGAAACTTTTTAAGCAATTATTAAATTTTTAAACATTTTTAAAGTGTTATTCCACACTTAGGAAAGAAAAATACTTATTTAGAAAACGTAAATTATTAAGTTTTATGTGTGTCCTTTGTAGGCTTATAACAAATGTAGCAGGGTGGGCAGAGGGAGCCTATTGTCTCCCAAGACACTCCGCTCCCCACTTTCCGTCGAATTCTGGAGGCATAGCATGTTGAGTGGCAGAAATGAAAAAATAAAAAGAAAATATAATATTCAGTTTCCTCGAGTGGGAATCGAACCCACAACCTGTCGCGTTTACAAATCAAAAGGTGCCAATAAAAAAATAATAAAGCATTACAATTCATATTACGTTCATATTCGTATTTATTTAAGTTTAGATGTCTCACGTATTGGAGTATAGTTTTAGTTAAGTAACATTTGTATGTGTTGGCTTGAATAACGTGTGACTTCGTGATCAGCGTGTGTGATACATTCAGACGTGTTGAATCAGCTTTGAATGAATCTATTTGATGTTTACCATTTACATATAGAAAACAAAAGGAAACAAAAGGAAACTGATTTTTTTGTTTCTATTTTGAAATTTATCGTAATTTCAATCTTTCCTGATTTACTAACAACGATTGAGGTATAGAGTTGCACCATAATACTTTTTATCTAACAAGCATAAAGTTGATGTGTCAAATATTAGTTTTTTTTCAGTTTCACATAGGAGATGGCATCTGGGAATCTAGTTTTAACTCTAGACACTCCCTTTCGATTAATACACTAATTTTCCCTACTTTCCGCTGAATTTTAGAGGCATTGCGTGTTGAGTGGCGGAACTACGAAAGAGATTAAAATATTACATATTTCATTTCCTCGAGTGGGAATCGAACTAACAACCTGCCCAAGCCCCGCCACCAACGCCACGACTGACCTTTAAAATATTTGTTTATAGCGCAATAAAGAATAAACTAGGTAACGTTATAAATATTCAAAAGCGTAAAGAAACATACGTATAAAAACTTTCAATTATAATGCACCTACATACATATATTATATAAAAAAACAAACAAACAAACATACAACAAATAGGAAATATTTACATATTACAAAGAGCGCTACACAGATTTTATTTATATCCTAATGACTCAATTAACTTGTCATGTGAGTCGTGGCGGAGGCGTTTCTCCTAAATTATAGACAATCGTGTTTTTTGTTGTTTATATAATTAACTTAAACTTTTAATCAATACCGTCGTGGCGCAGGGGCAATGGTGGGATTGTAACGTGACGGTTGTGGGTTCGATCCCCATTCAAGGAGATGAAATATTTACTTAAATTTATATTTCCATTTCTTCGCTCTGGTGTCGAGGCTAAGCGCGGCGTTGAGTTCTGCCACTCAACACGCAATTCCTCCAGAATTCGGCAGAAAGTGGGGAACGGAGTGTCTTAACACTAGGTTCCCTCTGACTACCCTGCTGTGTGCGGGATACAGTGTGAAGCTGATTTTTTTTTAATGAGTGTCTATATTGACATGCTCATTACTTAACTACCACTACACTATAATTTGATTACTAATGACAGCGCTGTATAATATGAGTACAGTGAGAGCACCGTATTTTAAGTAACTGAATTGTCTAAAAGGAACTATTTGATTATATTGTATTGAATTAACCATATGAAGCTCAAGCAGTGAAGGCGGCTGTTAATGCATTGTAAAGGGGCCCCCTAAAGTCTATACTTGGGTCGCAAGTTCAATATAGAGTAGTATAACTAATTGCATTTGTAAGTCAATAAAGTCTTTTACTATATGAGTGGCTTCCTTCACATAATTGAATACATAAGATAACAATAGCAATTAATCAAACAGAAATCCGAATATATTACTAAAGTAAATGTTAGTACAAGTTTCAATTTACTTAATTTACTTTGAAACATATTTTATGTTTCAATTTAACTGATCCACATATTTTTTCTTAGAACAAACACAAAAATAGAAAAATTCCTTTCAATAAGAAGAAATTTTATGAAACAATATAATAGTGTCGTAAACTGAGCCATCCACATGTGTGAATGATGGTTCTGCGCCGGTTATAAAATTCGACCTGTAGTTGAGTCCAGGGTGACCTACTTTCGAAGCGGAGTCGCAGAAAGATTCACAAACGAATAGATAATTTACTAAAAGATGACCTTCAGTGGATTTCAGTGAAAGATATGAGGGGAGGTAGTGCTGGGAGGACAGTGTCGTACATATTTTAACCGGGCACGCCCCCTCCGTACAAAAGCATAATTTATAGGACCGCGCGGAGACGGGTGCTTGAGTTATGTTCTGATAGCGACGAGCTTTTAACTGCCTAATGGAGCGATTTACTTCAACCACCTTGCGCCTACTCTTGCTGTTTACGACCAAGTGCGTCTTTAAATACAGTGGATTGTGTAGATAACGGCTGATCATTTCGCTTTATTCATAAAATTATGTAGCTTTTTGCATCGAAGTTTCTATTCAAGTAAATGGGGGAAGGATGGCTGGAGTTGGAGAGTAGTGGCTGCGATATTATAAATCAAAATTTGCCTCACGCGGTATCCCGCACATAGCAGGGTAGGCAGAGGGAACCTAGTGTTAAGACAATTTCTTTATTTATCTTCATCTTTCCTTTTCATATACTTTTTTATTATAAAAAATTGAGTGACGCACAAGCGTGTCACTGTAAATGCGACAAGTTGTGGGTTCCTTTTTTATTATTCATCAACAAACATAAAAACACAGAATAGTATTGGCGTTATATCCTCCGACAAAATATATTCATATATTAAGGTTTTTATTTAAAGAGGTAAAAAAATGCTGACAGTATTATTATATTAGAATGTTTGTATAACGACTTTAATATATTCAAGTGTTAATACATTTTATATAAGTGTGCGTGTAGTATTAAATAAGAAATAGAAAAGAATAAACGGAAATTAATTAATTGGATCGGCTGGGAAACAGAGTGTCTTAACACTTAGTTCCCTCTGCCTATACCATGCTGTGTGCAGGATACAGCGTGAAGCTGATTTAATTTAACACTGGAATAAAGTTTGCATACATTTACAGCCTTTTTCAATTAGAACCTAATATGAAATTCTAAGCATAAATTTCAGATAACAAAAAAAAAAATGCTTTTCTATTTGAGTTTTGTGATTTCAATTGGACTTTCAATCATTTGTAGTATGTGAACAAAGGAAAATGAAATATGCACAGTTTTATCCGATTTAATTTTACTGTCAGAATTTGTTGGTTTTAATTTAAGTAAATTAATTGCAAATATGCTGTTCCTACGTTAATATTTACTTTAGTAGTCTCAAGATAATAATAATTTTACGTTGTTTTAGATTATATATCACAAATTCTTATTAGGCAATGTAAAGTACTATCTTATTTATATAAGAAAACTATTAGAGTGAAACATATATTAGAATTGAGGCCAGTCGTGGCGCAGGGGCACAAATTGAACTGTAAAACCGACTGGTTGTGGGTTCGATCCCCACTCGAGGAGATGAAATATTTACATAAATTTATATTTCCATTTCTTCACTCTGGTGTCGAGGCTAAGCGCGGCGTTGAATTCTGCCACTCAACACGCAATGCTTCCAGAATACGGCAGAAAGTAGGGAATGGAGTGTCTTAACACTAGGTTCCCTCTGCCTATCCTGCTGTGTGCGGGATATAGCGTGAAGCTAATTTTTTTTATCATTAAAGTGGAGAACGGAGTGTCTTAACACTAGGTTCCCTCTGCCTACCCTGCTGTGTGCGGGATACAGCGTGAAGCTGATTTTATTTTTTATCATTAAAAACCATATTTTTTATGTTATTATATCTAAATTTAAAATTTCACTCACTTATATTTGGTGCTTCGCGGTTTATATTCATTTTACCCCCGTAATAGGATAAATGTGGCAACTGGCCAGTGTTATAATTCCTCTTTGTAACTACATTAAATCCCTCAAGCTAAATGAGGAGAGCTATTAAAGTATGCATTTATCTGTCAGTGTGTCTGCTGTGGCTTAAATTGATATTTATTTGTTTGATTAATTTGTACTTTTTTTTTAACGTTTTTAAAGTGTTATTCCACACTTAGGAAAGAAAAATACTTATTTAGAAAACGTATAAAAATTTGAACGTAGCGGGATTCGAACCCGCGCTTCCTGGAAACCGACCAGGCGCTCTGACCACTAAGCCATACGTTCTCATCAAGCTACGTCGAAATTTTTATACGCTTGTTACAACTTATTTATGTTGTTAGTATTAGTATTTTTCTTTCCTAAGTGTGGAATAACACTTTAAAAATGTTAAAAAATATTTAAAAAATAGTATTCTCTCTTGCCAAACGATAATTTTTAGTTATTATCTTTGGGTAGCGGAAATTTGTAAAAATCTCCCTACAGAGACACTAACAATATAAATAAGTTGTAACAAGCGTATAAAAATTTCGACGTAGCTTGATGAGAACGTATGGCTTAGTGGTCAGAGCGCCTGGTCGGTTTCCAGGAGGTGCGGGTTCGAATCCCACTACGTTCAAATTTTTATACGTTTTCTAAATAAGTAATTTGTACTTATTTATATCTAACAAGGTTAAACAAGTCTGAAAGTAGTTTGAATAAAAACTTGGCACCTAATAGACAAGACTTTCAATGAGCACTCTCATCTCTCAGGTACTCAAGAAAATCTGTTAAGTCGTTGGATCAGCTTTTTTTATGATTTTTTTTGTAGGAACGTGTTTTAAATATTATATCAGAGTTAAGCCTAATAAAAATCAATTTGCATAAATATCTTATTGTTAAAAAAACACTTATAAATTAAGTACTTCAAAAAATAAAAAGTTTCAATTCAATTTTTTTAATTAATATTGCTATAGAATTTTGTCACATAAGAATAATAAAAAAGTGGCTGTTCACTGCTTATCGACTTTGTAACGGCCGTAGCCACGATGTATACGAGTCCTGGGACCTAGAGGTGGGAGATACAAAGTTTTTCAATAAAATGCGGCCCTCCGAGACAAAGAGGCAACATTTCAATGGAGCACAGTAGGTACGACATTTACGGGCGATGCGCAAGTATTTCTTTTCTTTTTAAATCTTTAATTTGGATTATATATATTTTATCATTGAACATATCACAAAATTTACAGCAAATATATGAATTTATATGTAACAATTTTTGCAATATATATTTAAATTGTTTTTATTGCCACAAATTCTAAAAAAAACAAAGCAGATCTTTAGCTTCCATACTCAATAATATCACTAAAATAAAGTAAAGATGTTTAAGCGACAAATGTGTAAAGAAAAAAAATATTGTACAGATATATATTTAAGTAAGTAAGTACAAAAAAAACTAGTAAAAAAAGGAATCTATATTAAAAATGGAACACAACTTTATTATGGGACATTGTGTCAGGATAGACTGCACATAGGAAAAAAGGCAGCACTCATCCATTTCGCGAAAGTTGTAAAACTAAAGGAGACGACTACAAGGCGCCTTACTACTAAAATTCATATTTTCTAAAGAAAGATCTAATACATATGTCTAACGCTGCAGTTTCGCTGAAGGAACGAAAGAAGGAGGCTTCATTGCAATATAAAAAGTCGTCACTGCGATTGCATATACTCGTATTATGATATCAGGTAAAACAAGCCATAGAACTACTAGTCCTTAACCCACTACGCGTTACTATTGTTTTATATTTATTTAGAAAACGTATCAAAATTTTGAATGTAGTTAGCTCGAACCCGAACAGGTCGGTTTCCGGAGGCGCGGGTTCGACTCCCGCTACGTTTTATGTTTCTTTTTCTTGTCAAAATTTACTTAGATTTGTATTTGTTTTATAATGGTTTTATAATGGTTTTATAATGGTTTTATTCTCTATTTGTTTTATAATGGTTTTATTAGTCATAATGCTAATATCTGCCCATAGCTTTATTTCATTTTTTTCTTAATCCGCTTTCCGCACAATAAATATTTTCAAGTGTACTTTAATACTTATTACTTACCATCACCTCACCATCGTACCACCATCGTAGTCAGTCACCATCGTAGCATTTTGCTTTATAAAATAACCTGTACCTGTATTTCCTACCAAATATTAAATTAAGCATAAAATAGTTTAAAAATTCATACAACAACATATAATGAGGGTAGTAGTCGGTCTGCAGCGATAATCGTCAATTATATTATCGGGTTTTCACCCGTAGCGTTGTACGGTCTCTTTTACTAGGAATCTTGTATACCAATGCAGTATAATGTTGATATTTATTTTTAACTGTTAGTTTTTTTTTAGCTTTACGCCGTTTCCCGCATATAGCAGAGTAGGCAGAGGGAACCTAGTGTTAAGACACTTCGTTCCCCACTTTTCGTCCCGTTTCCAAAATTTTTGAGACATTGTGTGTTGAGTGGCGGAACTCAACGTCGCGTTTTGCCTTGGTACCAGAGCAAAGAAATTCATTTCTCCTAGTGAGAATCGAATCCACAATGGTCTTGTGCCCTTCTTGCGGTTCTTGTGTCCTTGGGCCACGGTGGTCTCAAGTAAGACAGTACGATATTTTGTTTTAATAACATGTAACAAAATAATTTAATGTCTTACATGTTAATGTAGATTTGTGGAATTGGTATCGTAATACTAAATAATAATAATTGTTAAAATACTGGTTTTGAGATTAATACATAGGAGATTTTGACTTTCGGCTAGTTTAATAATTCTAATAATATTATAAATGTGAAAGTTTGTGAGGATAAATGTTTGTTTCACTTACACGCTAAAACTACCGAACAGTGTTAGATTAAACTTTACGGTAATATTACTATAAAGCTATATAGCTATATAGCTTTTGCTATATAACATCAATTTTTGTAATGACTTTGCAATGAAATTGCAATAGGTCGTAGGTGTTTGGTCATGGAAGATGTATAAGGAAAAATGTTATTTGTGGCATTTAATAACCAAATACGATGATTGTAAATTTTTTGTCCATTTGTCTATGCGTTTGTTCACGGTGATCTTAGAAACGGCTTAGACGATTTAATTGCAGTTATCACTATGTAGTTGACAAGGTTCCTTAACATACTTAGTGTTTTGTTTAATTTCAATCGGTTTAAAGATAAAAAAGCTATGCCATTTTAAAAAATATTGTTCCATAAAATTGCTTTAAATAACTGTTATATTTCATTCGCTGAAACTATACTTAAAATTGATATTATTTTTAGAAAATGGAAGTAATGCATATTAATGAAATAATAAATATTAAGTTCAAGCGGGCGAAGTCGCGAGCGGCTCGCTAGTATAACAATACGTTTAAGCGGGCGAAGCCACGTTTGGATCGCTAGCTTGACATAATTTACTATTTATCAGATAAGTATATTGCTAGTAAAGAAATTATAAATTGTTAATTAAGTAACATTTTATAAAAAAATAAATAATTAAGTTTCCCGCATATAGCAGGGTAGGCAGAGAGAACCTGAGAGAATGTTAAGACACTCCGTTCCCCACTTTCCGCCGAATTGTCGAGGCATTGCTTATTAAGTGACGGAACTCAATGCCGTGCGTTACCAGAGAAATGAAATTAAATTTTATTAAACATTTCATTTTCATTACGAAAGATATTTAAAACTTAAAAATACATAATCCTCAAACCAAGTTTTATAAGTAATCCTTTTAAAGTTAGTTTGCCTATCACTTAAAACTAGATTGCACCGTAACGGAATGAAACTCGCTATCTTAGTAAAAACTTAAGCTATCTTAACAGGAGTCGGTACTTTGTTTTGCTCGAATGCAGTTGGCCCAACGAGCTTTTGTTGGACGTTTTGCATTGCAGGTCAAGAGCAATCCTCGGAGATTGCTTCGGGCTATGCGCGAGTAGTCTAATCTATTTCGAATGCTGCATTTCTTACTTTGGTAAAACACAACGTTCTAACATAGGTACACTTTACTTATTATCTAAAATTCAGGGTAATCAGGGTAAACAAAGGAACCTAGTGTTAAGACACTCTGTTCCCCCCTATCCATCGAATTCTAGATGCATTGTCTGTTGAGTGGTGGAATTCAATGCCGCGCTTTGCCTCGACACCAGAGCGAAGAAAGGAAAATATAAACTAAAATAAATATTTCATTTCCTCAAGTAGAGATCGAACCCACAACCAGTCGCATTCACAGTCACATCAGGTCTTATGTTTATTATCTATTGGACTCCAGTTATTTAGCGACATTATATAATATCAATTTTATGCGTTAATAATTTACCATTTACCAATTTGTAGTTATTAATGCTGAATGCTCGTGTGCGTAACTAAAACAATATATTGCCTTTATTTCCGCGTAGTCGGCCATACTAATAAATTAACGAGAAGTTGTAATGGATTGTTATAATTGATTCGAAGAGTAGTCATTAGAAGAAACAATTAGGTCGATAGTGGATTACTAAGGGTAACTGTATGGCGGAACGAGGTATTTGTGTCACATCGAGCGATCGATCCGCTCGCTCCCAGCCAATTACTGCCGGTACCCCACCGAATATTGTTCCCAATACGTATGGTACTGGCAAGTGGTAGCACGGTGCCGATGTCGACACCGGAAGTGTAGAGTAAACGCCTATTGAAACCAAGTGCAATACTGGCTTGACACAATGCCGTCTTTGTTGATATTGTTATGTAAAATACTCGATACACTTTACTGATTTTTATGTAAGAGTGGATTGATGTGTTGAATTTATATATTTATTTGTTTTTGTCTGATTATATTATAAACAAGACTTATTTTTGATTTGACTTCTTTATTGAATACTTTTAAGTAATCATCACGTAATATTTTTAATGAATTTATGAGTGTACGTGAATTTATTAATAGTACAATTTTCCGATCGTTTAAAACACCTTGTTAAATAAGTAAGCCATAGGTTAGTGCTTTGAAGAGTTCTTAGAGTAGCATAATATGCATATTTTAGTGGAACACTTCAGATAGGACAAGGAATGAATTATAGTGAGAGTCACCGCTAAAAAATGTGTTTATTTACCTTTTATATATATAATTCGTAGTTCATAAAAATATCACAAAAAGTCAAAATATTAATGTTTTTTCTTATTTGGGATATTATTTTTATGTGAAAAGTTGTTACTACTATGTTACTACTTTTTAAGTAGGCATGTAGTTTTTTTAGACTTGCTTGCAATAGGGAACTTGTGATTTTGGAAGGAATCTTAACTAAATAACCTAGGGAGCTACGGCAGAACGCTTTAACGACTCTAGAGGCAAGAGCTCTCTACGCTCTGCTGCTTTTCGCTCATGCACTTTTCAAGTACGCACTGTTTATGCTCCAGTTCAATCCAAGCTGAAATCTAGCCCTAGATGGGTACCTTGAAAACCATAATGAACATGTTTATTGCATTGTTAAATGATTCTTAAATTGTATTTTAATTGTGAAATAGCGAATACCGTCAGAGAGAGGCGACTGCAAAAATATTTTTGACGAAGAGATCCTTTTTTTCTTTCCATGAATTTATTGTTAAATACAAAAATTTTAATAATTTTTCATGAAATTGTGAAAATATAATCATTCTTAGTAATTCCCAAAGTAATTTATGTAAATGCTAGAAATTTCAAGAACAAAATTGCGTCTTGCTTT
Organism: Heliconius hermathena; assembly: GCA_013403705.1. Classification (NCBI taxonomy): domain Eukaryota; kingdom Metazoa; phylum Arthropoda; class Insecta; order Lepidoptera; family Nymphalidae; genus Heliconius; species Heliconius hermathena. The sequence goes on along the minus strand of JAAIXJ010000011.1, from coordinate 450,910 downwards.
TTAAAGTGAGCCTTACCTTCAAAGTGAACTACAGAAATTTAAGGGGACGTAATGCTCTGAACACGAAGGACTATTAACTTGATTTTTTTTTTATTTTTCGCATGTGCTGATAAAATAAGTCAATAATTTAACTGTAAAATCATAGTTATTATAGCATTATTTGCAACCGTGATTGAATAACGATGTCGTATCAGGACCGCAATCACATCGGACAAGATTAATAGCTCATTCCTGTTGTTGAAAGGCAGAGACAACGCTAATGCTAATTTCATTCTCGAGAGGACTGACAGTTTCCTATTTTACTTCGTCGTAGAGCTCAATTGGTGTTCTGTATGCGAATTGCAAATATAACAAATATTTGCAATTCGCATACAGAACACCACGGCTTTACGAAATACTATCTAATCAAAATTGTCTTTTCACTTAATCACGTAATCGAGATCGTTGGTGTCGAGGCAAAGCGCGGCGTTGAGTTCTCTCACTCAACACGCAATGCCTCCAGAATCCGGCAGAAAGTGGGGAGCGGAGTGTCTTAACACTAGGTTCCCTCTGCCTACCCTGCTGTGTGCGGGATACAGCGTGAAGCTGATTTATTTTTATTTTATTTACGTAATCGAGATTATATCGACATATCAGCCATGTTAAAATTATTATATAGCCACAATGAAGAAAACAAATTGCCTTTTAAAATTATTGCTGATTCACGTCCGACGTAGGTACTACTGTTGTTATTTCAGTCGAATGACTTGTATGAAGTGAAATAAATGAAACTATGTTACACACGCGATTGAGCAAATATTTCATCAACTTGTTGCCCCAGAGGACTTGGGAAAAATCATTGTATTCACGATAACATCCTTCGTACGCTTAATAGAAATTGGATTTTGTTTTGCGCCGTCTCACCGTTCTCACTCTGTAATATCGTTCGTGTAACGCACGGTTGAATTTTTGAAACCTCGTCGACTATACATATTATACGTTCGGAGTTGTATGACGAATATATTTTATGTTTGCTTGCCCCAGGCTTGTGCTAATCGCTGGTGCTGGAATATTTACTGTCCCGGGGGAGGCGTCATCAGATAATGTTGTTCCTGACCGTTGTCCTGCGCCACCTCGTATCAATTGCAAAATTTACGCATTGCATATTGTATTTTTTATGTATACAATAATAAAAATAGTAGCTATAATTTTCATCCAATGTAAACTTTTGTAGAGTTTGCGCAATAACTCGCGAGCTTTTAAAATATGTTAACGTAAAGTAGGTATTATGATAAATTTTACGAGGTTATTACAGTAAGCGTAAATAATGAGTGAGCGGCTGTTTTTATCGTTCATATATTTATTTGACTTGTACGGGCGTTGCATTAAATTGTATTCTTCTATACTTTATTTAAAATAGAAAGAAAATAAACTATATGTATATTTGTGAGTACATTGCATATAGGTGCAAAATAACTTTTATAGATAATTATTGAGCAGAGATTAATTAATACACACGTCAACTAACCAAACGGATAGAACGATAGATGTATGTCTTCTTCTACCAGGCATTAATCCCGGCTTTTCTGCTGAGTGGTTAGTTTATTATCTCTCATGTCATGCATCACGACATCCAGCCATCGATTCCTTGGAGCAAGGAAGTTCCTTTTTGCATAGTCCCCAGACCGGCGCGGCCATACCACTTCAGCCGATGCTCCTGGAGATTATACGCTACGTCACGAACTCCATGACTACCTTGAATGTTTTGCGTAAGTGGTTAGATCGCTTTACGAAGCACATCCATTTCTTCAGTGCTGTGACGTGAAGCTTCTGAATGAGCAGAGATGGTGCTAGCCAGCATTTACTGCCGTATAAAAGAACTAGTTAGATCACGCACTTGTATATAAGCCTCTTTAGTTTAGGCGGTATACTGCGGTTCCAGAACACACCAGTGCTTGAACTTCGTGATCGATGTCTCTGGACTCGTGTAGAATGGAGCCAAGGTATGTCAATTTTTCTGAGTCTGGGCTCCCGCAACACCCACATTCAGACGTATGTTTTTATTAAACTTATTATTTTACTGTTTTACGCTATGTGAAATTACGATAAAACAATGAATATTTAGATAAAGAGTTTATAAGTTTATTTAGTTAAAATTTATAATATATTTATAAATATTAACTATAATAGTCATATTATATTATAAAGGTATGAATATTGAACTACTCTTTGTGTTAAGCCTTAAATCGTGATAATATAAAAGCCTTACAGGAGCACAATAAAGAGGACCTTTTGCTATAACCATCATTAGGAAACCCTTTAAGCTTAACAACTCGGGTCGGCCTATCGTACCAAATGAAGTACGTCGATATCAACACTATAAAATATTTCTTAAGCTACCATAGAGGCAATAATGGTCTGTCAAATTACAACTTTATTATTTATCTATACGTATGTATCTAACATAAAAATTGTCTATGAAAATGTTGAACTTAAGTAAAAGTTATTTTAAATTACTTATATACAAGCACAAAATATTAATTAATTATTATCTATATTTATATAAGGGGACACATATTATTGTATATTATTATTATTATTATTCTGTTATATTCATATACTAGCGACCTGCTCGCGAATTTGCCCGCTTAAACTATTGAATTATTTACTTAATATACTGAATTACGTCCGTGTTTTAACATATCTATAAGGCTATAATGTATGCTTGCAGCGCACTTAAGATTCTAATGTGAAAAACCATAGGTTGCATTTTTGTAATTCCTATAAGAATATTCAATTGAATGTTAAAAAAAACAACTTATCAATACTTACAAAAAAATCATAACTCATCGGTGTCTATATGAAAGATATATTAGAAAAATTGTTATTACGGGCACTTACCGGGCACGGGCCGTTCCCTCTGCCTACCTTTTTTGTCTTGTTTGTGTGCGCTACACTAACTATTAGTATGCCAAAATTTATTCACTATAATCCAGTAGTTATCGAAATTTTAAATAATTTGTATTTTTCGATTTTTTAAAGGAAACTATAATGAAAACCAGGATTGAACCTAAAAAATGTACCTCCAGGCCCGAAACCATCACCATACAAAAAATCTGTTCGGTAGTTTTTGCGTGATCGGAGAACAAACAAACAGACAGACAGACAAGAATTCTGCTAAGTGGTTTTTTGCTTCTATAATCGATATATTAACCGACCTATTTTTTATGTCTTTCACGTACAGAATCGTCTTTTCTATCCTATAGAGAATATTCTATTATTTTCTTCTTATTTTTTGTTTGTCTGTGGGAGATGTGTGAAATAATATATGTTTACGAGTATACTACTTCTAGTTATCTAACTTATCTAACGTCAATACTTTTTTAATTTGTCATTTTAAATTTGGTCATGTCGTGACAAGTTCGTAAAAATAATTTTATTTAAATTCAAATAATTTAAAAAATCAAAGAGCTTACAAGTCGAATTTCATTGTACAAGCAGATTTTTTTGTCAAATTATAGTCTACGTAGCGCGACTAGTAGCTATAAATTCGATTGCAGCTGTCGAGAGAGCTATATATTTTTGAATTTTAAGTCGACGTTGCTTCTTCTATGCAAAATCACGCTCTAGATATATTTATTTAAATAAATTCTGCTCTACTTTGAAGCTATTTTCTCACAATATGTCATCACTAATGGATAATTATTATTACAAATTATGACTGTAAGCGACATTGGTTGTGGGTTCGATCCCCACTCGAGGAAATAATTATTTAAATTTATATTTGGTTTAATTTGAGTAACCTAATGTTAAATGCTAAAAAAACTAAATGTATTGAATGTGCTTTACCAAACGTTAAAAAACATAATTTTAGTCTAGAAATTAAAGGAGAAACCCTCATTGTGTCGGAATCAGGTATTTTCTTAGGTTAAACTATAGATGCCAAACTCCAGTGGTACACTCATTTGGAAGAATTTGCGGATAAACTCAGCTCTGCCGCGTTCGCAATTAAAAAAGTACGACAAATGACGGACGTTGAAACTGCCCGACTAGTCTACTATAGCTATTTTCATAGTATTTTATGTTATGGAATGTTTCTATGGGGCAGTGCTTCAGATATAAATTCAATATTTATTCTCCAAAAAAGAGCCATGAGATATATTTATAACCTAAGAACTCGAGATTCTTTGCGAGATGTTTTTAAAGATGCAGGTATTATATTACTACAGTTGCTTCACAATTTGTATATTATAATACTCTGTTTGTCCGGTAAAATGTACAATATCATAGTAAAAATAGTGATATACATACGATAGGAACGACAAATAAAGTTAAGCTTGTTACGCCACGTTTTTGCCTCCAAAAAGTTAATAAATCTTTTATGGGTATATGTGTATATAATAAACTTCCGCAGTGTATTCTAAGTTTGCCACTACCACAATTTAAAGTAGCTTTAAAAAAATACTAACAAGTAAAGCTTATTACATTGTTCAAGAATATTTAGACGATAAACATGTATGGAATTAACGTCTATTGAATGTGATGCAGGATAGCTACCAGTTAATGTAATAATTGAATTATACCATTGACTTTAAAAAAAGAAATTGTTGAGTTTCATGCCGGCTCTTCTCAGCAGAACTGTCTTCCGAACCGGTGGTAGCTTTTTTTTGTTTATATGTCCATTTGACGATTCAAAAATGCTTATAAGAGTCTATTTGAATAAAGAATATTTTGAATTTCAATTTGAATTTATATTTTCATTTTTTCGCTCTAGTATCGAGGTAAAGTGCGGCGTTGTGTTCCACCACTTCGCACGCAATGCCTCTAGAATTGGGCGGAAAGTGGGGAACGGAGCGAAGCTGATTTATTTAAGTTTTATTTTATTAAGTTAATGTTATCATAAGTGACAATTAAGTATTCTATCGTTGTACTGTCGTAATATATTTCTACGTTATTGTTACTAACTGCTATATAAGAAGAAACTACTAAGCGTTCCATGGATAGGATTTCGTGACCCTGCACACCGTGGGGATGCCGGGCTCATCTCGTTGCAGTTTAAGGAACTCACGGGATTGCCGGGGTCTAAGACCCAAGTTTGAGGGGTTTGAATGAGGACTAACGCACACTTTCACTGCCCGAGCTCCTCTCTCTACCTAACAAAATTCAAAATGATTCTACTAGTTCCGTGAAGTACGTTCCAGATATGAATTGATGTTCTAGATATGAGTTGATAACAGTTCTAGATAGGCAGTGATATTTTAGCAGACTATAGTGAGATTTTAATGGTACACCTGTTGCTTCGTTCATTACCGTGTTCAAATTAACCCTAACTTTAAGCCTACTCCGGGTTAGTTCGTTGGTAAGTGAATATTCTATTAAATTATGATTTTTGGGGATTTGCATATGTTATATGAGGAATACAAGGAACTGTTAGAACTGGTATTCCTCGCTTAGGCTTCATGAGTATAAGAAAATATTCTGTCTGGATGAAGAAATAATCAGGAATTTTTACTGTGTCTTTAAGACAAACATAAACGATCATCATTGATCTTTTTTTTTGATTTTGCTTGTGATGATTTACATAAATATAATATGATTTTTTTAAGTCAATCAAATTTTTGTAAAATAGTCGTGTTTTCTAAAATATCCATAGGTAATATAACAATACACGTATGTAATAAAAATATTTTAGAATAACATTAAATTTAATATTTTAAATTAATTTACAAATATTTACGAAAAACTGTAAAGAGTTATTAAATTATAAATTAAAATATAATGTTTAATTAAATAACACATGACTAAATAAATCGAGTAAAAGTATTTAAAAAGTTGTTTAATTGCTTTTTAAATTTAGTAATATCAACTTGTTACGGTATCTATCTAATAATTAATTTTTAATAATGATGGAAGGTGTCAAATACTTTATGAACTAATTTTGTTTGTAAGGAATTTTGAGTAAGCTTCACGAAAGTTTTCCGCGTAAATGACGTAAGTTGCGACCTCGACTGATGTTGAAAATTAAGCCTATGTAGGGAAAATGATATGATACGTACTTTGTATTAGGCAATGGAGATAATGCTTGTTTTTAATTGTTACAATTAGTTATCTTGTACCATTCAACATTTAAAACGTTCATGCCAAATAAATTATAATTTAATTAATAAAAAAATAAAACAGCTTCACGCTGTATCCCGCACACAGTAGGTTTGACAGAGGGAATCTAGTGTTAAGACACTCCGTTCCCCACTTTCCGTCGAGTTCTGGAGGCGTGTTGAGTGGCTCAACGCCGCGCTTTGCCTCGACATCAGAGCGAAGAAATGAAAATATAAATGTAAATAAATGTTTTCTTTCCTCGAGTGGGGATCGAATCCCCAACCAGTTGATTTTACAGTCACACTTTGTGCCCCTGCGCCACGACTGGCCTCAACTAAATGGTTTTAGCAAATTCTATAATGTAAAAATATTATGTTGACGTGATTAAAATTATATTAAATTAAAACATTTAACCTAAAATGCAATAATTTAAAATATTTTTTATACGTATTGTTACGTATACGCTCTCCATCTTTTCCGCTCTACATGAAACTGTCAAACCTCCATTCATATTCAAATTGCTCTGCAATAACTCATGTTATTATGGAGGACCTATAAAAATATCAAATACAGACCCGCAGCCCTGAGGACAGATCGTCCATACAAGTGTTCCTTTTGACAAAAATTATATTTACATACATAATTGAGGCCAGTCGTGGCGCTGCAGCACGAGGTGTGACTGCAAAACCGTCTGGTTGTGGGTTCGATCCCCACTCGAGGAGATGAAATATTTACTTAAATTTATATTTCCATTTCTTCGCTCTGGTGTCGAGGTTAAGCGCGGCGTTGAGTTCTGCCACTCAACACGCAATACCTCCAGAATTCGGCAGAAAGTGGGGAACGGAGTGTTCACACACACAAGGACACAAGGTTCCCGCTGCCTACCCTGCTGTGTGCGGGATACAGCGTGAAGCTGATTTTTTTTTTACATACATAATTGTTTGTAGCAATGTGACAGCAGGGTTTATTTTTCAATATATTTCAATTATATTATTAACTTCTACGCTGGAGTTCCGGTTATTAATATTTAATACCATGCAGTATCCCGAATGCTGAATCTTGTTAAAATAAAAGGCACGTATGAGTGCGGTTCTTAAATTTAGTGCAAAACATTATTACACTTTACGAGCTTAAAGTACAGTCTCGTAGAACAAGGTTACGTGATATTAAAATTATATTTACTTAATGCGGCCTCGGCACGCTTCGCAACTATTCAGAGATACACGACGCTAGTACAATTACTGATTAAGGAACTTTAATAAATATATTATTCTTTACAAAGATGAAATGAAAGTCTGAAGACTACAAGTTATTCTGTTTGAGATTTTGGAAGTTCGTAGAAATCATTAAATTGTTTTTATGGGGAAAGTTGTCCCTTAACAATAAAGTAGAAAAGATAAACATCAAATATATATAAAATATTTTACTATGGCTTGAATAAAAATCATTACTTACTTACCTCTATCAAATTTATAGCAATTAATATGTACTTCTATGTTACTCACACAGTTATTATAAAAGAAGTATAAATTTAAAAAAATAAAAAAACGTTTTTGTATCTCCATTCCAGCGCAATGTCGCTAAAGGATAGGCCTGATAAGTTTTATCTGCAAGTTTATTCTATTGGTATGGATATTTTTTATCAGTTACACAGTGAATTCCGTACACAACAGGGGAGCAAGGCAGAGGGAACCTAGTTTTAAGACACGTCGTTCCCCATTTGCCACCACATTCTGGAGGCATTACGTGTTAAGTGGTGGATCTACGACGCGCTTTGCCTCGACACCAGAGCGAAGAAAATATACATTATATAAATATTTCATTACCACGAGTGGGAATCTAACCCATAACCAATCGCGTTTACACTTGTGTGGTACGTATATCGTCCCGTAATAACGTGTTAGTTAAAATGTTGTTCCTCTAACACTATTTATTTTCGATATTAATCCCCATTATTCCATATTAAAATTCATCATAACGTGTTCAATTCCCAACTTATGAATAAAATGGTAATGACACTCTGAAGTATACTTATGTTAATCTTAATGTGTTGAAATGGCTACGAAAATATATTTTCCTTAAAAACAAATGGACCATAGATACGACAATAAAAAAAAGTAATTATTGAAATATAACCTTAACGATAATAAATTCTCACAAATCACTCTACATAATTGTTTTTAACGTTCAAAACCCCTGAAAATTGTAAAGATGCCCAGAAAATTATTAAGCTGATGAGAATAATAATAAAATTAAGGATACGCAGCGATTACACTTGAAGAAAACAAAGGGTAATTATTATCCTCTTTTACATAGAATAAAATATTGTAAGGAGCTCGTTGAATGCTTAAATTGGTTGAAAATCATTTGAGACGTTTTGGTATTTTTGCGTAAGAGTTCAAGACATTTAGTAAAACCTCTCTTGGAAATTTGAATTTGGGCAGCACATTATTCCGAAATGACTAGCTATAAAGACTTCAAACGCAGGCTAATCGTGGCTTCCGACCTTTCGTCCAACCAAGGAGGGCACAATGAGTATCTGTTGTACAGAACAACATTGTCTAATGTTGTTAAGTTCCTTATTCTTGTATGTTGTGTTACATATAGTAAATAAATGCTGAATCTATTTTATATATAGGATAGTGATATATAAAATAAAATATATGTTATTCTATTAACTGCACAAGTAAAGTAAATTTATAGGGGCAATAACATTTATCAATTAATTTAGTTAAGTAAATCAAAGAAACTGTTAAAAGATCAACTTTAGAGATCATTATTGTATTCATAGAAAGAAAAAATGATAATGGTGGCATTTTTTATTTCATTATTTTTTTAACTTCAGGCATTATCAGGCAGAGCGATCAGGTGTCAAAACTCTAACGATGCTTTTTGTTTTATCAAAGCAAGAAAATGAATATTTTTCAATCTCCCAGTGGGGATCGTACCCACGACCAGTCGCCTACAGCCCAGTCACAAAAAACCAGGCGCTTTGCCACTGCACTATAATAATATTGTAGATTAAATTTTATTGCAAATTATTGTAAATTAAAATAATATATAGTACTTTATACAATATCTATATAAATAATAACATAGTACTTCATTATGATGCTACAAAAATATGAAGATCCACAGCCGATTTCAACATAATACATATACAAGGACAACCGAAATAACAAAAGGACAGGAGGATAATTTATACGTACATAAAATATTTAGGTGAGGTATTTATTACGTAGAGAGCGGAGGTGTACCGCGTGTGTGTGACAACGGCCCAGTTGTAATGTCTCTTTTCCGGCGTCCGGCGTGGAGCGACGCCGTCTGCGTGCCACCGCGGTCGCCGCTCACCGGTCACATTTGGCGTCCGGTAAATGTCATACTCTATGATACACTCAGTTTTTACTAATTTATTGTGTCAATGTTAAGTATGTAGGTCGACGTGCTTGTTATGTTAATTTATATATTTTTTACAGGTTTTTTTTTGCTTTTTTTCATATTGATTTCACGACGAATCAAAACAAATTGTGATATTAATGTATATTTTGAATATTATTGAGTTTGAAAAATGAGTGAAAACTCAGTTTGATTTAACTAAACGATAATATACTGTCAAGGTACTCTTCGTTTAATCGTTGGGCGGGAATTGTAGTGGATGGGCGGCGTACATGCTTTTGTTTTCGAAACAGGAATTGAAACGAAAATTTCATATAATTTACATTTGAGTGTATAACATAATATTACAGCTTTTTATGAGTTTGTGTACCTATTTTGTTTAAATTTTAAATATCTTACATGAATGTGTAGAGTTTTTTAACTACATAAAAAAAAGAAACATTTTGTTAATAATCTTCACCCAGTGCATCTAAATTTAGTTTATGTTAATAAGCTGGTGATTACTGGCAGGGCTGTCAGCATTTTCCCGAGAAATAGTAAGCTGCACCTTATCGGAGCGGGCGAAGGACGAGGTTTCGGGGTTCATTGCAGGGGTTGCGGGAGGTACAAAAGGCCTGTCAGTGCTGGCCGTTCCGCCGTAGTGAACGGACGTTACGTCGTTTTGGCGAATATACGTGTTCGTTTCCACCTTAATTTCGTATATCCATCAGTTAATCTAATTAAGTGATCCGTAAACTGACATCTCACGTACAAAATTGTTTAAATATTTTCACAACAAGGAATGCTACGAACTCTGTGAACACTGGAAAACTGAAGGGTATGCATTGTTAATGTAAATATTTTCATATTATAACAAGTTTTGTAATTACATTGTAGTTGTACTGTGATACAGTTGTAACAGATAGTTTCAATTTGGCTTTTATGTACTATATGTTTCTAAGTGTAATTGTAATGAAATATATATTTTATATATTTTTTTTAATAGTCTCAATTAATTTTATAGGTTGCAATTGTTAACTTTGTTATCTAGATTAAAGAAAACTATATAGGTTAAACGGATACTTTGGAATAATTAATCCCTTATCTACCTCCACTGCAGTCTACCGTTATCGTATTTGATGGAGAGCTTCATTGTTCAATATTAATCATCTTTCTTGAAGCTTAAAAATAAGTCCTTAATAGCTTATATTACTTGTTTTGTTTATGTAATTTATTAATATTTGAATTTGCCTTTTTTATATTTTTTGAAATTACTTAAAACATGAACAATTATGTTATATAAGAATCCATGTAGGGATCGATTTTGATTAAATTCATAAAAAAAATCAGCTTCACGCTGTATCCCGCACACAGCAGGGTAAACAGAGGGAACCTAGTGTTAAGACACTCTGTTCCCCACTTTCTGCCGAACTCTGGAGGCATGGCGTGTTGAGTGGCAGAACTCTACGCCGCGCTTAGCCTCGACACCAGAGCGAAGAAATGGAAATACAAATTTAAGTAAATATTTCATCTCCTTGAGTGGGGATCGAACCCACAACCAGTCGGTTTTACCACACTTCGTGCCGCTGCGCCACGACTGGCCTCAGAAAATGTTTTAAATAGTGGTGATATTGTTGTAATTCAATTACTATTGTACTTGTCACTATATTTATTTTTCTCATATACTCACATATTGTAATTTAAAAAAAACTATGGCTATAACTATAACTAGCTTACCCCTAGCGGGGTAGTCAGAGATAACGCAGCGCCAAACGCTACGGTCTCTACATACCTCTTTCGCCTCATACGAACGTAATGTAAAATGGGTATGTATACAAGAAAAGAGATCATATTTATAAACAAAAGTAATATATAAATATTTACAGATGACAGTACAGTCATATTTAGAATTTATTACAGCAGGTACGCATAAACAACATTTTCTAAAATTCACGAAACAATGTCTACTGTGTAGCCAAGTCGATATTCAATTTAGATTGTTAATCAATGTAATATTTTTTCAGCTTCACGATGTATCCCGCCATCCTGCCATATGGCAGGGTAGGCAGAGGGAACCTAGTGTTAAGACATTCCGTTTCCCGGGGAATTTTCGATCCATTCCGTGTTGAGTGGCGGAACTTAACGCTTTGCCTTGTTGAAGGAAGCGAAGAAGTAAAAATATTAATGAACAACAATTCATTGTCCTGAGTGGGAATCGAACCCACAACCGTGACGTATATAGTCACACACTCGTGCCACTGCGCCACGACGACCTCTAATGTAATACGGGTTGAAATCAAAGTTGACGAGCTTTCATTTGTCACGTGCGCCGTGATTGAGGACACGTTATAAGGAAACGTGTTTAAATTCATATGAGAAAGAATCTTTTATATAGAAAGGTTACATTTTTCAAATATGTACGTGCGAATGGTTTGCGACAATGGGGCTCGAGTTCACATCATGTCATCGTGTGTAGACCGTTCTTTTCGAACTTCTCCACGTTCGGCCCTTCTAAGGTCTTTGTATGTTGGGTGGCGGAACATTACGCCTCATTTGATGGTAAGAGTACGGACTCTTACGTACGGATATGCGTATAATAAAAAAAAAACGGTTAAGTACGAATCGGATGTGTCCACTGAAGCTTCCATACCAGTTTTAGGTTTGTAGGTCAACGGGAAATACAACGTCGTCAAAAGTTTGTCAATTTTTTGAAGTTCACAAACTTAAATTTGCGGGCAAAGCACTGATGATTTTTTTCTATGAAATATCTATAAATATTCACTTTTCGTATTTTTTCCTTTATTTGTATTGTAAGTTCTCAAATCGTGCGTTATCCCAAAGGTTTTGATTATGCGGCGAATTTCTTTGTAAATGCAGCAAAAAGGATGCACGAGCAGTTTGTTCGTATTTTTTGATTGCGTTGACCTAGAAGCTTGATTTTTTCTGTACGTCAAGGGAGCGTAGACTTGACTATTTGATATTAATTTTAGTTGGATACTAATTGTAATTGACATATTATAAAAATGTATTTTAGCCATATAAAATCATTGATGTATTTTTTAGTTATTATTATCTAAAATATATAAGATAATATTTAAAAATATATATTATTATTTAAAAATACTAAAAACTTTTTATATATTATTTAAAAATAGATTGACATACAATCAATGTTTTCTCTTTATTTATCTTAAATCTGCCACGCGAGATTGTTTCCTACTCTAGCGAAAACGTGTTTTTCAAGGTGGACAAATGAATTCATATACAAATATATGTCTTTATATAATAATAAAAACATATAATTGCGTATAAACTAATTTAGAAACAAGAGTTTAGGACAAATGTAAAATACCTATTAAAAAAAACAAATTTGTATACCTTAAAAATGTACATAACATTTTTAATTAAGTAAATCAGCTTATGTATCACGCACACAGCAGGGTAGGTAGAGGGAACCTAGTGTTAAGACACTCTGTTCCCCACTTTCCGCCGAATTCTGGAGACACTGCGTTTTGAGTGGCGACGACGACGCTCTTTGCCTCAACACCAGAGCAAAAAAACAGAAATATACATTTAAATATATATTTCCTTGTTTCGAGTGGGGATCGAACCCACAACCAGTCGCGTTTACAGTCACACTTTGTGCCCCTGCGCTATGACTGGCCTCAATGTATTAACTAAGTAATGTTATTAATATTCCTTAACATTCATTCATATTTGTAATAAGAAAATATTATTATAATAGAATTTTATAATACAAATATTTAATTAGAAATGTTATAAATATAGCTATTTTTGCATAAGCGTGACCACATTATTTATACGCGTCACTATTTATAAAGTCTTTTCAATGAAATACTCACTGTGCATGCGGAAAAGGTATTAAGATTAACTTTTCATTTTCTTTCTACGTTAAAATTTCTATTACGTCTTGTCATGAAAGGAGCTTACTCAATGCGTTTTCAGGTTATTAGGTTATCATAACGTTCCTTTGTCGTAAAGAAAATGTATCTTAGACCCTTTTATTGGTTGTAATGTAAATAACCGACACGTATCGAGAAAGGATTGGGGGTCAACGTCTTTTGGGAATGTGAAACAGCATTTCAGATATACGACTACAAAAGTGTATAAATAAAAGTTTTTAGAAGACAGCATTTACGAATGGATTTAGGAGGTGGACATATAAGAAATAATCAATTATAAAGGTACGTTCCTTTTGCTTACCTCGCATAATATAGGTCACAACCACACATCAAAATATTATTCTATTTTTTTACGTACTCTAAGCTTATAACAATATTTATTGTTGCGCCATAAAGGAACCAGGAGATTTTACAGTGTTATAAAGAGATGAACCACTTTTTAGGGTTCCGTACATTTTGAGGAAAAAAGGAAGCCTTATAAGATCACTTTGTTGTCCGTCTGTCTGTCTGGCAAGAGCCTTTATCTCAGGAATGCTTGGAGATATTGACTTGAAATTCAAACTAATTTTCAATTCTACGTTTACTTAAAAAATATATTGCCGTTTATATAGCAAAAAACGCATATTTCGACACTATAGAGAGAATCAAAACTAATACAAACTATTCTAGGTCAACGGGAAGTCCGTTGACCTAGAATTATGAAATGTGGCAGCTAGTTCCTACAGGTAGTTCATTCATGATTTGCAGTGATTTTTTTTTGTGGAATAGGACAGCGCAAACGAGCGTTCGGGTCACGTGATGGTAAGTGATAACCGCCGTCCACGACCCCGTGCGACACCAGAGGTAAGAGCTACAGGTGCGTTGCCGGCCTTTAAGATAGACGCGCTTTTTGAAGATACCCATGTCGACCTGGAAAGACTGCCGCGGGTAGGCCATTTCACAGTTTCGTGGCGCGTGGAAGTTCCTACGAAACCGCACAGTAGTGGATTGCCACGTATCCAGGTGGTGTGGATCATATTTTAGCTTGTGACGTACTGTGCGGTTAGAAAATTCGGCGGCAGGTAACAGGTCAAACAGTTCTTCAACAATCCCCATGATAAATGCGGTAGAGAACGCACAGCGAGGAGACGTCTCTACGCAAAGCCAAAGTGTTAAGCTTTTCACAGATCATTGGGTCCCCAATGATTTGAATGGCTCTACGTTGTATGCGATCAAATGGTTCAAGCTGATACTGGGGTGCACCAACCTAGAGATGAGAACAGTACTCCATATGAGGCCGAACGTGGGTCCTATATAGGGCCAAATGATGTTTTGGCGTGAAGTATCGTCTCGCTCTGTTGATGACCCCCAGTTTCTTCGAGGCCAACTTGGCCTTGCTTTTCAGATGATCGCGATACTGGCAGTCACCCGAAACATGAATGCCCAATATACTGATACTGGGCGCGGCTGTAAGGGGAGTGTTTTGAAAGACTGGCGATACGATAAATTGGATTTTTTTAGTGGTTAACGCGCAAACTAGTGTCTTCAGGGGGTTAAATTAAACTAAGTTCCTTTCACCCTATGAGGAAACATTCTCGAGGGATCCCTCAACAGAAGACACAAGTTTATTTCGGCACTGTTCAGCGTTTTCTCGAAAAAGAATTGCGCGACCGGAGTAAATAGCGTCCACTGTGCTATCATCTGCATAGCAATGAATGCTAGAATCCTCTATATTAATAATACTCTATATTGATATGCAAAAGAAACAGCGTAGGGGGCTCTCCATGACTTTTGAGAGTAGGGAGATGATAGCAATAGGCCTGTAGTTAAATGGATCGGAGCCATCGTCTTTTTTCGGGATTGGGTAGATAAGAGCGCTCTTCCATGATTCTGGGACTACGCCGACTGAGTAAGAGTGCCGAAACAAACGCGTTAGTACCGGTGTCAGCTCAGGAGCACAAGAACGGAGCACTAAGGGAGAGATACCATCTGGTCTAATCGACTTGTGGATGTCGAAAGAGGACAGAGCGCGCCTAACAGCTGTTTGGTCGAACTTAACCTCAGGCATTGAGCTCTGGCACCGCAGGATGGTCGGCGGCGTTGTTCCTTGGTCATCCAAAGTTCGAGTTCGAGGCAAAGAGAGCGCCCAGGAGATCCGCTTCCTCTTTTGCCGTGTGGACCAATATCCCATTTCCTGTCCGTGTTTGAGAGCGCCCAGAACTGATGAGTTCCGGACGGGTAGCTCTCAAGCTTCTCGCCGATTTTGGCGATATGCTCGGACCTTACTCGGGCAATTTACCGATTAAAAAACCTAGAGGCTTGGTTATACTTCCTTTTTGAGGTTTTCACCTCCGGATCCTTAGTAACCAGTGCCTCGGCCCGGATTTAATATGCTTCGCGTTTGCTAGAGGCAGCAAGCTTGCACGACGTATCAAATCAAGGCTGTGACTTGCTACCGATTGACACTACAGTGCTAGGAATATAAAGATCCATGCCCTGATGGAATAATAATAATGGGAAACGGTGTGTCTTAATAATAATGTGATGCATCAATAATAATTAAAATCGCGTTACACATAACTTTACCTAATCAATGACATATGTATATATATATATACCATATGTCATCTTAGTAAATAACCTTAGCTACATAAAGCTAGTATGTAATAAATTATTTCTTACTTTTATATGGTATCTGTACTACTGTGTTCTTGTGCTACTTTGTACGTAATTGATTCTAAAATTTCAAGCCTCTTGATCATCGTGCGTGCGTGCCACATTTGTAACAATAACATTACTTACGTCGAAGTGATCTTACGTTACTAAAAGCTGTCAGATGACCTGCTCTTTTCATAGTTATGAAAGAAGAAATAATTGAAAGCTTCCAAGTTCTATCCAATCTATCTTTTATGGAGTTCCTTGCCTCTAAAGGAAAAAACAGAACCCTTATAGGATCACTTTGTTAGCCGCTCGTTCCGTCTGTCAAGATTTTTTTTCAGGAACGCGTAGAGGTATGAAGCTGAATTAATTTACATCAAATACCCTGAGTATTTACTGTCCCTTGGAGCTGTGATAAAATCAAACGCATAAGCAACGCAATCAAAAGATATATTCATTTATGCCGCAAATTTTCGAAATTTGCAAGGGAATCAAAACCTACAATGTACTTTCCGCGAATTCAGAATCTTGAAATTTGGTACAAAGCAACGTTTTATAGCACATATTAAAGAAAAATTGTAAAAAAATTATAATACAAATTTATATTTGTAGTTTACTTGGTACAAAATGAGTGCATTGAGCAAATGAGCAAAATGCAATGAGCAAATTTAAGTTTGTCAACTTTTATAAATTGCACTTCTCGTTGAATTCGCCCTTAACCGATTTTTTTATGTTATTATCGTATGGTTCAGAAAAAGTAACAACTTTTGTGTCTTTTCTGGGGTTCTTTTTAGTAAAGCTCTAACACATAGGAACCAACCGGTATTTCCTAATAATTTTAGTGACCTACTTTAGAACAGACAGTTAAATTCGTCTGTGGGCTCGAGGAAATTAAATATTTCATATTTACATTTCTTTGCTCACACACGCAATGTCTTAATGTGAACAGAGTGTCTTAACGCTGCTATGTGCGGAATACAGAGTGAAATTTAAAAAAAAATCGTTCTTATAAGTATACTTATTAATTTTGATGTATTCGTGGTTACTTATCAATTAGTTGTTTTAAGTGTAAGACTTGAAGGCTAAATAAATAAAGACCGTTACTGAAATGATAAAGACTTAATTTAATTTGTAAATTATTGATATAAATAATATTCTGTATATCTAATATTCATTTTCTGTACAAACATTTATTTTAAAATAATGATAAATCTTTGGTTATCAGTTAGAAGTATTGCTGTGTAAATGGTAAGAAAAAAAATATAGGTCAATTTAATCAAGTTACATATTAAACATTCAGTAATTTTCACGTGCGGGAATTTAATGAACTTCCATGTGCTCTCCCACGGGAAATTTTTGTTTATTCGTAATACAATAAGGTTATATCCCCTGAATATCGACTTTTATTTATAAAGTAACAAAGTTTAACAGGATTTTTGTTATTATCTCTACAATTCCATTCAATACTATGTGCATAGTCAAATTATGTTATTGCTAGCCCGATGCGTCCGATTTATGTAAAAACTATGATATGTATATATATGTTTTATTATTTTTAGAGTTCAGTATCTCAAAATTTATCTCAAGATTGTGTGGAGGTATCAAATTTTAATAGGAGGTATTAAATATAAAATTTTCAGATATATCATCCTTGAAACAGAATAAATTCAAGCTTCCAAATCACTGTAATCAAAGATTCGATTTATGTACCAATTTTGCTGTATTTCGTACAAAATTCGCCGTATAATCAATCATCACCAATAGAGTACTTTCAGTGGGCATGCAGTCATGAAATTTGGCACGAAATGGGAACTTACAATACAAATAAAGGAAAATATCCAAAAAGTTTATTGGTATATAATAGAAAAAAAAACCGGGCAAATTGTGAGTCAGACTCGCCCACCGAAGGTTCCGTACAAAAATTAGAGGTCTCGAGCTTTTTCTGAAATTCAAGCTTAGTCAGAGCCTTTTCATCTGATGCCTTCTTCATTGGTACTTAGTGGCTTTAAGAACAAATTTTAATAATAAAAAATATAAGAATTAAAAGGAGGGCCCTTTTAAGGCTTATATTTTTTAGGATTTAATCACAAATGTACATCTCGAAACGTTTCTGAGATAAAAGCTCTTGACACACAGATATATACAACAAAGTGATCTTATAAGATTAATTTTATAGAAAATGCTTTTGTATGTCTGCAAATTGAAGGTTTGTCAACTTTTATAAGTTATACTTTCCGTTGACCTACAATTTTGAAATTGGTCTGTACCAAGCTGTCTTCTAGTAGAAGCCTCGGTGGGCGTAACATCTAGAATTTCACATAATAATATTTTTTGTTTTTTTTAAACCATATTAAGGATAATACTTCATTTCATACATATTTTTTAGAGGTAACAGTATAATAAGTTTAACAATAAGTTTAGATAGGTTATAATGTTTGACAGAAAATAAGAAAACGACCAAATAACATTTATAAAGCTTTTCTAACTCTAACACACACTATTTAACACATTTATACGATAAGTTTGTACCTTAATATTATACAATATCGGTAACTAGCGTAGTAAATGTGTATTATAATCGCGATCGCGAGCGGAAATGGCTTTGCGCGGGAAATGGAAAAACTTTATTTTCTCGTAGAATCATTAAAAATAAAATGCGAATCTAAAATAAGAAAATAGCCTGTCTATTTAAACTTTTCATAGAATAGCAACATAAATAAGTTTTTAAGTATAATATTTGCAATTATTATAATTGCTTTAGTTTTGTTGTAAACAACTATATTTAAAGGTTGCAAAGACATTATTGTGGCATAGTTTTCAGGTATATAAAAATGTAGATGAGTACTTTTATTACGTTGTATCCCGCACACAGCGGGGTAGGCAGAGGGAACTTAGTGTTAAGACACTCCGTGTCCCATTTGCCGCCGAACTCTAGAGGCGCGTGTTGAGCGCTAATTGTCTGGACACTAGAGCAAGAAAAAAAGAAATATTAAACATTTCATTTCCGAGGCCGGTCATGGCGCAGAGGCATAAAGTGTGACTATAAAATCGACTGGTTGTGGGTTCGATCCCCACTCGAGGAAGTGAAATATTTATTAACATTTATATTTTCATTTCTTCGCCCTGGTGTCGAGGCAAAGCGCGGCGTTGAGTTCCACCACTCAGCACGCAATGCCTCCAGAAATCGGCGGAAAGTGGGGAACGGAGTGTCTTAACACGAGGTTCCCCTTGCCTACCCTGGTGTGTGCAGGATACAGTGTGAAGCTGATTTAATTCATTTCCTCGAGTAGGAATCCAACCCACAACCTGACGCGTTTACTATCACACTTTGTGACTCTGCCTGTGTCCGCGATTGGCAATAAGCTTATTAACAGTTTATTTTTGAACATATTCGTGTATTGTATAATACTTTTTGATGAAGTCATATAAACAAAAATTGAAAAATACAAACATATAAGTAGTAGCTACATGCTACATTACGAATATAAGTTCTATTATACTTGCGAATCCTTTTCAAATGCTTCTCGCCTAGAGTTCCACAAACGGGTAGACTGGAACGGTTAACTTTACACGGACGACTTTTACTTGGGCCATTGAGCACTAACTGTGTTCACGCGACAAACTCACGCCCTCATAACTTGTCAAGTGGAGTGTCTCTGTCATAATATTTACAGCTTTATGCCGCTCCAGACAACGTTATTTTACTCACTTTATTTTTGTTTGCAATGTAAAGTCGATGCAATCATTTAGATATAATATTTTTATAAAATGGGAAAACATGAAAGTTTACGTAGTCGTACAGTTTTCTTTTAATGTTGTATGTATTTTTTGTACTTTTATAAATATTGTTCTGTAATATTATCCCAAGTTCAAAATACATAAATAAGTTTCACGCTGTATCCCGCACACACCAGGGTAGGCGGAGGGAACTTAGTGTTAAGACAATCCATTCCTCACTTTCCGCTGAATTTTAGAGGTATTGCGTGTTGAGTGGCGGAACTCAACGCCGCCCTTTGCCTCTACATAAGGGCGAAGAAATAGAAATATAAATTTAATTAAATATTTCATTTCCTCCAGTGGGGATCGAACTCACATCCAGTTGGTTTACAGTCACACTTTATGTTATATTGTTTTATTATTTTCACGCTGTATCCTGCATAAAGCAGGGTAGGCGGAAGGAACTAGTGACGATATACTCTGTTTCCACCTTTTTCAGATCCGCTCAATTTTTCAGATATAGTAAGTTGATAGGCAACAATGCAACACTGCATTGTTTTTCTCACCAGTGCGAAGAAATGAAAATAATTTATTTCCCGATCAGTAATCGAACCCGTAATCACTTACAGTTAGACGCTGTACCGTTGCGCCGTTTCTAAATTGAAGTGAAAAACTCATCCTATTCTGAATAAATATCTATGCTTCTTATATAATTCTGTTTGTCTTCCTAAATCTCCTTAGAGTTATCGATATTGCTGAGAAATCTTTGGACACTTTCCAACAAAATTCAAACGGACAGTAAAAATGTCGAAACTTTTGGTTTATTGAATCAGATTTTACTACGCGGGTCTGTATCAACTGGTGAACTAATGTTTAACTTGAACATTCCGGCATAACAAGTTACTGAAATTAGCCGTTACGTTGCGCATTACGGTGAACTCTTAGAAAATAAAATAAAATAAAATCAGCTTCACGCTGTATCCCGCACACATCAGGGTAAGTAGAAGGAACCTAGTGTTAAGACACTCCGTTCCCCACTTTCTGCCGAATTCTGGGGGCATTGCGTGTTGAGTGGCAGAACTCAACGTCGCGCTTTGCCTCGACACCAGAGCGAAGAAATGGAAATATAAATTTAAGTAAATATTTCATCTCCTCGAGTGGGGATCGAACCTACAACCAGTCGACTTTACAGTCACACTTTGTGCCCCTGCGCCACGATTGGCCTCTTAGAAAATAGAGATCCGTAATGAATTTTTAAACTTCTTCTTAAACATTAATATCTTGATGGATTTAGAATATAAGTTCCACGAAAATGGCGTTCTATTAGAGGTGTAAATACGGATTTTTTTATTTTATTTTCTTATATGAACATGGACAATTTTTCACGCTTTCTTCGTAAGCTTACATAGTGATAAATCGTTTCTTAAGTACTTAACTTTTGTAGAAAAACTAAGTTCTGTTAGCACTGATTTTTACTTTAGATTCTTTTAATAATTACAAGTAGATACATAGATATTTTTATTTGCCATTGTAATCCAAAAAAAAAAATGAAAATTACTATTGAATTACATTCAAGATTGTGATTGAAAATTATTTTTTACACATATCATAGATTTGAACCACTATTACTTCTAATTAAATATTATAGTTTTCTTATTAAGAAAAAGTATAAAAATTTGAACATAGCGGAATTTGAACTAGCGCCTCTTTGGAACCCGTCTTAGCGCTCTGACTAACTAAGCCATACGTTCTCATCGAGCTACGTCGAAATTCTTGTACATAACGTCTTAATAAGTAGTTTTCTTTCCTAAATGTGGAATAATACTTTAAAATTGTTAAAAATATTATAGTATTCTAATTAACAAAGAGTTTAACAAAGGGTTTGGAGTTTAAAGCATACTTTCAAATTTCTGCATTCCTCTTCAAATTCGCAGTCGGAAATCGAAACAGATGTTAAAAATATTATATGTGATTCTGGTGGATATGTATTGAAATCACGCGTGTGGAAGGTTTTGCACGTGACTCCGTGGACTCTATGAAATCTTTTCACTTCGAAATTCCTCCTCTAAAACATGTCTTATACCATGGTAAAAGGAATCAGTTTCACGTAGGGCAGCATCAGTATTTTATTTTGAGTGGAAACCGATCTGAAGCTCACCCTTATCAGTCAAACTGTTCTCGATAAAACTATGTGAATTCTGTCACTAAATGTTACAGTACTGACAGTAGAATCCTTCAGACAATCAGAATGTAATATCGCCAGTTTATTTGAATTACTTTCAGTCTATATATCTTTACGTCCTATTTAAAATGTGAAGTATACATTTTTTTATATACATACTACGTAAACGCGTTATTTTGTTACAAGTTAAAAATATTATTTTAACGTTTTAGATCACCCACTTAAAAATTTTAATTTTTAATAATATACAGTCCGCGAGGTCTAAGCTGAGCTTTATATTTGTGTGTGTGTTCACATATATTGTAGGTGTCACGGTTTTTAATAACCGGCTTACATCTGTTGTACTGATAGCAGTGTTACATATTTAATTCTTAATATTTTATCTTTTTGTTCGATTTATGAAAAGTGTGCACAATTAATGTACATAAATACAAAAATGTATATGACCAAGCAGTAAAAAGGACAAGAATCTCTAATAATAAACTTTATTTCAATAGAAAAATCTGTTTCTACTTTGACTAATCGCACACAAATGCTAAGCTCAGCTTATGCCTTACGAACTGTAAGTCACTAATTATATAAGTTGATGGTTTCAAATAAAGTTTGCTTAAAAAATATTTTTTATTATAAAACAAAATTAAAAACATGTTAAAATAGCAACTGCCGAGTTTCTCGCAAGCTATTCTCAGCAGATCTACATAGAAAGCCAGTGGTTGCTTCGAATAGACAATGACAATACTGTCATTTTTTTAAAACATATTTTTGATGTTAATTGGTGATAAAGTGATTGCCTATTTAAACAAGTATGAAGGTTATTTTAATAAATTTTATTTTATTTTTATCTACTTTTAAATCTTTGTGGCGATCGTAGTGGCAACGCCTGACTGTAAGCGCGATGTAATGTTAGGATATTCACTGTGTATAGATAAACGTGACTTTTATGTTGCATTATTCTATACTGATACGTAGTCCGAAGGACTTTTCTTCGGATTCCAGTTCTATTGCAGTATCGCAGGTCGAGTCGGTATAGTTATGGTTTTTATTCTATAGGAAGCATTTCAAAGTTGGCTTACGCCCAGTATTAATAACCTATCTCAAACGTCAACGGCGTTAGTCAATGGTAAAGTCGAACTCTAATAATCCTCTCAAGGCTTTTAGGGTCAACATTTCAATGACTGGCGAAAACAACAGGTTGTTTTGCTATTATTAACCTGCAAAATAATTTGCTTATATTTATAGCACATGTTGAGTGAAGAAAATAGCTCTTCTACGTGATAATTTCCTCTTGAGATGACGATAATTTAAAATATAAACAAGTAGAGTGAGTAGTATCCGCATTTTTTGATAATTAAAAAAAAGATTTTTTGATAATAGTGAACCTATTATCAAAAATGTTGGATATTATTAAAAATATTTTTGGCGATTTGAATTTCACATTTTTATCACATAATATAAATAATAACGTTAGTCGTCTAAATAATGACTTTAGTCGTTGATACAATATTGTAGTAGGTCAGAGCTCAAACACAAGTCGACAACAGAATGCGATGCGAATTCGCGTCGATATTACTCTGTAAATCATTTCAAAGTCACGTAAGTTGTAGGACTGTTTCTTCATATCGTAAGCTTTAATATTTCATGTTTTTGAGAATATATTTTAAAGAGTTAAGACTAGTTTTGTGATTTGTAAGCTACTGAGTTAGTTTATATGTTGATATAACCTGAAAAATATAAAATTAAACGTATTTTTTTATATAATATGAAAGTTCTTAATATATTATTTTATAACATATTTTAATACACGATTGCATTAGATAATGCTTGATAGTCACAGTGCCTTTTTTAAAAATAGATAAATCAGCTTCACGCTGTTTACCGCACACACTGCAGGGTAGGCAGAGGGAACCTAATGGTATGACACTCCGTTCCCCATTTTCTGCCGAATTCTGGAGGCATTGCGTGTTGAGTGGCAGAACTCAACGCCGCGCTTGTTCTCGACACCAGAGCGAAGAAATGGAAATATACATTTAAGTAAATGTTTCATCTCCTCGAGTCCGGATCGAACCCACAACCAGTCGGTTTTACAGTCACACTTTGTGCCCTTGCGCCACTACTGGCCTCAACTGACTGGTTGGCTCTGGTTTTTTATTGAACCAAAACCTTTGTGGTTAGTAATATAATATATATTTCATTAAATCGAATCTAATATTTTATGTGCATTTTTCGACTTTTCTCTATATTCTTCGATATTTCCGGAGCATCTCTGCTAGCAAAGCGAAAGCAAATCGTTATGATGCAAAGTTTGACACCGTACGAGTTTCAGCATGTGTGTGGATGAGTGGTATCGTAATTTTGAGCGGAACTAACTTTATATGTAAAATTTATAGTTGTAGCTGCTGAATTGTTTTATTTTTTTTTGAAATGTAAAGTTGATTGTAGCATAGTTAAAAAAACAATTGCAGAAATCAATGTTATTTTTCGTGTGATTATTTTTCTCTCTTGATACAGTGCAGACGTGTCTAACTTGCAGTTATTGTAAATATTTGAAAGACTGAATGCAGAAAGATATTTGTAATAATATACGTATGAAGTATATAATATGCTTAGAAGTTCCGTTGAAAAGACTGAGCTACAGAATTACTTTGTATAAATTATGCACTAAAATGAGTTATGTGTTATCACTGACTAACAAGTTTCATTTACTTGCTATTTTTTTAACTTCGTCTTTTATGAGATAGAAGTAATAAGCAAGGAGTCATCTTTCATTTTAGCAGCNTATATATATATATATATATATATATATATATATAATGTAAATATTATTGATTATTTAAATATTATACAAAAAAAATCAGCTTCACGCTCTATTCCGCACACAGCAGGGTAGGCAGAGGGAACCTAGTGTAAAGACACTCCGTTCCCCACTTTCACTGCCGAATTCTGGAGGTATAGCGTGTTGAGTGGCAGAACTCAACGCCGCGCTTAGCCTCTACACCAGAGCGAAGAAATGGAAATATTAATTTAAGTAAATATTTCATCTCCTCGAGTGGGGATCGAACCCACTACCAGTCGGTTTTACAGTCACACTTCGTGCCGCTGCGCCACGACTGGCCTCTTAAACATTATACATTATTTAAATATTTGTTTATATCAAGAAGCACATTTATTTTTTTTTATTTAAATAGTTCTTGTGTTATATTTTCTCTCTTTCTCGAAACTGCTATAGATATTTTTTTTTTACTGATAAATATTTCATATAAAAATCACCCTCTCGAAATACACCCTTTGACTTGATTTCTTTTCAGTTACTTAAAATATTAATAAAAAAAATCTGTTACATTTTTCACAAAGAATATTTATTTAATGAATTAAATTATTATTAATATCAATATATTATTTACCTATTTGGGAAGGGTAGATCTTAAATATTCAAATAAATTATATTTGTTACTTGTAGAATATAGAAATATCTATATTCTACAAGTAACAAATATAATTTATTTTAGAATTTAAATTCTTAAAAAATGTGTTACTAATATTATAATATATATATAGTACTGTCTATAGATAGACTATCTATAATATTAGAAAATTTATATAGATACTACGTTATTCAAGAAGCGACTGGATAAGGCTTTATTTGTTGAGTAAACAAAAAATAATAATATAGATATATTTTTGTATTGGGAATTAAAAAGTTACGATTCGCCCTCAGATATGGTAAAATATTAATAGCACCTAACAACGATCATACTAACAGAAGTATTTGAACTGATCAAAAATTAAGCACAAGAAGTTTTCAGTGCCCCTTTTCCATTTTATTATCAAAAAGTTTCATTAAAAAAGTTGACGGGTGCTTGCCGTTTTATTGTCTAATTCATTTGTCCGGAACGGTCGCAAACCGCTGCGGGTAAATAATGGGTACGCTGGACTCCAACGCCTCTTGTTGAGTCGCTACCAGATTATTGTATACCAAGTTTGCCTTACTTCTAGTTATGCACTAAGTGAATGCGAAGAACAAAGTTTATTGCAGTAATAACAAGTTTGTTAGTGATACTTTATCGCTGCCTAGAATATTAACTGGTTAAAGAATTGTTCCGGCGACGTTATTTGTGTTTTAGTTAGTTAATAAATTTGTATGGATGGTAGTAGTAGTATTCAATTAGATTATTAATATTTTTCTTTCCATAAGAGATTCCTAATGCACGCCGCTTTGTAATCATGTCTCTTTGAGATAGAGAAGCCACTTCCAGGAGTTGCTGAACATTGATCCTCCTCCGTTAAACTGTTAGCCTCCTACTTATTGACCCAATAACCCTTGACTAAAATATTCGATAGTGCCTGCGACGCATAAGGAACGGAAATATGGTGGGACTTGACGATATCTCAATCGAAGCATGGAAACCGTTGGGTTCTCTTATTTTGAATACTGGAAAGATCCCACAGTAGGGGATGGTGTTGTGTGCAGTTTTATTATCGCTATTTATAAAGGATGGGGCAGTGTTCAAAATTGTGGTAGTTATAGGGCATTAAGCTTATGAGTCACACTGAAGCTCCGAGCACATGATCTCGCCTCAGGCTCTGCCGAGAGTGTACTATCTCTGAAAGTCAATGTATAGTTCAGTCAAGATCGGGCACTATGGATGCCATTTTTGAACTCAGAACTTTGATGAAGGCATACAGTGAAAAAAGAAAAAAAAATACTGTACGTGGTTTTTGTAGATCTGCAGATGGCCTTAGCCTTTGACTGTATTCTTCGTTAGTGTATCTAGTAGGCAATGCAATCCAAAAAAATTCAAACGGAAGCCTATATTGAAATTATCAGTACTTCAGTAGTTTCATATGTTTGAGTAGGACTGCTGTTGGCGATACCAAACTCTTCCAAACTACAGTAAGGGTTCACCAGGGCTCTTTTTTAGTCAGTTTTTATTCAATGTAGTGCTAGATACCTTCTCGATTGACATCAAAGATCAATCACCATCTGTAAGAGTGCTGGATCCCGCGGAGATTTTGAAGGTTGTACGCTGGCCTAGGAACTACGTTGTAACAAAATGTCTTGCTATATCTAAGCGATGATTGGATGTCGTTGATGGATGAGCCTGGACTAAAGGACAATACAATGGACTAAGTAAGGAAGTAATTATCAGTTTATCCTAAAAATAGCTTTATCTAAGAATGTCTTTATAATAATGTTAAACATTATTAGATAAAAAATAAACATGCTTATTACTCTAAAAAAAATTGAAAGCGGTCTATAATGTGAAAAGTACTCGCAGGTACCCTACATAAAAGCATTTTATAGAAAAATACTGCGTTATGCAATAGAAAAATCAAATTCATCTATTATTAATTTGTTTTGCCGCCGCACCGATCTGGATGCTAAATTTAATGATTAAGGATATTTTATAACGTGCATAATTCATATAATATTGTTATAGTTTTATGAATTTAAATTTGAAAAATATATGATTTTTTAATAATTTCTAAGGTCGTGAAAATAGTTTTCAATTGTATTTTTCATTCTACATTTTTCGGCCATTTATGATAAGCTGTGTATTAAGAAGCGGTGTATTATAAATCCAACATGCTTTTCGTCTTATTAGACCAATAAAAACAAAAAAAAAAAACGTTTTCCAGATTAGAATTGAACCTACAAACATCGCTTTACAACCACTTGTTATCTGTGTTACAGTGGCGGGAAAGTCACGGTAAAAGTAAATAAATTTACTGCCTAAGTTTAAACTTAAAATGATTACATTTGTAAATATCTATCTTCTTTCTACTCATTTTCAGTGTAGACTGTGCAGCTTTGTTCTTGGCAAGCTAGTTCTTTTACAAACAGAGCCAAATTGTCAAATAAAAAACTTTGAGCGTTATCTTAAGCTTGAACAATACTACGTTGGAATATTTTAGAAATGAATTTAACCTTTTTGGCTTTATGTACTTAAGTTTAAGTCTTATCCTCCCAAACTCGACGTAAATGGGAAGGAATGTTAAATACCTGTGTACCTAGATGTAGCGTTTGCTCAGTCTTACCTCGCTATCTACCTTTTCATGAGGCTACATCACAAAATTCATTTGGCATTCAGCCATCTACAATGGGCTGCATATAGGATCTCTTAAAAATACTTTGTATTCAAAAACTTACGGCACAGAATACACTTTGAATAAAGTCCGAATATGCGTTCATTTCACATTAGAATACCTTCTCGCCATGCAAAATAATTCCTATATGCTTATAACGTAAAGGATTTAAAAATCGGTCAAGTGCGAGTTGGAATCGCCTATCGAGGATTAATACCAATTCCAGATTGTAGATCAACAGAAGTATAACTTATAAAACTTTGACAAACTTTCATTCAAAATTTATGTACTTATTTTATATTCAACTTATAAAAGTTGACAGCTTAAGTTTGCCATACGCCCATTTTACATAAAATGAACTACAATTATAAGTTTGTAATAGTTTTTATCTGTAATATTCCATTTTTTATAATTGTATTGCGATTTTTCAATTCTTGCCAAATTTTATAACTGTAGGTCTACGGGATACTCTATAGGTTTTGATTACAAAGCAACTAAAGTTGACAAATTTAAGTTTGCGGTTTGCACTATTTTTACATAATAAGTGGTCTTAACTGACGGATAGACGGACAACATAGTGATACTATAAGTTTTACATTTTTCTTTTAAGATACGGAACCCTAAAACACAAAATCAGGATTAATATGTCGGTTAGATTGAACGAGTATTGGACGGTTCGTTAGCTCAGTCATCAGTGCAATGCCGTTCGGCGTATCCTGCCGGCAGAAAAATTGGCTTCAGCAAATACAAATCACCCTATCACTGTTGCACCATTTGTCACCTTTCTTCCTGAAATATAAGTCCTAAAATTGAATGGATAGATTTTTTTATTTTAATTTAATTTTAAATAAGTATAATTAACAGTTGATTTTTAATCACTTAAAATGTATCATCTACTCTGAATTTGATAGTAATTTCACATTTTAAAAAATCCCTCATACGAATTTTGTAGTTATAGCATCAACGCCTCTATTTTTTATAAGTCGTATTTGTGACAGTCAAACGGAAACTTTTTTGATGTTTATTCAAATAAAAGAAACTTTTTTTGCACTACCTGAATATTTTGTGAAATCTATATAACTATACCTATTATAAATACCACCTTATCCTACTTTTGCAAAAAATGGAACGAGTAAGTCCCGATTTTGGACTCAGAATTATCCTTTTATTAGTAGTAACACAAAAATAATGATTGTCGACCGTGCAAATAAGAACTCGCCCAAATGGAGGCTGTGCAGAAGAAATCAAGCGACGCGTGATTATTTCTAGATCATCCATGAATAACTTAAGAAAAACATAGAAAAACAGACAACTATAATACAACACCACGAAAACTACGAAAATTTGACTAGTCAGAGCTCGAGTGTTTCGGTTGGTTCAGAAAAGTGAAGGGAATAAGATAAACGTTCTCAAGATGTGGTATTGGAGATAGATGCTTGGAGTGTCTTGGACTGAATTTAGAACCAACAGATATAAGGCAAACAAAAAGTAACATAGTATAAGGGAAATTTTATGATTCGGAAGTTACCGCCGAAAAAGTAGGTTCAACATTATAATTCTACTATAATTTAAGATTTTATTTCTCTAAGAATTTCATTCCCAACCTAATTTTGCTGCTCGACTCCACTAAAGCATTGTTTATTTAAAAAGAAGCGTTCTTCTTTCTCTCAATGAAGTGATGCATTGATAATGAGGATTTATCCCTATATTTCATAAGCTACGCAATCTTTTCATAATAAAAATTAAATCTTGTATAAGCAATATTTAAGTTAAATGTTTCTTTTTTCATTAAGTTTTCTTTTTATTTATTTACTAATGCAATAGATGCAATCTAATTAACCCAATATCCCAGGGCCCCCAGACCTATGTACGTTATTTTAGCAAAGCTGAATATTTAAGGATTATTAGTCTAATATGTAGTTAAGGCAATATGCGTACTTACTAATTTGAAAGTGGGGCCCTTTTAGTGGTAGCATCAGCTATAGGTACATCTCTGTTTGGGAGGATGATTGAGTCATCGGATTGGTGTGGGTTGTTATTAGGGATTTTAAATTAATCTACTAAATAATATAAAAAAATTGGGTTGCTAGTATAACACACTTTCCCCAATTTTAACGTAAAAGGTCTGGCAATAATAAATATACATTTTTACATCATTCTTAAAAACATTATTTTAAATACAAGCGTTTCTACTTTATCGTAGGTGAGCGTGTATCTTAATCATCAATAAAAAATCTTTGCTAAAATGATGTAGGTCTGGAGGCTCGGGGATCTGAGTCTAAATAACATTATGCGTGTGATATGATTCGATTTTGTATTATATTTTGTGTATACATAGTGCAAAAAATATACAAAATCGGATTATATCATCTATAGCTTTAAAATTATTTATGATAGTATCTATTGGTAGCCTTAACTCTTAATAATGACAATAAAAATAATTAATTTACATTTTAACTACTTGTTTCATACACGAATGAAAAAGTATATGCTTTAAAGAAGTCCAATTTAAAGTAAGTATCTTTCAAAGAGCTACGTCGTGACTTCATAAATCTAGCTGCAGCATTAGATTCATTTAGTTTCTTTTGTAATGACGTCTGTGCACTCAGCTATCGAGTCTAAGCGGTAAATTATCTACCCAAGAATAGTTCTAACGAAAAAAGTAAATCTTTGTCATTTTGTGAAGGTCTAATAACCACAGAAAATATTTTTAAGATTAGTCAACTTTGAAATTGTGACATAAGTTAGTAACTACTACTTCAGTAGAATAGTCATGTTTATCGTAACCTCTATGCATTTTTTTAAAATATAATTGTACAGTTACAGATTCAGATCAATGTCAAGTCAAATGTATTTCTGAATAGAAGTTTAAATGTATAATTAAATAATACGATTTGAATATATAAAAATAAATAATCGTTTAAAATATTCATAGATAAATTACAAATAATACTATTGTACAATTAGAAAATGTATATGTATAAACAATTAAATATATATAATTCTCATATGTTGAAAAAAACTTGACACAATATATTAATAATTCTTATTTTGATTCTTTAACCTTATATTTAATTTATTTTATTCATACAACAATATAGCCTTCGGAATGCTTGCTGACGTCATTCTTTCATGGACGGTATTTCCGTACTAACTCGAACATTAAAACTATAAAACTCAAACATTAGTTCATTTACAAATTTATTATTTAAAATCTTATTTTTAAGCCTTTCATTTGAAATTTGTTCTTAATTGAAATTTATAATTAGTTAAAGGTTAAAATGCTTTTTCCAAAAAGAAGAAAGTATATTTTTATGCGTTAACTATATGTTTGTTTTGTTTGTTGGTCGATTTCTCCGTCACTTGTGGACCGATTATAAAAAATCTTTTTTATTTCCACCAAGTCAGGATCTAATGATACAATCCTATGGAAATCGAGCGAAACCCTCGAATTTTATAGGCGCGTACATATTATGAATTTTGAATAATTTCTTATAATTATAATATATTTGCTTTTTATTATAAAATTTATAGCGAGGGTTAGAATTATGAATGAGACTGACTGATTGTTACAATGATATATATACATTATATAAATATATATTCAAGAAAATTTAACATTTTTCTCTTACTTCTTCTTCAACTTGTCCCAAATGTGAAAGCTATTTTGTAATTATTTATTATTTTATTTTCTTAACACTCGAGAGAGTGTTAAGAGAGCTAAAAAAGATATCTTTTGGTTACCTCGCTACGGATAAAGCGTAAGCTAAGTAGCTAAAAAAAAACTTCTTTTATATGTATTATTATATATAAAATATATTATAAGTTTACTCATGGTCATAGATTCTATTTCCACTCGAAATATTGTTTATTAAAAAAAATAATTAAATTAAATAAGCTTCACGCTGTATCCCGCACACAGCAGGGTAGGCAGAGGGAACCTAGTGTTAAGACACTCCGTTCCCCACTTTCTGCCGAATTCTGGAGGCATTGCGTGTGGAGTGGCAGAACTCAACGCTGCGCTTAGCCTCGACACCAGAGCGAAGAAATGGAAATATAAATTTAAATAAATATTTCATCTCCTCGAGTGGGGATCGAATCCACAACCAGTCGGTTTACAGTCACACTTCGTGCCACTGCGCCACGACTGGCCTCAAATATTGTTTATGTTTAATAATACTTCTGTTGTACTTTTCACTTCATAATATTATAAAAATAAATGATTAGCATACTTTGTCGAAAAGCTCACTATTTGTCTATTATAATTTAAACGCTGTTCATTATCGTAAATTAAAGTAATTGCGGGCTTCAAACAATCTTAGCATCGTGTTGAAACTTAGAAAATAAACTTTGCAAATAAATATGAGCCAACAAGTACTAAATAAATATTAATAGTCTGGACACTATATGACATTGATTCAAAGCAAATAGACATAATATTTGAAATATTTCAAATATCATTATTTTACAAATTTGAAACCCTTAAAATAAATTAAAGATAAAAACGTATAATATAATAATAAAATCATAGTATTTTTTTTATTAAATTGATATGTTTTTCAACCCATATGTTACTCATTACTTATTTATATTAAGTATCTTTTTTCCTGAAATCAACAGTGCTTCCAATCGATAGCCTGTTATTCAGTCGTAGCGTTTCGTCTATACCTCTGGGCGATTTTATGTTACAGTGAATTGCTACCATGTTGTGGTTTGTACTTGGTTTATTAAATTACTTTAATGGATCGAATGGTAATATTGTTTTATGAACCTTTATAAATATGTATATTTTGTGATATACTTTGTCGTTAAAAAATATTTTCACCTATTGCTAGTCACTTTTAACTTTCTGTACCTTAAAAGAAAAAAATTAAATAGGATATTCATTGTATTATACGTATGTCTGTTTGTTCGCATATCAAGAGTATTTTTCTTAAGTTAAGATATAATCAAACTTCGTACAACCTCCTTCATGTTCTCTCCACACAACGTGACATTGGCGAGTTGGTATGTGTTCCAGTGGCACGTTCGGAACACCATAATCAAAGAACCATAGCAACAATTAGACTCTTAAGTTAATCCAGTCAAAATCCCGTGGACCACCAATTATGACAAGAAGTGAGAACTTACACTACAAATAAAAAAACACGCAAAAATTGAAAATATAGGTATATCGCGTTAAACAACTATTACAAATTTGTATTTATAATACACTCTTTATATACACAAATTTTCAACAAACTATGAATAATTCATATAATTTATTTAAAATGTGCGTATTACACCTGCAAACTGCTGTTTGTCAACTTTTGTAAGTCTTCCCTTGATCTATAATATAATCATGAAATTAGTGCCTAGAACCTTTCGTCACGAGTTCGACTCGCACTTGGCCGGTATTTTTTTAGAAATTATTTAATAATTATTGGTATTTTTTGTTAAAATTTAATATACATTTTTGAGGGTTCCGTACCTTTTAAGGAAAAAAAGGAACCCTTATAAGACCACTTTGTTGTCTGTCTGTCTGTCTGTCAAGAGTCTCATCTCAGGAACGCTTGGAGATATCGAGTTAAAATTCAAACCATATACCTAGATGTACGGCCCCATGATTTCCTGAAAAAAAACGTATTTCTATATGTACTTTAAACAAAGTTATGGCCGTTTATAAAGCATAAAATGCTTATTTCGACGTTATAAAGGGAATCAAAATTAATAAGGTACTTCTGGTTAACCTAGAATTATGAAATTTGGCAGCTAGTATCTACAGATAGTACTAGTTCAGGAAAAATATAAAAAATATACATTTGTGGTTAAATCCTAAAAAATAATAGCCTTAAATAGAAAAAAAAAACGCGTATTACGACACTATCAAGGGAATCAAAATTAATAGGGTACTTCCAGTTAACCTAGAATTATGAAATTTGGCAGCTAGTAGGTATCTACAAGTAGTACTAGCTTAGGAAAAATCTGAAAACTATACATTTGTGGGTATAACCTAAAAAATAATAGCCTTAAAAGAGGAGCAAAATTTGATATTAAAGCCGCTAGTTCAAGTGAGGTATCAGATGAAAGGGCTCTGGCTAAGCTAAATCTGAATTTCAGGAAAAGCTCGAGAGCTCCAATTCTTGTACGAAACCCTCGGTGAGTGAGCTCGTCTCTTGCTTGTTTTTTAAATATTTATTAACTTTCACATTCACAAATTAATGACAATACATAACATATTCATCTTAAATTTTCACAAGTTTTTTTTACTGGCATTTTGCCAAATGGTTTTAAACGTTTGATAATAAATAAAAATAAGGTGCCTAAGTGTGCGGTTTCATTAGAGTTTAATAAATGGAAAAACAGTGTACGTTTTGTGTCATCGCATATTCATGGGACATTTTCGTGAGTCGACCTCTCAAGATTTGCGTACCGACTGAGTAAACAACGTCTAATGGAAGGATTTCAGAAGGTTACGTAGCTTTCAGAATTCACTAATTTAATAAAATATCAGCACCCGTAATCCAGATTATAGGGAAAAGCTTTCTAATCATGTCATAATCATAATCATTTATTAGAGTAATATCGTAATTTAACATTATTTTTAACTGAGGCGTTGTTTTATTTTTATAAAACAATATCTGTGGTAATAAATTTGAAAAATAATTAATACTTAAAAACTATGTAGAGAGTGTTGCGGTTTTACCATAGTATACTCGTAAGTAAGGTTCTATTAGATAAATACTAAAAATTTTTTTTGCGTAATATCAAATTCTTCTTTTTATACAAACTAAAAGTGGAAAATGGCCTTGTTTCGTAATAAATGTTAATAATTTTATGTATATGACCATGAATTATTGGACAAAATTTATTTTAAAATATATCAGTGGAAATTTAATATCAATGTCTGAATGTGTATTGAAGTTAAACGGAGCATAGTTTCGGAAGACTTAGTTCACTGCAAAGTTTCTCAGCTCAGGTAATACAACATAACGTAAGGGGTTTAATAAAAGCATCTTCAAGAAGTCGAAAATCTGTTTAAACTTAAATTTGCGACAGAGCATTATGCTTGTTAATTTTTAGGGTTGTCAGTCGTCTGTCAAGACCGTTTATCTCAATATTGCATGAAGTGTGAATTAGTATAAAGTGAAAACTCCAGAATGTGAAAATTTATCGGTATTTGATAAAAAAAATCGTCGTGGCAAAAGTATTTTCGTATTATTCATACAAAGGAAAATATATTTTTTAGTTATAATTTTTAATTTATTTATAATATGTATGTGCCGGTTTGATCGATTGTTGCCATCTTATGGGTAGTGCCATGATCCCATTCCTGTAGAAATTTTGAGATTTTTGATTAAAAAAATCTGACAGGTAGTGTTTAGTGTCCTTTTGAGGTTAGCTTTATGCATCCTAAAGAGTTTTGCAATGACCGAAACAGGTGGAAATATAATGGAACAAGGTCAAGGCTATACGGAGGATGCATCAACACATCCCAGCCAAGCTCTCTCAGTTTTTGCTTCTTGGCTATAGATGAGTGCGGTCTGGCGTTGTCATGGTGGAACACCACGCCCTTGTATTCACCAGCTCCGGCCGGTTTTTCTCAATAGGTTTTTAACCTCATCGGTTGCTGACAGTAGAGGTCAAAATCGATAGTTTTACCCGGTGGCAAAAGCTCATAGTGGACCATTCCTTTCCAATACCACCATACACATAGCCGAGTCAGGCCGGGCTTTGCCACGGTCTGTGGGGCTTGTCCATGCTTCGACTATGATCTTTTTCGCACATTCCAATCGTAAGTCACCTATTTTGCATCACCCGTAATCAACTATTTAAGAAATGGTTCTGAATTGTTACGTTTCAAGAAAGAATCGCAAATGAAACACGTTGCATTAGGTTTCTCTCAGTGAGATCATGTGGTACCCAAATGTCAAGTTTTTTCTTGTACCCAGACTTTCGTAAATGACGTAAAACGGACAGATCTTCAGCAATGCCGTAGTTACTAATATGTCGATCTTGCTTCACTTTCTTAAAGATGGTCCTGATTTTATCTGTGATAGGCCGTCTAGAGCGAACTTTATCTTTCACACTAAATTTTCCAGACTTGAAACGCTTGAAGCACATTTGTACTACTCTTATTGATACCGCATTAGGTCCGTAAACCGCACTAATTTTATTCGCGGCGTTCCTCGCATTTTTACCTTTTTTGTAAATAATAAAACTTTAAAATGTACCGAATTTCTTCGTCACATACGTTAATTTTGCTTG
This sequence comes from Heliconius hermathena, assembly GCA_013403705.1. Lineage (NCBI taxonomy): Eukaryota > Metazoa > Arthropoda > Insecta > Lepidoptera > Nymphalidae > Heliconius > Heliconius hermathena. The sequence continues at coordinate 414,670 of JAAIXJ010000011.1, read as the reverse complement.
CTTGACAAACAATTGAAAAAAGCCAGGAACTATTTTTTTTTATTTATTGCATCATCAGAATCACCTTTTGATGGTATTAAAACCAGCCAGTTACATTCAGTACAGCCAAAGAGGTTTGATTACTAATAATACATTCAAAATATGAAAATACTTTTGCCCCGATCTATTATTACACATTTGGTATATATACAAAAAGAAACAATTTCATACTTTTCTCACATAGCTGCGTAGGCATAGGGAATCTAGTCTTATTCATTAAGTTTGAAGGAAGGGAACCTTGTCTAGTTGATTGGCGAAACTCACCGCTCTTTTTCCAAACGGAGAAATGAAAATAATTTAAATTCAATAAATTGCAATAACCTACAAAATCGCGTTAGCAGTCAAATACTGTCTCACTGCGCACCGATGACTTCTACGGTATGGGACGGTCTATACTATAGATATTTAATCATAAAAAGCCAAGCCAAAAATGTACTTCTTCTCCTTTATAGATTTTAACATCCCTCGAATGTGTACCGAAGTGTTAAATAAAACGTGTACGATGAGACTTTTTTCAACTACTCTACATAAGCGTCAGTAAAAATTGAATTAGAATTACATTTAAAATTTTTTTTAGCTTTACGCTGTACCCCGCGCAAGCAGGGTAGGCAGGGCGAGCCTTTGCATTTCCGAGCATTGCGTGTTTAGCAGCGGAACTCGACGCCGTGCTTCGCCTCGTTGCACCAATGCGAAGAAATGAAAATATGATAATATATTAATTTCCTCGAGTGTAAATCGAACCCGCGACTCAATTAAAATAATCATTAGTCTATTTTATTATATTATAAATAGTAATGCTTACTTTTTTACGGACGTCGAGATTACTAATGTCTAGACTTCAGACAAAGAGCTGAAGTTATAGTGTATCACCATTTCGTGGAGCTCGCTCCGCTTTGCTAAAGCCCCCCTTTTTGCGGTCAACGACATGCGGCGTCATAGCCATTTGACACGAAGAAAAACAAGAACAATCGTTTGTTTCACCTTTAAACTGAAAGTGGTATTTCCAACTTTCTCAGTGTGCTAAATCAGGTGTAGCATCGCGTGAGTAAACTTAAAAATTTTATTTTTAAAATGATTTATTGCCTCACCTATTGAGAGGGTGGTTTTTTGTGTAAAAAAAAGTTTAAGTGATTTGAGTTTAAATTTCCTTTTTTAGTTGTAGTAATTTTTGTTTGACCTTCTTTCTTTATTTATTTGATGTATATGATAAACTGATATTCGGTATATCTATCTTATTTTCATGTTTAGAGCACAAATAAGCTAAGTTATACACAATTTGTTTTACTACGATTTGGGTGATCTTAGAATGTACCTTCTAAAAACATATTAAAAAAAAAATAAAACTGTTAAGTTTCTTTTCTGTTTGACGTGGATTATTTACATGAATGATTTTCATATTTTTAAGTTTTAAAATTTTATACACTTTAGTGCTTTTGTTATACTATAGTGATTTGTTTTGTAAGAATACACAATTTAACGAGTCTTTGGCAATCAAGTAAAATGTACTTTTATTGTTTCTTGGGGAGTGCTGAATTTATTAATAATTTCTATAAATAGGAGAATGTAGGATGTTTGTATTAAGTGTCTTAGGCAAAAACTAAAATACAATTTTTTTGGTAGGCAGATGGAAACCTAGTGTTAAGATAGTCCGTTCCCCATTATGACACTTCTGTTCTGGACTTTCCGACGAATTCTCGAAGCATTACGTATATTTATATATCGAACTTGCGGAAAACTTGGAACTATTATCTGAACCATGTTGGGCATCTTACTATACTATGATGAAGGTGGATGGCGAGAATTCTTCAGAGAAAGTAAAATAAGTGTTTATAATCTATATTTATTATATATTCCAAATTTGTGAACCTCGTACAGATATATTCACGTTATTGTATTCTCTTTTGAAAATACAAGTACGCACTTTTAAAATGCATATTTGAACACGTTCCATTATTTAATATCAAATAATTATTCTTAAAAATGATAAAAGTATAGTGCTAATACATAATTATTATTAATTATATTTTATTAAATAATTATTATGTATTGTTATTATCATCATAAATTATTATTGTTAATTAAATCAAATTATATTGAAGTACAAACATATTAAATAACGGGATGCGAGATATTATATTATCGTTACAATACTATCTCTGTCTACAATGATATAAATTACGAGAGAACTCCTTCTGCTAAAGTCTGAGGCCAGTCGTGACGCAGAGGCACAAAGTGTGACTGTAAAATCGACTAGTTGTGGGTTCGATCACCACTTGAGAAAGTGAAATATTTATTTACATTTATATTTTTATTTCTTTGCTCTGGTGTCAAGGCAAAGGGCGGCGTTGAGTTCCGCCACAGCGTGAAGCTGATCTGATCTTTTGATCTTTCTGATAAAGTATTTTAAATAAACTAACTAAAATCATTAATAATAAGCATATTTTAATTATATTTAGTAAACAATAAATATGTGTTATGAAGTTATTGTATGAATTATAATAATTGAATTGTTAAAGAAGTAAATTTAACTAATAAATAAATGTGAATTTGTAAATAATTGACATTAAAAAAAAGTCCCGGTGAGTTTGTTGCGCCGGTTCTTCTCAAATCTGAGACATTAACTTTAGTGAACTGGTGGTTTAATTGTTAGACGTTCAAAAAACAAAACCTGTTACATTGTTTTGAATAAAATTAAAATATCTTTGAATTCACAGAATTCGAGGTCAACTTAGGTACTTAGGTCTGACTTAGCACTTAGGTACATATTGTCTCAAGTGCCTTATGTTTTAAATGCTAAAAAGATATCAAGTACATTTTCGAATTCAAAGAAAATGTTATTTTTGTCAAATAATGCTATTTATAGTTTGAATTAATTAAATACGATTATTTAAATATAATACGACTTAGGTAACAAGCAATTTTCATAGACTTTCACACTCAACTTATTTATTTTCTCTCCAAAGAAAATATAGGTAAGTTATAACAACTCGTTAGCGAGAAAACCGTGTGTTGCCGTCAATTCTTTCTTGATTATTTTTATATAAGGCGCCCGTTTCGGAGTTTACGAGAGTATATGTCTTCTGAGAGCGATAACTTAGTCATTTTATGATCACCCCTTCCCGGCTGTTGGTACTTTGGGAAGTTCAACGTGCAGGTCCCCGAGGTAAGTCATAAACACACACATACAATTCTATCTGCCATTTGAATACGTTTTGTTGAGTTTCATCTTCGTTAGATATCAAGAGACATTATTGCCTATCGATGATCAAAATGGAGGAGAAAACAATGCTGTATAATAAAATTATATGAGAACCAAAGACGTATCTTTTTATTTTGTGGATCATGATACGTACGTTCTTATCAACAATTGAACAAAGAAATGAAATTTTACTGCGTCATTTTTGAACATAGCATTATGGCAACGTAAAAATGTAATCTAACTGCAAGCGGTGTTTAGGAGTTCATATACCATTCGGAAAAATTATAATAATATTCATAATTTTCCCGAATGGAATTTGAACTTCATACAATGAAAAAAAAATAAGCTGCCGTATATTATCTTCTATAAAGTATGATTGAAAATGTGTAAACCAATAAGTTCTTGTAGGTGGGAACGAATTAAAGGTAACAAGGAAAAACACTAGAATATTCCTGGTAGCTCGTGAATCGTTAGAACAGCTGAATCGGCCGCCAGCCACACTTTATAGTTTTAATATCGTTGCGGTCTCAGGAAACCGAGTTATGGAGATGACACGTTTTTTCTACAAATTCTTATCTCTACAATTCAGAACAAATAGTAAGTAAGGGCTTTAATACTGCTAATACAGTAATCATTGTTCCCGTACTGCTCAGAAGCTGATATTGTCTGGCGGGAATTAAAAAGCTTAATAAAAATAAAAGTTTATACATTTACTTCCGCGGAGCAGATGCAAACCGACAAGTAACAGGCATAAACAGCGAGAACTTAAACAAACGTTTGTATAGAATAAAAACTTTTGTTTGCCTTATTGTGTAAACCAGTAAAAAAATGGCGAAATAGGCTTAGATGAAATGAAGAAAAAATTGTTTGAATTCGCAAGGCTTCATTCTTTATATACTATAATATTATAAAAGAACGATATATTTGTGCGTACTCGTGTGTATGTTGCGTACTGAATTGACAATTATTCCGATTTAATTAGAATATTCTATTTTGAGGCCAGTCGTGGCGCAGAAGCTCAAACATGTGACTGTAAATGCGACAAATCCTGAGTTCGATTCCCACTCGGAGAAATGAAATATTTATATTATCATTTCTTTGTTCTGGTGTCGAGGCAAAGCACGGCGTTAATTTCTGCCACTCAATACGCAATGCCCCCAGAATTCAGTGGAAAATAGGGAACGGTGTTTCTTAGCACCAGGTTCCCTCAGCGTCATTCTAAAAAGAACCTAAAATATATAATTTACATTCAGTAGAAAATTATTTTTATACACATACATATTATACATATATTAAAACTACGCTTAAATACAAATATATATAGAAAATTCACACAATCCAATTACAATTTAAATTGTTTTCCAAAAAAAACTTACGAAGCAAGAGACAAACATTTCCTGGTCTTTTTTAATTACGTTCCAAATGCGACGTAATGATTCAGAATGTTTTTATTAATTCCACTTGTTTTATATATATATATTGAGTAAAATTTACCGTTGGCTTCGGTAATAATAGGCCGAGATTAGGACCTGACAATTTTAGCAAAGCGTTCTTTTATGTTTATGAGGTTACGTGTTCTGAAAGTAAGTGGACTTTCGATAAGGGAACCTGTATAAATAAATTTATCCATGTAAATTGCTCTAATTTAATATGGAATTGTAAATAAATATAAGACGGTACATGCGTAAATAATTTCTTTTTTTAATTTTACTTTGTTTAGCATCTTGTAAGAATTCGACTCAAGAGTATAAGTTTTTTTTTCTTTTAGTTTCATGCTGTATCCGATTCATAGCAGGTTAGGCAGACGGAACCTGGAAACCCATAAGACACTCCATTTCCATTAAGACATTTCCGTTAGCCAATTTCCACCGAGTTCTGAAGGCATTGTGTTAGTTGAATGATGGATCTAAACGCCGCGCTTTGTTACAAGAGCGAGGAAATCAAAATATTAAATATTTCACTTTTACCTATTCGGAATCGAACCCCACACGTTACGTTTACTGTCTTATGCTTGTGCCCCTGTGTCATGACTGGCCTCAATAAAGAAATAATTTTAACACATATTTTATTTTGAGTGTAGTGGCAAGATAATGAAAAAAAAAGAGAATTTGTTTTATAGTGCTTTCTGTTATTTTTTTTTTATTTATTCACTTTTTATGAAAAAAAACAGTACGTTACAAATACGAACTTATAGCATACAAATTTTTTTACACAAACCAATCAAGTTTCCATGTTATCCGTTGAAATAAAATAACTTTTTTCCAAACTTTATATAATATTTTTAAACATATTAATTGTATATGAGTCTCCTTTTAAGCAAAATTTTTATCTTTTTATTTTATAGATATAAGCATACTCCTGAAAATATCTATATTCTATGATTTTATTCCTTTCACAATTATAAATTGTAACAATATTATTAATATAGTATATATAGGTAATGAAAACGAACTACAATTAAATTAGATATATACTATCATAACTATAAATCAATAAATTTTCCTGTAATTCTAGTATAAAATACGTTCTTAGAAACAAGTGTAATTAGTATAAGAGAGGGTAGACAAGGAAAAAGGCATAAATTGCGGCCGGGGACATACGACTGCGACTATAAAGTGGAACGGAAGGTGATGCGACGTGAGCCCCGGCCCCTGGCCTAGATCCGGACTTTTATGGCCAGGACGCTATCGACATTCTCATCTAACTTGAAACCTTAGAAGATCACGCGTGTAAAGAGTGCCTACAAAAATTGACTTAATTTTTTGTATATATCTTTTAAAAATATATCTTTATATTTATATATAATGATATTCATTTAATTCCCTAATAGCAATTATTTAATTTTATTAATATTGTTACTATATTCTTCGATCTAATCCAATAAAACCAAAGGAAAGAATTCTATGCATATTTCATTGTAGATTTTTAGTGAATCATCCGTACATATAATGCTCTTTTCAGGCCTATATTTTCATAAACAAAAACACTCGTTAAGAATTTCTATGAGATCAGAAAGAATATCTTTGTTTACGGTCAAACTGAACAAAACAAATAAGTATTTGGAAGGCAGTTCGGAATCTATAACTCAATGCCAAGTTTCCCGAAGTTGGGCAACTCTTGGAGGGGTACTTCGCCTACGGCAAACGGGGCAAGATGAAACCTCTATTTCGTTGTTCTAAAGTTACCTGTAAACAAAAATATTTTTAGCTGTCGAAAAACAACAATAAAGATTTTAGATTAATATATACATACGTCTTCCGACAAGCTATAATACAGCTTGTCGGAAGACGTTAACAGAACTTAAATAATTATAATAAGAACTTAAATAATTATATTATGATAAAAACACAAACATTTTTAACGTTTTTAAAGTGTTATTCCACACTTAGGAAAGAAAAATACTTATTTAGAAAACGTAAGAAAACGTATAAAAATTTCAACGTACAGGGAACGTAGCGCCTGGTCGGTTTCCAGGAGGCGCGGGTTCGAGTTTCTAAATAAGTATCTCTTTTTCCTAAGTATGGAATAACACTTTAAAAATGTTAAAAATATTTAATAAATAGCATTATTTCTTGCCAGACGATAATTCTTGGTCTAATAATTTTTAGTTAGCGTAAATTTGTAAAAATCTCCCTACAGAGAGGTTAAAAACATAAATAAATTGTAACAAGAGTATAAAATTTCGACGTAGCTCGATGAGAATGTATGGCTTAGTGGTCAGAGTGCCTGGTCGGTTTCCAAGAGGCGCGGGTTTGAGTCCCGCTACGTTAAAATTTTTATATGTTTTTAAATAAACAGACATTTATTAATGCATTTAAGAAATAAGAAAAGTATATAGACATATGACTTTTTTTAATATCATTTATTTTTAGTTGGATTTTATCAAAATAGAAGGTGTTTATATATTAAAACAATACACGGTGACTGCACCAGACGGCGATACATGGAGCTGTATAGTGTTATCTATCAACCTCGTGTAGCAATTTCACTGTGATAAAGGAGCATCATTCTATTGTTTCTCTTGGCTTACTTCATATTTCGTAGTAAACTATCTTCGTTTAATAAAGTTATATCGGGTTAAATACATTGAGATACTTAGTTTTTACAAGAACTCTATATTTTTTAGTTAATTCGTTGTATTTGGTTGATATAACTTAATTTTAATTAATTTTTCTCCCCTAGCGTACAAAATTTGAAATGCGAAAGTGTTTTCTTGTCATTAAATGACTTTTTCAGTACGAAGAAAATTTCTAAAGTATTTTATAGAAATATTATTACAATCAATTAGTTGATCTCCATCATTGTTTATTAATAATTAACTGAAATAGCAGGTACTATTACTGTAAGAAAATATTAGCCGATACTATTTACTATTTACCTTATTGAAATATTATTTTTTTATTTTTTAGCTCCACATTTTATTTCATTTTAAGTAGGGTAGGCAGATGGATAAACACTAGGTGTTAAGACATTCCGTTCCCTTTTCATGAGTCTTTGTGTTCCAATTGACGTTCCACCCAAATTCTCGACGCATTGCGTATTGACATATTGCGGAAATCAACGCCGAGCTTTGTCTATAAATCAATAACAAATTCGAATCCATAAGATATAATTAAGATTCTTTTTTAGTTTCATGATGAGGCCAGTCGTGGCGCAGCGGCACAAAGTGTGACTGTAAAACCGACTGGTTGTGGGTTCGATACCCACTCGAGGAGATGAAGTATTTACTTAAATTTATATTCCCATTTCTTCGCTCTGGTGTCGAGGCAAAGCGCGGCGTTGAATTCTGCCATTCAACACGCAATGCCTCCAGAATCCGGCAGAAAATAGGGAACGGAGTATCTTAACACTAGGTTCCTTCTGTTTACCCTGCTGTGTGCGTGATACAGCGTGAAGAGGGAACCTGGAAACCTAATGTTAGTATACTCTATTCCCATTATGTAATTAGTATACTTTATTCCCATTAAGGAAAAACGAATTTTGGAGACATTGCTTCTTGAATTGCGGAACTCAACGCCGCAAGAGATTATTATTATTTTTATAAATTCTATTTATATTGAAATAAATAGTGGCCAGTGTCTTAAAATCAATTATTTACAAAGGTCTTACGTCGTGATGTTCGTGTTCGTGATACAACTGCTACGTTTTACCGCTAGTTAATCGGATATTTTACTCTAGTGAATTCAATATGAACAATATTTTAAGAGGGTTGATTTTTTTTAATTTAACCTAACCGAAGTATAACTTTCTATTATTATTTATTATGATATTCAGATAGGAGGCTAGTGTGACTGTAAAATCGACTGGTTGTGGGTTCGATCACCACTTGAAAAAATGAAATATTTATTTACATCTATGTTTTCATTTCTTAGTTCTGGTGTCGAGGCAAAAAGTGGCGTTGAGTTCCGCCATGAATGGCGGAACTCAACGCCACTTTTTGCGTGTTGAAACACGCAATTCCTCTAGAATTTGGTGGAAAGTGGGGAACGGCGTGTCTTAACACTAGGTTCCCTCTTCCTACCCTGCCGTGTGCGGGATACAGTGTGAAGCTGATTTGTTATTATGAAATCAGTGTTAGTAAATAACGTTGGTTAGCAATACTCTACGCGAAGGTGAAATGTTTAATATTCCAATTTAATTGTTTCCAAATGAGACACAAATAGGTATAGAATATTGCTATTTAATGTAATTACTTTTGGAGTCCAATTTAATATTGCAATAACATGCAATCGAATCCGCGTATCGAACCAGATACATAGTTGCCTATAATTGAGATACAGATTAAATAAACTTTGGGGTTTAAGTCTTAGAAATATCATCCACGAATGGTAAACAACTGAGCTACTGCGGTTTTCTCGACCTGAATAGTTTAGTATAATTCGTTGAGCAGTCCGCTGGCTGTGTGCCGAATGTTGCAGTTAAATAATTTGTGATAACCGCTTTCATTTATTCAACTTTTAGTTGGAATTTTCATGACTAATTTGACATTTTCGAAATTAAACGTTGAAAATGTTATACAAACAGAATTGTCTGCTCGTATATATGACCGCGTCGTATTGCCGCGTGATAGCGCGTTGTGAGTTACAGGAAAGATATTTTACTGTTAAAACTTTTAACGCTAACAGCTGCAATGCTCTGTTATTTGCTGGCACATAAAATACATCAAAGTTAGTGCACCCTGACCGTCGAGCTCAAGTGATGACAGGAGTGCAGAACGAAGAATACAGCTGTTACTACAGTTTTATTTTAGCGGCTGTAAATAGTAAATACAGTTTATTACTAAATAAAAGAGATGTTGAACAGACATTTAGTAAATTAAATTGAGAAGAATTAAAATAGTTATAAATTTTATCGTAGAAAAGTTCTTTTACTGATATCAGTAATGGCTGACCAAGAAGGCTAAAAAAACACATTTTTAGATTCATTGGATGCGAGGAAATGGTCCCACTAATCTATCACGATCCTCCACTGTCGACACGTACTAATGGAATGTGAATAAATTTGTGGACAAGCTGAACGCACCGCTAGCAACCCTCCAACGTCGATATTTCATTGAAGATCTCGCTTACCTTTCATGTTTGTGTAATTCTATCAGAGTTTTCTTATTGTGTTATTGGTTTGCTAGATGTATGCTTTAATCGATAATTTTTAATTAGTATTAAAAATATTTGAAAGGGCATAGCGTAATAAAGATTATTTACAAAAATAGTAAGAATTAAAACTTCTACTGGATACCAGTACCAGTGAGGCCAGTCGTGGCGCAGCGGCACGATGTGTGACTGTAAAACCGATTGGTTGTGGGTTCGATCCCCACTAGAGGAGATGAAATATTTACTTAAATTTATATTTCCATTTCTTTGCTCTGGTGTCGAGGTTAAGCACGGCGTTGAGTTCTGCCACTCAACACGCAATGCCTCCAGAATTCGGCAGAAAGTGGGGAACAGAGTGTCTTAATACTAGGTTCCCTCTGCCTACCCTGCTGTGTACAGCAAACGTTGGATACGTTTAATTTTTTAAATTCTTAAGGCACATGGGATCACCTACCAACGTCTAAGATTCAGCTTTGGTTACGATACATACGATTATGGGATTCCGTGGGCTTTTCCTTACAATTATGAGGTTTGCCGCTTTCTCAGATGAGACTGCGAAATTCATTACTTACGTAGAAAGCCTACGCTTTTATCTCGAAAGATGTGCTTTTGTAATCACATTACGCAAATGAGAGCCCGAGTATTCACGGATGAGCCGAGATAGGGTCGTGATCCCAACAAATGTCTATTACACTCTCGATCACTAAATCAGACTTTGTCAATGGTAATCCTCATTATATCTCTTAATGACGGTTTGTGTTATGTAAGACTGCTAATTACTTGAAAATTACATGAGATAAGAGAAATGAGAAAAAAATGTAGCCATTTCCGTTCCAAAGCTTATATTATATGACTTGAAGCTCGAAATGCTTCTTGCTGCTGAGATATTTAAATACTTATGTAGCTTTGTAAATATTCATTATAAGTTACACTTGAGAAAACTCACGATTTTGTATGGTTTAATGTATGAAGGAATAAGAATTATAACTTAATGATAAAAGTATAGCTCTTTTTATTAGTTTTACAACAAGTCATACAAAAATTATTTTTGTCATATATTTATGTGTCTTAAACCTATACATATACACACACACATTTGCGCGCACGAAATGCACAAACATATAAACATACACACATTAATTCACATATATCATTTACAAGTTATAAAAATAAAATTCATAAACAAAAAATATGCATCGTGTAGTACGTAATCATGATATCAGTAAAGGTAGGAAGAAGTCTCTATACAAGTTATTTGTTTAAAAAGATCTCTACTACAATTTTTAATTGTATCAAAACGATTTTAGTGAATAAAAATAGGTTTTTGTTTAGTATAAAAGTATTTTTGGAATACTCTTTAAATTCATAATTTTGACATCATATTTTTTACCTAAATAATAATTTAATTGAAAGAAATAATTTTAAATTGCGTTTGAGCTTAAAAATCATTCAACAAAACGTTTTGAATTATCAAATAGCGAATTCATATTTGACATTTAAACAAGTGATTTTTAATTACTTCGTTTCAATAATAGCTAAATAAGCATTTTAAAATATTATAAGTTAACAGTAAAGTGAGTACAATGCTCGACCTACATTCTTGAATTTCAAATAAAAAGCAAGAAACAATTATTCACAATGGAAGGTACTCGAAGTTATGCAAGCTACGGCTACGAGCTGCGTCGTAGCAACCGTAGCACGTAGCAGGAAATGGAGTCACTCTCTGAGCGTAGGATTCCTGCCAAACCCGCTAAATAGTAATGAATGTAATGTATTTTAGATTTCTTTTAGGGGAATAAAAGGATATTGATAAACTTAAATATATTTCTTGAATACATTTCTTTGTGGAATGGATGGAATAGTGTTGAGCAGCTGCTTCAAATTATTTATATACATTGTTTTCCACAAAGATAATTATAAAAATAAAATTATACATAATAATATTTAAGATATTTTTTTTATATTATGCGACATTTAATTTCAAATTACTCCTACATACATTTTTACAGTAACAGTCAAACGAGTAAGTACTTTTTAAAATGAAGGTAATACATATAAAAATGTTATATGTAAATAAGTGGTCATACGTTTTATAACCAATAGTGATATTTGATATTACATGATTAATACTTTAAGCCACAAATTTACATTTAAATCATACTATAAGGACTATGGCATCTCTTTAAGAATGTCTCTTGTTTCATGTATCTGGCACATTCGCTGCGCTGTGCCAAGAATTTATTGTAGGAACTTAGATATTCACTTACTTCATACAGTTAGTTTATTTTATAATAAATAGAGGCCACTAGTGGCGCAGGGACGCAACCTTGTGACTGTAAACGTGAGAGGTTGAGGGTTCGATTATCACTGACCTTGTGGACATGAAATATTTAATATTTTCATTTTTTCGCTCTGGTGTCCAAGCAAAGGGTGGTGTTGAGTTCCGCTACTTAACACGCAATGCCTCCTGTATTCGGTGGAAAATGGGGAATGGAAGGGTTTTATTGGGAATGGAAACACTCAAACCTAATACTTGGTTCCCAGGTCCCCTCTGCCTACCCTGCTATATGCGGGACAATTGCGACGGTAAAAATGAACAAAAATGTAATAAATAAAAAACATATACATACTATTTTATTACGCATATACTGCATACATTCAGAAAAATTGCATAGAAACCTATACGACGTTTTATTTTACCTGACCCAAAACAATTATAATATTTGCGTATACAGTTAGACACTTACCAACTATGAAAAAAATACTTGTAAGTATTAAAAAATAAGCATAATTTTTATATTTTTCTATAAAATATGGATGTGTTGATATATAATTATTAAGCTTAAACATATAATTATTTGTTTCTTGGGTCAATTAATGAATTTAAAATTATGAAGTCAAATATTTTTTTAAATACTCATATACATATCTGAGCATCAGAATAAACTAGATTTGTACTGTTAAGTATGATTAGAATACCTTGTGGCAGATGTTAGATAAAAGAAAACCCCTATCATACCTTTTCATGTTTCCCTTTTTGAGGTCTATTCTTATTATACTTCTAAAGATTTTCTTTTTAAAAGTTTTCCTATTTCTCAACAATGATAATGGTAATTGTTGGTTAGCTTTGAGAATATTATAAAATATACATGTATAAAATATTTATAATATACATGTATAAAATATTTTTGTGTTGATGAAATGCCATTTTATAACTTTAAGAACTGTAAACTGTGTTTCAATTTATGCAATCAATAAATTTTCGTTCTTTATAAACGAATTCTAAACATTTTTTCTAGAAATTATAAACAAATTACGAATTTACGATCAAAATTCTAAAATAATATATACGAATTTTTAAATTATAAATTAGTAAATATATACCACCAAAGAGAGAGAGACTAATCTGTACATACGTTACATTAATTTCAATTTTGCAGTGTACATTTTATTACGTAGCTAATAAAAATAGCTATTATTGTTAAATATCGTAATAATCTATTATTTATTTATAACGAGAAAGCGCAATTTTATAATGTGCTATTTTTGATGTGCTATTTTCTAATGTATTATTTTTAAACACGCTTCGCAATATTTAGCGACATCTATTACTTACTTTGTGAAACAGTTATGATCAATTTTACTCTTATTTAGTATGCAGAATTGGGATCCCCTATATTTCCCGCATTCTAAATTGTTGTCCGAGCCTGTCGTGGCGCAGGGCCACAAGGGTTTGACTGTAACGCGACGATTGTGGGTTCCATCCCTACTTCGTGGGAATAAATTATTGTTTATTAATATTTTTATTTCTTCGCTCTGGCACCAATGGAAAAGCCCGGCGTTGAGTTCTGCCACTCGACACGCAATGCCTCGAAAAAATTTGACGGAAAGAGTATAATCTTGCCCGATCTTAGACAATACGTTCTTTATGCTTTAAAATTTTGTAAAGTAGTTCCTATATTAAATAATGTAAAATAAAAATATAGTGTCTAAGTTCGAGTAAGATTATAGTCTATAAATACTAAGTATATTTTATAGTTATATAAACATTATGCGTGCTTTACTTTTGCTTACTTTCAAATACTACAATTATTACTTTAAGTTCTTATAGATTTTAAAATTAATTTAATATACAATAATTTATTTGCAAATCTAATCACAACAGAGATTTCATCACAACACATGACCGTAATTCCTAACATTGCCACACTAATATATGAAAGGACCTATGTAATTGAAGCGGAGGCGGGGTCCAGTGTAAAAATGACTGTATCAATTAAAAGCAGGGTACGCGCAGTTGGCCCTCATCCATCAGGCGAGGGCGGCCCGTGACGTGGACAAATTAAATGCGATTTGATCCGCGCCACCGCTGATCCCACTTTCATTTGGTTCTTATGCAGTCACCAAGAAAACAAAAACTTATCTAGCTCATTAGGATAGCTAAAAAGTCTTATGTTTTATTCAGGCGTCGAGCGAGAAAAATGCTGACCGTAGTAATTTAACTTTTAAACGAGTGACAATCGTTCGATTCTTATCTTCGCTTTTGTTGCCAGGTACACTTTTATTTATTTATTTGGATAAGTGTTCTCGTAGAGGAATATTTGCTATAGAAATTTGAATGGCCTCTTTGAAAAGCCACGTCACGCAAACAGGGCAGGCAGAGAGTATATAGAGTTAAGACACCTTCGAGACTGTAATGTTTGTCTTTGATAAGTGGAGCTCAAGGCATTTGCCAGAACGAAATGATATAACTTAAATACAAAGATTTCTTTGAGTTGTATACCTACATAATTTTTTTGTATATTATAGGTAAGTTTATTTTGTATCTTATGAATTGAAGTTTTTACTATTTACTGTCTTTATAATTTGAGAAGAGTAGAAAAAATAAATAATATATTAATGTGCCTCAACTCTCTTCTTTATTAGGCTTATATTTCTTAACATAAAATTATCAGTATTTATTAATAAGTACTTATTTGTAATTGTGAAGTTATTAAATAATAACAATGTCATTAAAAATAAAAATGATAAATAAGCACGAAAAAGGTACTGACACTCTCAGCCCCAATTCAAGATTTTTCAAGTGTCGCCATTTTATCTCAAGATTAAGTTGTCGTATTTTCTTGTGTAAATGCATAGATTTTCGGAAAGTAGAAACATAAAGCACGTTCATTATCATCACGGTTTAATATGATGAGAGTTGGCTGGCTTCCCACTGGCCAGCCGCGGGGTAATTTTGTTTTGGACTACGTGCCACGAATCGTTAGCGGCTTCTCGAAAATATCTACTAATCCTTACTACCTCGGTTCTTGCAAATTTGGCAAAACTAACAGTTATTATGTACTCCGATGTGCACAATTTATACAAATATTTTTAGTTAACTTATATAGAGATCGCCTTTAATATCAAAATGATGTTTTAAACATATCATATCATATTTAATTTCTTTTCAAAATATGATATCTCATACCATACTATATATTGAAAAGAAATTAAATACTATAAATTAACTTTTTAAAAATAAGGCCAGTCGTAGCCCAGGGGCACAAAACGTGATTGTAAAATCGACAGGTTGTGGGTTCAATCTACACTCGAGGAAATGTTGATGATGCGGCTTTGAGTTCCGCCACTCAACACGCAACGCCTCCAGAACTCGGTGGAAAGCGGGGAACGGTGTGTCTTAACACTAGGTTCCCTCTGCCTACTCTGCTGTGTGCGGGATATAGCGTAAAACTAACAGCAAAACACCTTCCTTTTCTTCGAGGCATGCATTTTCTTGTTATTAAAAATGGGAAATGGAAATATTAATTAATTCTTTTCTTCGAGGAGGAATCGACCCCACAAACGTCGCCTTTACTGTCACATTCAATTATATAGGCAAGTGTAACATTTTAATATTGATTTGTATATTTAGATATGGCAACTTGTGTACTATAGTATGTACTATGTTTCAATCCTTTTTATTTTAGAAATTTTATATATTTATTAATTATATATGTTGATCTTTTTATGAGGATAGTCGTGGCGCAAATTTGCAAACGCGACAGGTTATGGGTTCAATGGCACACTCGAGGAAATGAAATATTTCATATTTTCATTTTGTTGCTCTGATGTCGAGGCAAAGCGCGGCGTTGAGTTTCACTACGCAATACGTAATTTCTCTATGATACGGCAGAAATTAGGGAACGGAAGTGTTTTAATGATGATGGAATTTCTTAATACTAGGTTCCCTCTGCCTACCACCTTGCTATGCACGATAAGCTGAAAAAAAGTTTTTTTTTTACACTTTTTTTCAAGTGTATTCAACACTTAGGAAAGAAAAATACTTATTTAGAAAACGTATAAAAATTTGAACGTAGCGGGACTCGAACCGGTCCCTCGACTCGAACCGACCAGACGCTCTGTCCACTAAGCCATGGCTTAGTGATCAGAGCGCCTGGTCGGTTATAACACTATGTGTGGTGTGGAATGACACTTTAAAAAAATGTTAAAAAAATATTTAATAAATAGCATTCTCTCTTGCCAGACGATAATTCCTTCCTACAGAGATGTTAACAATATAAATAAGTTGTAACAAGCGTATAAAAATTTCGACGTAGCTTGATGAGAACGTATGGCTCAGTGGTCAGAGCGCCCGGTCGGTTTCCAGCAGGCGCGGGTGCTACGTTAAAATTTTTACACGTTTTCTAAATAAATAAAAAAAGTTTTTTTTTTCAAAAATTTTTCGAAAAATATCACTTACCTCCTTCAAATCAAATGTTTTTTTCGTACCTACACCCGTATACGATATAGGCAGTCATTACGTGACGCGGGCTCTAGAGCTCTTACCCTTTTGAAAGTAAAGGGCACGCTTGTCGGTGAGCAGCTGAATTATTTACTATCCACGCTGCCGGTGACGTATGACGTCATGACGTTTGTCATGAGTGACACTCGCAACTCGGCTAATACTTTGACATGGAGCCTACGGATTTATGCCTCGCCACACACCACTTTTATACATTCAACTTTGTTTTGAGCTTGACTCTGACTGACTCGATGTATGAGTAGATAGAGATTATCGTGAATGATGCATATTTAATTTTTAATAAAGTGGGATTTTATAGATGGGTATAATGTATTTAAATGAGAAGTTTGTATTATACAAATGTGTTAAAACTTAGAAGTTTTTATATATCGGTTAAATAATTTTATAGATGAGGCCGGTCGTGGCGCAGCGGCACGAGGTGTGACTGCAAAACCGACTGGTTGTGGGTTCGATCCCCACTCGAGGAGATGAAATATTTACTTAAATTTATATTTCCATTTCTTCGCTCTGGTGTCGAGGTTAAGCGCGGCGTTGAGCTCTGCCACTCAACACGCAATGCCTCCAGAATTCGGCAGAAAGTGGGGAACGGAGGGTCTTAACACTAGGTTCCCTCTGCCTACCCTGCTATGTGCGGGATACAGCGTGAAGCTAATTTAATTTAATTTTTTTTTTAATTTTATAGATTTTTTTTAGTTTAATGTTGTATCGCGCATGTACCAGGATAGGCTGAAGCAGTTAGTGTTAAGACATTCCACAACTTTCCGCTGAAGTCTAGAGGCAATACGTTTTAAATGGCAGAACTCAACGCCTCGCTTTGCCTCGACACCAGAGTGACGAAACGAAAATATTAAATATTTCATTTCCTGGAATGGAAATCGAACCCGCAACTTGCTACAACTGCGTTTACAATCACATGCTTGTGCCCGTCAAGATGATGTCATAATATAATTAAATAATATACTCCTAAATTTTAAAATTATTACCAGTATCAGATTGGCTTACAGCAGTAAGGTCAGCCTCTGCAACATATATAAAATGAGCACATAGTACTATTACAAAATAAACAAAAACAAAATCTTTTGAATAACGATATACCTAGTCAGAATTTTCATGCCCGTTGTATGTATGTGGAAAAAAATGTACATTTTATTTTTGCTTAAAGGAGAACTCCCCGGGCGTATAAAAGTTTTGGTTGCAAACTATTTCATATAGGTACATTAAAGACTTCTATGATTCTGAGAATACCTTAAATTTTTTGAATATATTTATATGTACTTACTATATATTTATGTGTTGTTATTATGTAAAATTCAAGATGATTTCTCGTTAACACAGCTTTTTAATTAATTGAAAATCTTTATTAGAATAAAGATTTTTTTTTAATTTGAACAATTCATTAAAAGCAACAACAGACAAGGAAACAACTAAAATAAAAACAACAATGATACATAAATATTCTTTATTCAATTAGACAATTACAAGCATTTTACAGGATCATCCTACAGGAGTACAGAATCCTACAGGAGGAATTGGACGAATTGGATAAAAACTTACTTAAAACTGAATTGGACGAATTGGATACTAAGCGTTTTTATCCAATTCGTCCACGTTGTCCTCTTCACCACATCCTGACGTTGTCCTCTTTTGATTGCTACCAAATAAGTGTTATTCTAAGTATTCAGTTTGGAAATGTAAAGTAAGTAACCTCCTTTAGTGAATTTAATTAAATTCACTAAAGATTACTTATTACAAGTATGTGTAGGCACATACACTTGTAATATTATTAGGTAATAATCAATACATATATGGTCTATATATACGATACAATACGAGTAAAAAAAAATCTGTATCAAAATGTTTACGAAAATTCTGTGAATTAGTTTATGCTTATATATTTTTTTAATAAATCAGAATAAAAATCAAAATAAATCAGCTTCACGCTGTATTCCGTACACAGCAGGGTAGGCAGTTAGGGTAGGAGTAGAGTAGTGTTAAGACACTCCGTCCCCCACTTTCTGCTAGATTCTGGAGACATTCCGTGTTGAGTGGCAGAAATCGACACCAGAGCGAAGAAAAGGAATTATAAATTTAAGTAAATATTTCATCTCCTCGAGTGGGGATCGAACCCACAACCAGTCGTTTTTACAGACACACTTTGTGCCGCTGCGCCACGACTGGCCTCAATATTATATTTAATAATGCGTAAAAAATACCACACACACTACCATATGATGATATATGTATACATTTGTATAAAGTAAGATACATGTTGTTAGAGCAATTCGTTTTTAGGCATCAATTGGTTCTCTATATACCACAAATATGTATGTAACAGGCCATTATCGGTTCGCAGAAGTTTTATTAAAAATATATATTATTGGAGGCATTTCATTATGTAATAGAACTGAAAAAAATATATATTTATTTTGTCAGATTGTCTGTGAGTTTGTTCATGCTAATCTCAAAGATGGCTTAACGGATTAGTGCAGTTTTCACTAAATGTATTTTGATAAAAACCCCTTAACGTTTAGTGATTATTTCAATCGGTTTTCTTAAATTGGCTGAAATTTTTGTTTTCAATATATTGATATTGTATTTAAAATGATGTTTTTTTTAGAAAACATATAGAAAATAATAGGTAGCGGAATTTGAACCCGCGTCTCCTTGCAAATCAATTTTTATATGTTTTCTACAAAAGTATTTTTCTTTCCTAATTATTGATTAACACTTTAAAAATGTAAAAAAATATAATGTTATTAGAACACGAAAGTTATTTAGTTGAATTATTTATAATATTTATAAATAATTGTGTAATTTAAGCGAGCGAAGCCGCGAGGTGGTCGCTAGTATCTAATATTTCTACAAATTTACATATAATTTCCATTTCTACTTCTTTTCTGTTTCAATCTTTGCACTTCAGTCGCCAAAAGTAATAGCTAATTATAGTATAATATACAAAACTGAGATAGAATACATTTACTGAACTAAATAATTTATATAGAAAACAACCACTTATACAACGGTACAACGGTATTCTGTAATACAATATATATATATATATATATATATATATATATATATATATATATATATATATGTGTATATATTTCCATTTACATTGCCCTCTAAGATCGACATATTTTCTTTATAATTTGGCATGTTTGCTCTTGTTCGAATTATGTACAGGGAATGCTGAATATTGACTTTGCAAGACGACATATTCAGTTTTATTGTACTATAAAAATATGTGGTATTATAAAAAATAAAGTTAAATCAGCTTCAAGCTGCATCCCGCACATAGTAGGATAGGTAGAGGGAACCTAGTGTCAAGACACTCCGTTTCCCACTTTCCGCCGAATTCTCGACGCATTGCGTGCTAAGTGACGAAACTCAACGCTGCGCTTTGCATCAACACCAGAGCGAAGAATTGAAAATATAAATTTAAATAAATATTTAATTTCCTCGAATGGGGATCGAACCCACAACCAGTTGCGTTTACAGACACACTTTGCCCCTGCGCCAAGAGCTGGCCTGGTAAATGAAATAATATATCCATAATACAAATTTTAAAACTTGCCTTTGTTTAGTTGCCAAAAGATATCGTAGTTCTATCTCCGTAGTTAGTCTGGGGTACTGTTACTTACTTAGGTTGTTTAATTAGATTCTTGTTACTTTAGCCCATACGAGTATAAACAAGGCACTGTTAACCTAAAACTTTTGTAGCATCTACTTTAATATTTAGTTAAATGATATTTTAATTTAAACAGTACGAGGACGTTTTTGTATGTTACATACACAAACTATATTTCACATATGTGTGATTTTATTCTAAATAAGGTTTAATATAATAAAATCCAATTTTAAGCACAGTACAAAGCTTAAATCGCTCATTCTGCACTTATCGAACTCATATTTTGATATCAGTTTGTAGGTAAGCATTAAGAAAGAATTTCTGGATATTGAGTGAAAAGATTGTCCAATTGTTAACCATCTCAAATTATGGAGTAGAATCTGTATGCAATAATTGCATTCAACAGACATTAACAAATATTACATTAATTACAATGAGGACATGAAATATTTATTTAAATTTATATTTTCATTTCTTCGCTCTGGTATCGAGGCAAAGCGCGGCGTTGAGTTCCGCCACTCAGACACATGCCATGCAGACATGCCTCCAGAATTCGGTGGAAAATGGGGAGCGGAGAATCTTAACACTAGGATCCATACAGCATGAAGCTAATAAAAATATGCATATTGCACAAACATAAATAATAATAAAAGTAAGCATATACCCATAAAATACTAGTAGACCTTACAATCCTAGTAGTTGCTAAAATTCCTTAACTCGTTCTCAAGTGAGCTCTTACGTTCTTACACAGCATTACGGTAACAATGCGAATGCTTACAATTACTACGTAATCGTGGTGAATTAACGGGCTGAGTGGTTATAAATCGTACCTAGAACCAGTTGTTCAACCCAACTTAGCTTTAATTTTACAAATCGCAATTACAGTTGCCCGCCTGCATCAGCTTTTGAACCAATTAATTGGATCACCACTTGATATTCTATATTGTGCAATATGGACTTGACTCACATGTGTATATTATTGGTGTTTTGTTCAAGCCTTTGAATATTTTTATTAAGTGGCTTTTATATCTAAATCGGATTGTGAACGTGACGGGGTGTAGGTTCGATTCCTGTTCGAGAAAATGATATGTTTAATATTTACGTTTCCTCGCTCTGGTAACGAGACAACGCGGCGTTGTGTTTCGCCGCTCCATCAGTATAGGTTTAATTTATCAAGAGTAAGCAGCAGGGTAGGCAGAGGGAACCTAGTGTTAAGACACTCCGTTCCCCACTTTCTGCCGAATAATAATATCAAGAGTAGGTAATTTTACATATAAAATTTTAGAAAATCATTCACACATGAAATTAGCGCATTAGCTTCAAGTAAATCTGGTAAGAGCACATCTGCCACGGGCGTTAGCAAAAACAGACAAAAGTGAGTAAAGAATGGTCTTTGTGGTGCTGTTGACTGCGAATGGAGTTTTACAAAAACGTAACAAAATTAAAAACCTGTATGTGTTTGTGTTGTTTTATAATTAGCATGTTTCCTCAATAAATTTAAATATTCAACAATTACGCCATCGTGGCGCAGGGGCCCGAGCGTGTGACTGTAAAACGACAATTGTGGGTTTGATTTCTATTTGAGGGAATGAACTATTATTTATAAATATTGCTTACAAAAGACATGGGCAAATTCGGCGGAAAGCGGCTAAGTTAACAATAGGTTCCCTCTGCCTGCCCTGTTATACGCGGGATACAGTGTGAACCTGAAAAAAAAACAAAAATTATATTTTCTTAAATTTAATATTGCACCTTAGCGTTGCGGGTAGGTATTTTCCATCAAGGTTGCGTTAAGACTGGTCGCTTTCCCGCAATTTAGTCATTGTGCTTTCTACATAACAATGGCAGTGGAAAGGAAACTGTATTGTTTTATTCCGTTAGTATTTTACTCGCAATTGTTCAGAGGAACGCTTGTAACCGGTTTAAAGCTACTGAAGCGCTGTTAGACACAGATTTCCATAAATAAAGTTTGTGTGCATTTAAAACTGTTTCATTTGAAAGATTTTCAAGCAACAATAAAATGAATTATGTTTAATACACTGACTTACAAAGTAAACTAGCGGACAAAACGTTTTTATTGTGATTAATTTGAATGTTACCAACATGAATCAGCTTCACGCTGTATCCCGCACACAGCAGGGTAGGCAGAGGGAACCTAGTGTTAAGACACTCCGTCCCCCACTTTCTGCCGAATTCTGGAGGTATTGCGTGTTGAGTGGCAGAACTCAACGCCGCGCTTGTCGTCGACACCGTCGTAAGTAAATATTTTATCTCCTCGAGTGGGGATCGAACCCACAACCAGTCGATTTTACAGTCACACTCTGTGCCACTGCGCCACGACTGACCTCAAATATCTATTATTAATATAAATATTTTAAATATCTGTAATTGGCGAAATGTTTTACTAAAGACAGTAAAAATTTTAAGTTATTTTCGATTCGCTTTTACAGAATACAATTTTGTCTATATAAACCCATTTTTAAAAAAAGGCTGCAAATTTTTTGGTGCTTCTTTAAATTGTAGAGAATGGGAAAATTTAAAATTCATTAGTAATTTTACAATCAATCGTCAATTATAAAAAAAAATCTTTGTCAATCATAAGTAATAAAAAGTGAATACGTAAATAAAAAAAAATCTAGAACAAAAATATTGTACGAACTAATCTCAAAAGGGCCCTCTTACATATGCCGGGAGGATAAGTATTACTTAAAGGCATCATTAATATTAGAGTAGGTTTGCGGGATTTAGAGTTTGGCTTGGCACCTCTGTTACCTTCTCAATCTCTAAATAACAAAACTAAGCACCCATCCTCACTGAAAACAAATAGCCGACCTTTTGCCTTCTTTATGAGACCCTTGTTAACTTGTCCTTAATAAATTATTTATATTCCACCATCTTGACACTGAATCTCTGGGGCGCGTTGATTTTTTTAAAAATAAACTACGTACAACTGCAGTTGAGGCTGTGGTAATGGCGCAGGGGCATAAGGGTGCGGCTGTAAACGTAACAGGTTGTGGGTTCGATTCCTACTCGCGAAAATTATTTAATATTTAAATTTTTCCGCGCTCTGGTAACGAGGCAAAGCGTGGAGCAATGCCATCTAGAATTTGGCGAAGAACTGAGAAGCGGAAGTGTCTTAAAAGAGAGCGGAGTGTCCAAATACCCTCTGCCTATTTTGCTATAAGCCGGACACAGTGTAAAAAAAAAACTACCTACAAAAAGAAAAAAAATATGTGTTACATGTGTATTATGTAGGTACATATTCAGACATGAGATAAAATGATTTTTAGATTTATTAAACAATATTGAAATAAATAAAGCACGTTATAATATTCTATAAAACTAGCTTCTTTATAATTCTGTATGAGCTTTTGTTTTTGAACATTGATTTTATATTTCATATTTCATAAAACAAAAGCCCAAAAAATCCTTTTGTTAAGTACAACGCTAATAATAAATAAATAAATAAATAAATCAGCTTCACGCTGTATCTCGCACACAGCAAGGTAGTCACAGGGAACCTAGTGTTAAGACACTCTGTTCCCCACTTTCTGCTGAATTCTAGAGGCATTGCGTGTTGAGTGGCAGAACTTTATACCGCGCTTAACCTCGGCACCAGAACGAAGAAATGGAAATATAAATTTAAGTAAATATTTCATCTCCTCGAGTGGGGATCGAACCCACAACTAGTCGGTTTTACAGTCACACTTTGTGCCGCTGCGCCACGACGGGATGCTAATAATAAATTGGAATAAATATTTAGACTTATCCCTTAAATTACAGTCATGTAGGATATCAATGAGGCTATCATTGTGAAGATAGTGGTTCCAGTTAACGGTTTAATAGCGAAAAGAGTCGACCAACTTAGCTTACCTGTTGGATTAAGAACCGGATGCAGAAGGTAGCATTACTTGAGACGACGCGTATTGTTAGGGCGTTCCTATCTCTGGAGCCCTAGCTACCGATGGTTTGGACACATGGTGGGACAACCATTGTCGGAAGAGTATTTTTTGTTGTTTTTAAATATTTTTTTTAATAATAATTTATATTTAAAAAAGTAAAATTAATTTCTTTTTCATAATAAAATTATATGAACGAATTGTGATAATCATTATTATAATTTGGAAACAAAGAATGAAAAGCTTTTGTTAAATTAACTCACCCACAGAATTAATTGGATAATTTTCAAACTTTGTTACAATATTCATAAACGAGAGATTGCATCAACAGCGTTTTCTAAATCTGCTAACTTAATTGACTCGACGGGATACTAAATTAAAAGAATTAGAAAATTAGTAACAATACGTATAATTATTATTAAATTTGTTTAAGTTACAAAGGATTTTCAATATAAGTCAAATTTTGATATCACTACGATTTAGGTAGTGATATTTCGGTTTGGTGAACCTACAGTAATATTTTTGTGTTTACAGTTCGAGCAGAATGCTGAACGGAGTGTCTTGTCACTAGGTATTCTTTATACATCGCTATTTGGTATAAAGCCTGAAGCCTAAAAATATAATAAATTACGAATAGAATTTGACAGTTTTCGGCGAAATCACATAAACATATATTTTTTTTTATATTTATTCAATTTTCTTTTCTTAATATGCTTAATTATGAGGACTCTATGTAATATTTTGTTGTTTCATAATAAGATAAAACATGATATTCTTTAATATTCTTAAACAAAACGTATTTCGAGTAGCTAAACAAGCTTATGTAATAAAAAGAGAACAATATTTAGTTGTTTTTAAAGCGACGTAATTCGTATTCATCTAAGAATAAGAAGGATAAATGGAAAAGTCACGAGTATATTTACAGGAAAGATTTTTCGTTCTAGTCACACGAAGAAAATGGGCTTGATTTATCAGCACTCGAGGCCGGACCTTCCGTCGCTATAAATTTTATTGTGTTATGATTTAGGGCCTTGTATACGATTTTATGGTAAATACTTTACGGTTTGTATGCGTAATTTATTCTCTGATAGGTTTTCAGGTCAACGCGAGATGGTGTCAATGTTTGATATAAAATATATATATTTTTTACTGTTGCTTGCTTTTTTGCTTAAAAATAATTTTATTTGTTTTATTTTATTATAAAGGATATTTCTAAAAATAAATCTCTTTAAATAAGAATACATTTTTGCAAGAGCAGAATTATAGAAGCACTAATTGGTGCCAGTCGTGGCGCAGGGTCAGGGTGTTTCGTTTCCCACTCGAGGAAACGGATATTGATTTTATTATGAATATTTTCATTTCTTCGCTCTGGTGTCGAAGCAAATTGCGCAATGCCTCAAGAATCGGCAGAAAGTGGGGACCGNTATATATATATATATATATATATATCCTGCTAATATACAGCATAATTAATAAAATAAAAACATTCTTAATAAAATAAAAAAAATATACATGATTTAGGTTAACGTTCAGTAATATTATTTTTTGGCCAGCTGAAATGGTAAAAATACGTTTATTTAGATTAAGTAAACATGTCACCTCGGGAGATAAATAAATTAAGTAACAATAAGGTAAAATATCATAACTTGCAGCTTTATCGTATTACATGTTTCTTTGTTTATGTATTTTGTATCTACTAACTCACGTTTTAGAGAAGTAAACAGTGTTATATATTATGAAGCTTAATAAATACGTCAGCTGATAATTTTATTTGGTGAAGGTTAAACTTCTCTTATTGCTTACAAATCCGTACAATCTGATTTAGTGTAAGGCAACACGGAAGCACAAATACAGATGAATAATGAAAGTAACGACCTGGAAAATATTGCCATAAGCAAAAAGTAAACTAAAATTTTGCTTTTGAGTAATGTTTGCTTACAGAGCTACACATATTATTTAAAGCTTCACGCACATATAAGGGTAGGAAGAGAGAATTGAGTGTTGAGACACTCGGTTTACCGCTTTCAGCACGAATTTAAGATGCTACAGGTTAAGTAGCGGAAATTATAAAATTACAGGCGTGTAAACGCGATAGGTTGTGAGTTCGATTCCCATTCGAAGAAATGAAATATTTATTACTTTCATTTTCTTCGCTCTGGTAACTAGGCAAAGCGCGGCGCTTAGTTTGCCATTCAACGCGCATTGCTTTGGAATTTGGCGGAAAGTGCGAAACATAGTGTCTTAACACTAGGTTCTCAGGTTTTCTCTGCCTACCTTGCTGCGGGAAAAAGCGTAACGCTTAAAAATCTTATAATTAAATTTTTTTAACTGTTATTGTCATTACGACAATATTGTGGTATCACCTATTTACATTTAATTTGGTGCGCACTCAAAGATAACATATTGCATTATGTCATCTTTTAAAGTAGCATATTGTATGTATGGGCTTAGTGTAACTGTTAGCAAAGGTCTCCTTTAAAATTCCCGTCTTTTGTGCTGTCTTCCTCTATTCCTTTTACTATTTCTAGATACTAATCGATTACAATTTTGTTAGCGTATGGGCATACGCCCACTTATACTTTAGTTTTACTTATTATACCTTTTTTATTCTGTCTTGCTTTTTGATACTAATCTTATTCCTGAATAGATCCAGTCGATATTCTATAGGTAGGGTAAGATGCAGGTGTTAAGTAGTTTGGTCTGTCACAGATACGATTTGAGAAATTTTAGAACTAGGTTGTTTTTTTTCATTATTATTTCATATTTATTTTATTTTATATAGGGAAACAAATAGCGCTAACAATAATTAAATCTAATACATATAGCCAATAACGTGTCTACTTGAAATTCCACTTCCGTGAATACAAAAAAAAACTTTATTATAGATCTATGTAAGAACGCTCAGAACCTAAATAGGTATATCAATACTAAAAAAAACGAAGAGGATATAGAGAACAATTATTTTTTACAAACTTTTATACAACCTTATAGATTCCAATTATCTGCTAATATTACACATAAAATGTCCAACTTTTAATGCCTGATCTAGAGACACCTTCTACTTTACTGCTCGATAAACGAATTATGCCAAAACTTGTTTTGTACTGAGATCTTGTAGGGCATATAACAACTATTCTGGCGATATAGATATATTTCCCAGCAATATTAAACAATATTCATGTAAAATTATTAACAAAATTTACCTAAATTAATAATCTCAATATTTATTTTTAAACATTTTTAAAGTGTTATTCCACACTTAGGAAAGAAAAATACTTATTTAGAAAACGTATAAAAAATTATTTTGTCCCGCAACGTTAAAATTTTTATACGTTTTCTAAATAAATATCTCAATATTTTCCTATGTATACATATCTAATAATCTTTAAATACATCCTTCCGTATATCGTCTTCTTTCTTTGTATTCACTGGCCAATCATATTTTTACATATAGGACGTCGTGGCGCAGCGTGGGACTGTCAACGCGATGGTTTTGGGCTCGATTACCACTCGCGGGAGTGAATTATGATATATTAATATTTATTTTATTGTCTCGAGAATTCGGCGGAAAGAGGGGGAAAAGTGTCTTAATGATAGGGCCCCAAGGCCTCCTCTGCCTACCCTGCTTTGCGTGGGACACAGATTGAAGCTAATAAAAAAAATTTTTGACGTTATTGGTTATGATTGAAGAATACCCTCAAAAAATCTAAATATCGTCTAGTAATGGTATAGTTGTATTCTTATGTTAATTTTCAATTTTATGTGGTTATTTACTTGTTATAAAAGTAAATTTCATTTGTCCTTCAATTTCTTATTTCAAAACGTTCCACCGGTCACTTACATCTTCGGACCTTTGTAAGTCTTAAACTACACGTCATACCTACTCTAAAAATACTTAGTGAGTATTCTGAGGAGATATAGATCTATCATATTAACCGCACAAGCGTAAGTCGGACTCGCCCACCGGGGGTGCCGTACAAGAATTGCTTAGCTTAGCTAGAGCCTCTCGAGCTTAGCTTAGTTACAGCCCTCTCATCTGATACCTCACTTGTGCTAGGGGCCTTAATAGAAAATTTTGGTCCCCCCTTTTAGGCTGTTAATTTTTAGAATATAACAACAAATGTATAAACTTCAGATTTTACCAAATTTCATACGTATGTACCCTTTTAATTTTGATATTATATATTACATTATTTATTGTAAATGTTACTATAACGAATAGTAAAATTGGCCACAACAATAATACTACTTCTCGTCATTTCAATAATTTATAAAAGCTTTTGTTAAAAAAAATATAAAAAGGTTGCGTTACTTACTAATAAAATATTTATGATACGTGCATAAATTCGCATGCAAAATATAATGACCGCTATTTTATTAAAAGTTCGAAGTATTATATGGCGATACGAGGAAATTTATTACATCGCTAAAGATCTTTACTGAGTCAATATACATTATTATATTGCACAATACATTAGTAAAATATGTACAAAAAAATATACGGAAAATTTCGAAAGATATGTAGATATGGTATTTAACACAAAGTTTCGTGCCGTGTGATCCGGGCCTAGAATAAGATCATCCTGGTATTGGTGGTGTCGTAAGAAGCGACTAAAGTACGTATGGTAGAGTCACGTCGCCAGCAATGGCAACACGTATGGGCAGACTCGACCGGATCATTACCACCCCCGGCATTTAAAACCGGCGTTAAGTAGTGGCTTTATGCCACTGCGTTTCGCATCAGGTAATGTCGGGCTCCGGCGCCCAACCCACCTTAAAGGCAGGCAACGCACCTGTAGCTCCTCTGGTGTTGCACGGGGCCGTGGGCGGCGGTAGTCACTTACCATCAGGTGACCCGAACGCTCGTTTGCCTTGTCCTTTTCCATAAAAAAAAAAGTTGACAATATTCTTTATTTCTTTGAAGTAGTAGGTACATCGATAATTAAGTTAAACTATAAATTTCGACAATCTTTGAATATATTCTATTTTTTTTTCTGTTATTCACTATTCAACCATGTTTTTACTTATATATTGTGAGGGATATGCTGGCTGTCTGCCGACTATAAACGGTGGTTATGGGTTCGATTATTATTCGGAATGAAATACGTAATATTTCCATTTTTCGCTCTGGTAGCTACGCAAAGCGCGGCGTTAAATTCGGCCACTCAATACGTAATACCTCAAGAATTCGGCGGTAAGTGGGGAACAAGGTTTCCCGGGTTTCCTATGCCACCCCACCATTGTGCGGGATACGATATGAAGTTAATAAAATAAAAAGTAATCATTGTTATATAACATTACCGACCATATTTGAATGCCTTTAAAAAAATCGAAATATCGTCTAGTCATAATATGGTTCAATTAATATGCTAATCTTGAGGCCAGTCGTGGCGCAGCGGCACGAGGTGTGACTGTAAAATCGACTGGTTGTGGGTTCAACTCGAGGAGATGAAATATTTACTTAAATTTATATTTCCATTTCTTCGCTCTGGTGTCGAGGTTAAGCGCGGCGTTGAGTTCTGCCACTTAACACGCAATGCCTCCAGAATTCGGCAGAAAGTGGGAAACGGAGTGTTTTAACACTAGGTTCCCTCTGCCTACCCTGCTGTGTGCGGGATACAGCGTGAAGCTGAAAAAAAAATAAAAAAAAGATAATATGCTAATTTTATGCGGTTATCCATTGGTTATAAAGGTGAACTTCGTTTGTTCCTTTCACTATAATAACTAAAATTACTCAACAATTTCTTATTTCAAAACATTCCATTTAAAGATTATCCTTGAATATTTATGTTGCTCATACGATAAAATAAAGCGTCATAAAGTAAGCTGCATAGCTAAGAGGCAGCCACTCACTAACCCCTAGAGAACTACGTTGAGCCTTTCTAATCCTCTTACTACAAGAGACCTTCGCCCTACCGCGCGGGAAGGCACTGCTTTGTGAAGTACGATCAAATGATCTTCATGCTGTATACAAGTGACGATTGTCTAACACCACCTTTTTGTGGTTCAGATTTAAGAGCGGAGTAATAGAAGAGATCTTATCTTCTTTCTTGATATTCACCAGACCATAATATAAATAAATAAATCATCTTCACGCTGTATCCCGCACAGAGGAGGGTAGGCAAAGGGAACCTAGTGTTAAGAAACACCTGTTGAGTTGAGTGGCGGAACTCAACGCCGCGCTTTGCCTCGACAACAGAGCGAAGAAATGAAAATATAAATGTGAGTAAATATTTTATCTTCTCGAGTGGGGATCGAACCCACAACCAGTCGATTTTACAGTCACACTCTGTGCCCCTGCGCCACGACTGGTCTCAGTTAAACTACGTGCCGAATAAAGAAATGATAAAAGTACTTAGTCTCCTTCGTACTGTGTATGTCTGTAAACTTTCCTAAAAACATTATGAAAGAGTATAAGTATATATTTTTATAATAATATATTTAAATTAGTATTTAAAAATTATCGATCAATACATAATAAGTGAGATCGAGTTCGAAAATGAAAATTTCTCAAAACGTAAAAGTATCACAATATATAGATAGATAGATATTCGATACAAACGTGAAACAGTGTTCAAGGCATTCTGTTAATATTTCAACCGTTTCAAATATTCTTCAGTGCAATCCACTGCTGACTTCATAACTGTACTAGCATGCCAGAGTTTCAAAGTGAGCTACTTAGAAAGTACAAACGATTTTGTGTATTTCATCGAAGTGTAATATTGTCGAAGAATATTTATATCATACAACATTTTTCATCCATTTCAACTTTTTAATACCTTTTTTATATATTTATAAGAGGCCAGTCGTGGCGCAGGGGTATAGTGTGTGATTAAAATCGACTGGTTGTGGGTTCGATCCCCACCCGAGGAGATAAAATATTTATTTACATTTATATTTTCATTTCTTTGCTCTGGTGTTGAGCAAAGTGCCTCCAGAACCCGGCGGAAAGTGAGGAACGGTGTACCTTAACAGAAGGTTCCATCTGCCTACCCTCCTCTGTGCAGAATACAGCGTGAAGCTGATTTATATATTTATACCTATGTATATATGCATTTGTGTATGTTAAATTAGTAAGGACTTCTTTTAAAACAAGAAAAAGTTATATAATAATACCAGTGTAAAAAATGTTTAGATAATAGAACTATTTTAGTATGGATTTAGAAATATGGATATTTAAAAATGAATATATTGTTATTAAATTATAACCATAAAATATTTTATTTTATTTATTTGGCTGTAGGTAGTTAGTGGTCATAAACTTGCGTCGATGATCATATTTTATTATTTTCATTTGCCCTGGTCTACAAAGGCGACGGTTGGTTTTGGCCACCAAAATAAATAAAACAAAAATAAAACAAAACAACACACATATTTTTAATATATATGATAAACACAGAACAGAGTTTTGTATCACTGATTTTACATTCTACTTGATAATGAATAAAAAAATATATTTAATTCTTGACTATGTTATCTTTGATTATCTCTGGCGTAAAACTTTTAGGAAATCTTATTATATAATATTATATCCACGCAAAGTGAAAGGAAAAAAAAGTCCAGGTCTCACATTTTGATTAACTTTTAATATAATATATTAAGAATTCATCAAAATCAATATGAATTTTCAGCACAATTACATATTATTTTCACAGTAGGTACAGCATTTAGGTACTTTAAGTGCTATAGAGGTTTGGAGTCGTGTGTGGTTTGTGGACATGCACTCGTTGAAATCCCCCTGTCAAGTTACTTGTTTATTTCTTACTCAAAAATATCAAATTAATTTAGTTAAGACTTTAGTAAAATTTAAGGCTGGTGGCACAGCGGGAGCAAATTGCTACCTCGGCCATCGCGCTTGATCACTGTAACCTATGTTGCTCTTTAGCTCCGAGGTTCATTATATCTGTTAGTGACGATTATCTACACACTGTTACTTAATTTCAGACAATAATAATCGCTAGTTTGTAGTTTAATTTATAGAGAATGGATTGTCTAAACTAAAGGTAACCTTGTGTTACAAGGTTCCCTTTGCTTACCCTGCTATAATATATGTGGTATACAGGTGAAGTTAAATTAAACATATAAAATAATCCAGAAAACGTAGGGCACGAAATGAATACGACTTTTATTGAGCATCTTTGTCAATTATTTTTTAAGGTTTCCTTCTACTTGCAAGAAAATAAATTATATGAATTCTATGCTATTTATTATCTACCAGTAAAATAAAATTTCTTTTTAGAAAATTGCTGTGAGCAGTATATTATTTGTCATTCGTAATGATAGGTTATTCTTAAATTAATAAGTAGGTGCCTGGGTGACACTTTGTTACTTAACAAGGCTGTTTACTACTTAATATATATATTTTTTTATTAAAATAATTATATTATTGATTGAAATATTCCGTTGGTGTAACAACTGTCACAAACTACCCATGAGTGGTCATATATAAGAAATTAATGTATACAGCAGTAAAATTTTATGACTACAGACAATCGGATTTCGAAAAAAATCAAAGAATACAGAAAATATTATTTATACATGTATAGCAAGGTCAGAGGCACAAGCGTATGACTGCACATACGTCAGGTTATGGGTTCTATTCGAGGCTCTTCTCTCTTGTATCAAGACAGAAAACGCGATATTGTGTTTCAGCAGTCCACACCCTATAGTTATAGAACATGCCAGAAAGTGTAAGACGGAATTGTGATAATGGGAACGGAGTGTCCCTAGGTTCCCAGGTTCCTTCTATCTAACCTACTGTGTGCCGGATACGACGTGAAGCTTAAAACATTTTATTCTACATCACGTGGTACCATAAAATCTATAAATGATTATCTATAGATCGTAGAATTAATTTCTTGTTCAGAGGGGAGACGGCATCGAGTTTCTTAACGTTGCGCTGTTATTAAGGATAGCAGTTAGTAATTATCTGTTTGCCTGTTTGTTGCTGACAGATCCAATTACACGGGAGTCGAACCGCTTCGTTAGATGTCATACTCTGTGTCTTTATTTATTGTATAAGGTAGAAGTTAATTCTGCTTCGGATGCGGTAAGATAGTCTGTATAACTTTTATAACTTACTTGAAATGTAATTAAAATTATGATTTTAAGTATTTTAACTTAAAATCATAATATTTATTTGTTACTTTTTTTCAGCTTTACGCTGTATCCTGCAATTATTAGGTTAGGCTGAGGGAACCTAATATTAAGACACTCCGCTCCCCACTTTCTGGAGGCATTGCGTGTTGCCTCGACACCAAAGCGAAGAAATAAAAAAGGTTAAATATTTAATTTCCTCAAGCCGGAATCAAACCCACAACCTGTCGCGTTTACAGTCACACACTGCCTCTGTGCACTGTGCCCCTGCGCCAACATTGAGCTGATCACGAAGATGATTAGTCTACATAAACTATGTTCGGGTGATATTATTTCAGCATAGTGATACTGTTAAATATTCATTGACAGTAACATCATATATCTACTCCTACTCACTTATATACCAACGTGGCTAATGTAAATAGCGGTGATGCATTGAATATTGTAGTGGCCTCGTGCGTTTTTGCTCATATGACCACAGGATTAATTATTATAATGGTATATTTGTTTTGAAATTAAAATTAAATTAAATTAGCTTCACGCTGTATCCCGCATACAGCAGGGTAGGCAGAGGGAACCTAGAGTTAAGGCATTCCGTTCCCCACTTTTCGTGTACTCATTGCGTGTTGAGTGGGAGAACTTAACGCCGCGCTTAACCTCGACACCAGAGCGAAGAAATGGAAATATAAATTTAAGTAAATATTTCATCTCNTTTCCATATAAACTTTCAACCCCTTATTTGAACCCTTAGGGGGTGAATTCTTAAAAACCATGAAACACGTGTTCAATGAAATATTTTACGGCTCTGCGTGCGTCTTACCTCAGTCAGTCAGCACAAGTCCTTTTATATATATAGATAGATAGATAGATTACTAAATTATGGATCATGCATCAATTGTGCTACTATTGAAAATAATATAAGAGAATTGAATTTATGAATATTACGTTCTATATAAAATAATAACAAACATATATATTCTACGTACACATGAACAAATGTTGTTAGGCAAGTTAGACAGATTGTGGGTTCGATTTCCACTCGAGGAAATGAAATAATTAATATTTTAATTTTTTCGCTCTGGTGTCGAGGCGAAGTGCGGCGTTGAGTCCCAACACGCAATGCCTCCAGAATTCGATGAAAATTGGTTAAGCGGAGTGTCTTAACATTAAGCTCCCTCTGCCTACCCGGGATACAGCGTGAAGCGAAAAAAAATCACCTTCGTAAGCCCGCTAGTAATATAGGTCTTTTAATAAGAGGCAAAAACTGATCAGTTTAATCAAGTGGTAGGGCGTCAATCAAGCACCTCGTTATCGAAATGAGCAGTGATTTACTTTGGCCTGCTGACCGAACTCTATTATCAAAAGCAATCTTCGCTTACTCCGACTGGTTGGCAACTTTGCGTTTATATGACTTCTTTTGTGGTTTTATAGACTGAAAGCTAAGCCAGAGAAAGATTAATTGATATTTTTCACAGATTTAATCAGAAAGTTTATCGTGAGATGCCAGAAAAATGCATAAATAGTTGGATTTTTAAAGTATTTTATAACAGAAGTTTCATAATTTTTTTTATGAATTAAGTTTTGAAACTGCCTTAACTTTTTGTTAAAAATGAAACACAACGGTATATAAAACATACGTAACAAAAATTCTATTTATTTTCACCTGCACCAGCCTAATATTGTCGAAAATCTATCTAACATGGAGGATATAGCTGAACGGGTTGCAATATTACAATGCAACCAGCGGCCTCATTATCCCAAGTGAACCGGAGACCCAGGCTTTAATGATAGTAATAATTTGACCGTAATCGGCCACATACCGTTTAGTAGTCGCCTTGGGATCCAACTCCGATTTTAAGCTTGCTCTATTTTGCGCATCAGTGGACAACTATCTAAATCAAGAGGATAATTGTCGGTACTACGTCGTTAAACTTATCGATAGAATGTTGGGTACTTGGAACATTTTATTTGAACCGGAAGGTATCCATTGTTGATTTAATTTACTTAAATGATGACTATCTAATTCAGCTGTTTGAACAGTTACCCAATTTTGTTGACTCGAAACTAATAGGATATGAAATGGTAATTAAAATTATATCCCGTTACAAGTATGCAAACTTACAGTTGATGCAAATGATTTACTTGCTCTGTTAATGGACTAACTTTATACAACTTTGGTTTGACTCGCTTTGGGATCGTTCGCATCACGACTGTGTTGTGTTGTTGGTGTTCCACTAAAATATAGTTTTGGTGGTATATGGATAACAGTAGGTACAGATGTATTAAATTAAATATCATCATCCCAGTTCGTAATTAGGCCAGTCGTGGCGCAGAGGCATAAAATGTGACTGTAGACGCGACAAGTTGCGGGTTCGATTCTCATCTATCTCTCATCTTCTTTGCTGGTGGTTGTGTCGAGGCAAGCGCTGCGTTGAGTTCCGCCATTAAACACACAATACCTCCAGAATTTGTATAAAAATAGAGAACGGAATGTCTTAACACTAGGTGCCTGTCCTGCTATGTGTGCGAGATGGGATATGGCGTGAAGCTAACAAAAAGCTTATAATTAAAACGTATTAGGGACGTAGAAGTCTTTGACATTGTATAAATTAAACTTTTTATACTATTGTAAATATATCGGTACAGATAACTGTAAAAGATTTCTTACATAAAACCTATTGACCCAGGGCGGATGTAACTCACGGGCGGGCGCGGGACACGCGAGCAATAATGGCCGCCATAATTTGCCTGTAATGGGCCCTACACTATCGCACTGTCAGACGCACCAAAAATAAGCTTCGTTACCCTAAATCTTTTTCGCACGACGCTCAAGATGGATCTCTTCAGCACTCTTTTATAGGCTGTTACAAATAAAGACCTTTAGTCGTATCGAAAATAAAAATATGTTTTTTTTTTTAACTATTACGAAAAGATACATGTTAAAACAACATGTGATGTTAACAATTGCACTATTTTTTCTTCAAAGAATAATAATACCCTCGGATGTTTGCTTTCTGGGTTTGTATAACGTCGGCAAAGCGCGATGCTTTCCATATTCCTTTTATATTATACGAATAATGCTGAAATGTTTTAAAAAGGTGTATATTTTAAAAAATTTTAAATTTTTAAAATATTGAAAGATTTTTTAAATCTTCTGTAGAGTAAATATTATTTTCAAATTTACAGTAGGTACTTACATTGCATACAAAATGAATTGAATGGGATTTTATTTTTGTTCTTCAAATTCATTTATAATATTTATCGTGGATACATATCCATAATTTATTATATATAAATTGCTATTAAATTAAAACTATACATCTACTACTACTAAATTCGAACTATGAAATGGAATTATAATATTATTTATGAAATTATAGTAGGTACCTAACTACCTACTGCCAATTATGAATGTGGCATACATTATTTACAAAATCGTTATGAGCACAAACTCTCGTAAATATAAATAAAATAAATAAGTCAGCTTCACGCTGTATCCCGCAAACTGCAGGGTAGGCAGAGGGAACCTAGTGTTAAGACACTCCGTTCCCCACTTTCCACCAAGTTCTGGAGGCATTGTGTGTTGAGTGGCGGAACTCAACGCCGCGCTTTTCCTCGACACCAGAGCGAAGAAATTAAATTATAAATGTAAATAAATATTTCATTTCCTCGAGTGGGGATCGCACCTAATAAAGATCGATCGAATAAAATATATAATGTATATTATACATATATTGAATACAAAAAGGAACCATCAAACGGCATGAAAAGGCCGTTGTTTCTATAAATGGCTAATACTGTTATTGTTTGATGCAACATAAAGCATATCATCATTTAGTAATGTCTTCCAATATTGAATAACATTCTATTATTAGTATTGACAAGCAAGCAGATTTATATATTTTATTCTATTCTTACATGTACATATAACATTTTTTTTATAAATAGTCCATTAAATCACTTTATTAAGGGCACTGTGGCGCAGTGGAACATCAGCGTCTGACTGTAAATGCCATGATTGTGGGTTTGACCTAACTCGGGCAAGTATTTTTTTTCATTTTCGCTTTGGTAGAATAAGATTCGATCTCTAAATCCAGCGGAAAATAGTAAACGGAGCTTCTTAACACAGTTCTTCTTTCATATTCAGAATAGAGCAAGGCATTCAACCATGGGATCAGATCAGCAATTATGTACCCTGGGTAGGATATAAATAGAGGCACAGAGAGAGACTTGTCTACGTCAACGCTATGCTATCAGTTATAGAAAGTGCTTGTTTACGTAAGGAATTTGGATAGCTGTAAGGATTTTTTTCCACGCATTATAAAAAAGGGCAGGTTTTTTTTTAATAAAATATTATAGTTATAAAAATTAGTTATATATAATCAATTTAAATAAATCTAGATATGATTTTAAGTAATTATACATTTAGTATGAAATGAACTACAAAAATATATTAATTGATGATTTTTTTTGGCTATGAAATACGTACATATATTTTTATTTGTCGGATTTTGCCTTTTATTTGTATTATAAATTCTCACTTCATCCCAAGTTCATGACTCACGTCACACGTAGGTCCACGGAAGTATTCTATAGGTTTTGATTACGCGCAAATTTCATTCAATATGCAGCAAAATCGATGCATAAATGCTCGTATCTTTTGATGCCGTTGATTTAGAAGCTTTATATTTTTTGTGATTCAAGGGACCATAGAATATTTGGTATCAATTTCAGCTTGATGCTTGAGATAAATGATCTTGATAGACCAACAGATGGACAACAAAATGATTCTATAAGGGTTCCGTTTTTACTTTTTGAGGCACGGTACCCTAAAAAGACGTCGTGTAAAGTTTCCAAATTGTCAAATGAGAACTCATGTTGACGTCCATTGTGACGTATCTTACATAACTGTTGTTACCATAGCAACTAATATGACTAGGAATAAAGAAATAATGCAAATAAATAATTCAAATAAAGAAATAATGCAATAGTAGGATTACGAGAATAGCATATAGATATTCCACAAATTTTATTTATCAACATGATATCTAAGATAATACTATTTGATAGTAAATGAATTATTTAAATGTTTTTTTCATATTTCCAACAGCATATAGTAATAGTTTGTGTAAAAGCTTTAAACATTACGACAATTGCAAAAAATGTTGCATTGTAATAAAATTTTTTGCAAAGTAATATTTTGAAAACACACATTTTTCAAAATATTACTTAGATACGAGTATGTAACATGACTTGTAACGTAACAAAAAAGAACTATATTTTTTAACGATAAACTGTAAATGTAAATGGTTTTTTTGCATGAGTGATCTAAATAACTTGCACGTGTTGATCTGCAATAAATATAAATTTCAGGTAAATGAAGTTTCAGGTGCCCATTTAGTGGTCAATCAACTTACCTTGCACCAGCGAAATAGTGGTTAGTTGGAACTTGGAACGTCGAATTAATTTTATTCTTACTTATTTAGAAAACGTATAAAAATTTGAACGCAGCGGGACTCGAACCCGCGCCTCCTGGAAACCGACCAGGCGCTCTGACCACTA
The DNA here is from genome assembly GCA_013403705.1 of Heliconius hermathena. Classification (NCBI taxonomy): domain Eukaryota; kingdom Metazoa; phylum Arthropoda; class Insecta; order Lepidoptera; family Nymphalidae; genus Heliconius; species Heliconius hermathena. The sequence continues at coordinate 375,849 of JAAIXJ010000011.1, read as the reverse complement.
AGCCATGCGTTCTCGCCAAGCTACGTCGAAAATTTTATACGCTTGTTACAACGTATTTATGTTGTTAGCCTAAGTGTGGAATAACACTTTAAAAATGTGTAAAAATAATTTTATTCTTAATTTGTGTTCGCAGTCGTCTAATATAATGCCATAAAAAATCGGACAAGTGTGAGTCGGGCTCGTTCACCGAGAGTTCCGTGCAAAAATTGGAGGATTCGAGCTTTTTCTGAAATTCAAGCTGAGCTTAGCCAGAGCTCTTTCATTTTATACCTCACTTGAACTTGTCAAAACCTGGCTTTAATACCAAATTTTTAAGGCTTTTAAAATTTAACCATAAATATATTGTTTTTAGATTTTTCCTGAACTAGTACTACCTGTAGCTGCCAGCTGCCAAATTTTATATTTGTAGGTCAACTGGTTCTCTTTTTAGTGTCGAAATACGCATTTTTGCGATATAAACGGTCATATCTTGTTTTTAAGTATATGTAGAAATGTGATTTTTACAGGAAATCAAGGGACCGTAGATCTGAGTATATAGTTTGAATTTCAACTCGATTTCTCTAAGCGTTTCTGAGATAAAGGCTATTGACAGACAGACAGACGGGCAGACAGACGGACGGACAAGGAGGTGATCTTATAAGGGTTTATATTTCCTAATAATAATACAAGCAATAAAAAATATTATTAAATATTCATATATAATAGTTTGTAATAAATATTATGTACTTTGTATACTATGTATTACACATATAAGATTGTATCATATATCATAATTATTATGTATTATATACCTACATATGGGTACAACTGACGCCTGGTGTGACTGTAAAAGCAATAGGTTGTAGGTTTGAACTCCATCTTGGGAAATGGAATATTGAATATTTTCATTTCTTCGCTGTGGTGTCCAGACAAAGCGCGGCGTTCAGTTCCGCCACTCAACGCGCAATATCTTCAGAATACGGCGCAAGATGTGTAAAGGACTTCCATTGCCCAGTACCCAGACACTTGTCGCAATGGAATATAACGGGTATGTTATGTGTCGCTGAAACCTGAAATTAGTCTATATCTCTGTAAAAGAGCTATCGGCAGAGTGAGATGGAAGACATGATTTATTGATTAAAATTTAAATTAATTTTTACTTGTTTATATCTGAAATACGATGTGCAAGAAATATAACAGTATTTGACATCTTAAAACTAAATAACGTTTGTGTATTTTTACCAATGTAATCAACAATTGACAATGAGCAACTTATTTTGCTATTTAGTATTATTTGTCGTTTTAGTTAACACTTTTTTTGCGTTAATGCATTCCTTAGAGAACAATTCTGATTAGGTAGTGATAGAATCCTACAAAATACTAATATGTTCTATTTTTTACACAGGATATTAGGCTTTTAACTAGATTTTATTTCTTCCATTATTATTTAATATTTCTATGAGGATATCGTATAAGGGATATGAACTATGTCGTATACGAGAATAATAGTAACGTTATTGGAATCTACAACGACACACACAACATATTGCCAATTTAGTAGCAGACCGCTAATATATTTAAGCTGTACTCCAACAACAATAGACTATTGCGCTGCTTTATGAGCCGTATGAGCCGCACTGAAAGCGGACTACATCTTATGACTGCATTTTGTGGCAACCGTACAGTAAATATTTTATTTTGACACTTTTGTTGTAACATTTTATAGTGTTTCCACGTTTCTATTTATTTTATAATTATCAGGCATCATGCTCATATTATTAATGTGAGTGTAAGTTTGTTTGTTACGCTTTCAAGCCAAAATTACTCAACTGATTATCATGAAACCTTGTACACATAGTCTTAGAGATACTAGAAAGGAAATAGGAATAGAAAGGAAATACTTTTTATAAAAATCTTACGGCTTTGATATAAAAAGAAATTTAACCGCGTGAAGCTGCGTTTGAGTCTCTAGTATATAATAAAACTTACTTAGTAAAGTTTTTTCTATTAATAATATAATAAATATATTGAAAATTAGTAAAAATCGTTGATTTTTTATTCGAGTAATTATAATACGTCAGGTTAGGTTTAGGTCAAATATCGATACTAATATACTAAAATGAAAAAAATTGTTTGTTTATTTAAACGCTAAGATCTTTGGATCTACTGGTTGGTTATACTCTTTTTTTGTTCTGTATGAAAGCTACATTCTTCAGGAATGCTATATAGCATTACGGTGTAAGTCTTAGTTAGCCTTAAATAAACAAAAAACTACTTACTTAAACGTAATTAAATATATGTACGTACATTGTATGAAACAAATATTCTATTTTATAAGTTTTAAGAAAAGTCCGCGACACCGTATATCTATCTCTTATAAATAAATCACAATAAGGCATTTTTTGACATAAAATTAGGAAAATTGCAGTGTTTTACGGCATGTAATTTGGACGTGTACTTTTCGAGAAAATGTAAAATTAAAATAATTCAACGCTCCGTCCGTTCCGTTGTCGCAAGTGACATCCTCTCAAAAAGCCACGTAGTGCTTGCACTTTCTCAGAATTATGAAAAATTATTGAATGTATAAATTGTATAATCAATATGATAGCAAATGCAGCATAATAAAAAAATACAGGTGGCATGCGGGCGAAGCCGCGAGTGAGCCGCTAGTATATGATAAAATGTAATTATTCTAACGAATATAGTTTATATATTATGCACATCCGCAATGGTTCGCCAGCTCCTCTACATATATAAACCAAATGAAATATTATTTTGAAATCATGAAATTAAAATATTATTGCGTAAAACTTTTAATTGAAGAAATATAGAGCAAATTTTTCCTAATGTAATTGTTTCGTACCTATCAAAAAGAGGACTCTACCATTCTGTAAAGCAAGTGTTTTCTAATAGTTATTTATATAAATAGATAGTATATTAAAAAGGATTACACGATATAACAAATAAAATATGTCTAAAAGTAAAGCACTGCAATAAGAAATATGGACTTCAACCTAAAATACGAAAAGCGCTCATTTAATATCAGCAAATTCCGCTAGATGGCGCTAAACATTAACACTTAGTAGTTCGAAATCTTTTCCTTAGATGGCGCTGTCTTAGGAATTATTTTTCCTCTATCGGAAACTAAATGTTACATCATTGATGCGCAAATGAAAATTAACTCAACATATAAATATTATTATTTATAATAAATTTATATACATTTTCCTTTTAACAACAAACTTCGTTGTTCATTTAAATAAAAGCGCAAGGTGTTATTGAGTGATATTTTTCGGTGTCACGTTACTTACTTTGTTATTTAAATATTTTTTGACCTACTTACATGCTATCGATCGTGGAATATATGATGAAAGTTGTTTTGGGACAAGATGACCCGTCGCTAAATAGGTTTCTGACAGTGACTGTCAATATTGGCTTGTTGGGAAACTTTTCAAAATTGGAATTCCAAAGTTCAGAGAGACGTGCCGGCTCGCAGCAGGGTGCACGCTCCATGTCTCAAAGGAAATTCGGAAACGGCCATGTATTTTCGATGGAATTGAATTAACTTCTCTGCCGTAGATTATTGCATTTACAAACCGTGAAATTACAATATATAGAATAGATTCTAAAAAAGTATAAAAAATACACGCATTTTGCAGAGTTTTCTTTGATAAGTGAATTTGTGATTTTAATTGGTTTAATTGAAACTTTACTGAATGTTCGGGGTAGAAATTTTTGTTGACACGTTTTTAGCTTTAGCGTAAATGTAATTTAAATTATATAAAGGCCGGTCGTGGCACAGCGGCACGAGGTGTGACTGCAAAACCGGCTGGTTGTGGGTTCGATCCCCACTCGAAGAGATGAAATATGATACTTAAATTTATATTTCCATTTCTTCGCTCTGGTGTCGAGGTTAAGCGCGGCGTTGAGTTCTGCCACTCAACACGCAATGCCTCCAGAATTCGGCAGAAAGTGGGGAACGGAGTGTCTTAACACTAGGTTCCCTCTGCCTACCCTGCTGTGTGCGGGATACAGCGTGAAGCTAATTTATTTTTTTAAATTATATAAAATCCATTTTATAATTAGTAAGGGAAAAATAGTAATATGCAATAAGTATTAATTGTTGTAATAAAAACTATATGTATATAAAAAAAGAAGAAATTAACAAATATTAAATAAACAAAACAAATATTATAACCATGTATCATAACATAATTTGTTGATCAGCTAAACATTTTGTTCAAGGAACCTAACAAACTGTCTCTTTAATTACAAGTTTTAGAAAACTATATAATAACTTGGGATGGCTAGTTACGAGGGCTTTCAGGCATCAGGAAGCGGGAGTTACTCCGGTGGACAACGAAACGAGTCTAAAGTTGCATTGTAGAGGATTAAACTCAACCCAATTAACTGGCGTGGAGTCTGCCTGCCTGGACTCGATATCAGATTAGACTCTGGATTATATTAGTGGACGTCATACCCCGCTTCCGTTATACCTTCTCGTCTATCCAATTATACCACCCTACGTTCAATAGTCGCTCAGATTGGATTTGTCAACATATGTATTATGTCTAGGAAATTGAAGATCACTAGGAATTTGCATTTTCTCATTAAATTATAATTTGAAAGTTTCACTTGAGTTTTTTGATGTATTGGGAATATTATTATAATTTTCACTTATACCAATATTATCGTCAAAAATTAACCCTTTTGAATTTAGGAAATTTTCTTTGTTTTTCTTTAGAAATGGTTAATTATTCTTTTTATATTCCAATTACAACATTTAATTGCTTTTAGGTATAATCTTTAACAAAACAACAATAGTGATGATCGACTAGTCCAGCACTAGATTCCACATTTCAACGCTTAATTCCATGATGGATTTACAACATTGCCGGGATGATCGAACTGCCTAAATCATATGTGCCACCTCAGATCATAAATCATAATAAATATGTGTCGATATTAGAGACACATTTATAATAACTATATGTATCTGTACTCTGTATGTAGGCGGAAGATACTTTTTATGTTTTGACAACTTATTTACACAGATTACACAATTTATATCTTTTTTTATGTAAGTTTTTTATGTGGCTTGGTATGTGGTACTTATTGAGGCCAGTCGTGGCGCAGGGGCACAAAGTGTGACTGTAAAATCGACTAGTGTGAGTTCGAGCCCCACTTGAGGAAATGAAATATTTATTATATTTTTATTCCCTCGCTCTAGTGTTGTGGCAAAGCGCGGTGTTGAGTTCCGCCACTCAACACATAATGCCTCGAGAACTCGGCGGAAAGTTGGTAACGGAGTGTCTTAACACTAGGTTCCATTTGCCTACACTGCTGTGTGCGGGATACAGCGTGAAGCTGAGTTAATTTTCGATTTAATTTAATTTTTATATAGATATAGATTATCATATTATAAGCTAAAACTAGTTGTATGATTGCATATTTGCACCAATTTTTTTTAGGGTTCATTCCTCAAAAAAAATAAATGGAATCCTTATAGGATCACTTCGTTGTCCGTCAATCCTTTTGTCAAGATATTACATATTACATTTATTTTGAGATCACATTGAGGTGTCAGGCCGAGATTAATATACAATATTTAGTTTAACAATCCCTTGGAACCAGAAAAATATAATTGGTGGTACGGAACCTCGGGGGGCAAGTCTCACTCATAATTGGCCGGCTTTTTCAAAATATTTTGAAAATTATAGTTTTATCTTAATCAACCAATTTTCTTTATTACACTTGAATAATATAAATGAAATATTTGTACATTTCAAATGGGTGAAGACGCGCGGGGGCTGCTCGTCTATAATATGAAACAAATTACCGTATTTAATTTTTTTATCCTTATTTTATTTCTTCTATGAGTGTCTGTTTTCTTGTCACATTTCATAATTGTAGGATAAAGGGAAATGGAGTACTCTTTAAAATTTGATTATACAGCGAATATTGCATAATTTCAGAAAGTTGCTTGCAATAATATGAATTAGGTATATCTGTATCACATTGGGGTACTCGACTATATAATATCGACTACAATTTTAATTAACAAACGACATCACTTTCACATTCAAAATATCAACAAAACATATTGTGAATAGATATTTTATCATTGTACTTTTACAAATTTTAATTATGCAGTTGCAATAATAATATAAAACAATATAAAGAATGTTATTAAATTGTAATCTATATCTATACTTATAATAAATCTGTAGAAAAGTCGTTTCTGTACATTGAAAATATTTAAAAAAAAATAGCCAGGGTGTTAAAGGATAATTAACAGAACCCATTTCCAACATTTTTGGAATTTTTGTCTGTTTGTCTGTTTGTCTGTTTGTCTGTTTGTCTGTTTGTCTGTTTGTCTGTTTGTCTGTTTGTCTGTTTGTCTGTTTGTCTGTTTGTCTGTTTGTCTGTTTGTCTGTTTGTCTGTTTGTCTGTTTGTCTGTTTGTCTGTTTGTCTGTTTGTCTGTTTGTCTGTTTGTCTGTTTGTCTGTTTGTCTGTTTGTCTGTTTGTCTGTTTGTCTGTTTGTCTGTTTGTCTGTTTGTCTGTTTGTCTGTTTGTCTGTTTGTCTGTTTGTCTGTTTGTCTGTTTGTCTGTTTGTCTGTTTGTCTGTTTGTCTGTTTGTCTGTTTGTCTGTTTGTCTGTTTGTCTGTTTGTCTGTTTGTCTGTTTGTCTGTTTGTCTGTTTGTCTGTTTGTCTGTTTGTCTGTTTGTCTGTTTGTCTGTTTGTCTGTTTGTCTGTTTGTCTGTTTGTCTGTTTGTCTGTTTGTCTGTTTGTCTGTTTGTCTGTTTGTCTGTTTGTCTGTTTGTCTGTTTGTCTGTTTGTCTGTTTGTCTGTTTGTCTGTTTGTCTGTTTGTCTGTTTGTCTGTTTGTCTGTTTGTCTGTTTGTCTGTTTGTCTGTTTGTCTGTTTGTCTGTTTGTCTGTTTGTCTGTTTGTCTGTTTGTCTGTTTGTCTGTTTGTCTGTTTGTCTGTTTGTCTGTTTGTCTGTTTGTCTGTTTGTCTGTTTGTCTGTTTGTCTGTTTGTCTGTTTGTCTGTTTGTCTGTTTGTCTGTTTGTCTGTTTGTCTGTTTGTCTGTTTGTCTGTTTGTCTGTTTGTCTGTTTGTCTGTTTGTCTGTTTGTCTGTTTGTCTGTTTGTCTGTTTGTCTGTTTGTCTGTTTGTCTGTTTGTCTGTTTGTCTGTTTGTCTGTTTGTCTGTTTGTCTGTTTGTCTGTTTGTCTGTTTGTCTGTTTGTCTGTTTGTCTGTTTGTCTGTTTGTCTGTTTGTCTGTTTGTCTGTTTGTCTGTTTGTCTGTTTGTCTGTTTGTCTGTTTGTCTGTTTGTCTGTTTGTCTGTTTGTCTGTTTGTCTGTTTGTCTGTTTGTCTGTTTGTCTGTTTGTCTGTTTGTCTGTTTGTCTGTTTGTCTGTTTGTCTGTTTGTCTGTTTGTCTGTTTGTCTGTTTGTCTGTTTGTCTGTTTGTCTGTTTGTCTGTTTGTCTGTTTGTCTGTTTGTCTGTTTGTCTGTTTGTCTGTTTGTCTGTTTGTCTGTTTGTCTGTTTGTCTGTTTGTCTGTTTGTCTGTTTGTCTGTTTGTCTGTTTGTCTGTTTGTCTGTTTGTCTGTTTGTCTGTTTGTCTGTTTGTCTGTTTGTCTGTTTGTCTGTTTGTCTGTTTGTCTGTTTGTCTGTTTGTCTGTTTGTCTGTTTGTCTGTTTGTCTGTTTGTCTGTTTGTCTGTTTGTCTGTTTGTCTGTTTGTCTGTTTGTCTGTTTGTCTGTTTGTCTGTTTGTCTGTTTGTCTGTTTGTCTGTTTGTCTGTTTGTCTGTTTGTCTGTTTGTCTGTTTGTCTGTTTGTCTGTTTGTCTGTTTGTCTGTTTGTCTGTTTGTCTGTTTGTCTGTTTGTCTGTTTGTCTGTTTGTCTGTTTGTCTGTTTGTCTGTTTGTCTGTTTGTCTGTTTGTCTGTTTGTCTGTTTGTCTGTTTGTCTGTTTGTCTGTTTGTCTGTTTGTCTGTTTGTCTGTTTGTCTGTTTGTCTGTTTGTCTGTTTGTCTGTTTGTCTGTTTGNCGCTGTATCCCGCACACAGCAGGGTAGGCAGAGGGAACCTAGTGTTAAGACACTCCGTTCCCCACTTTCTGCCGAATTCTGGAGGCATTGCGTGTTAAAAACTTAATAAATCATAATTTATATCTCATGGGATTTTATATGATTTTCCTCGAAAAGAATGTCATATTAGAAACATATTTAGTTATTACATATGTATCTAAGTACGCGCGCACGACAAACACTTTTTCAATCACAAATTTTCATGGAATTAGCGAGAAATCCAGAATAAAAAGTAGCCTATATGTTGCTCCAAAACCTTTTCCATTTTTCAGTAAAAGTCCCATAAACTTGCCAATTTTTATAAGTTCTACTTGCCGTTGACCTACAATTCTAAAATTGGTAAAGAACCCTTGATAGGCTCGGTTTTTTATTTATTACTTTATATAATGCATTGATAGAAGCCAGTTGTATCGCAGTAGCACAAGTGTGTGACTGTTAACGTGACTGATTGTAGATTCGATCCCCATTCGAGGAAATAATTTGTGTAAATTTATTTGTATTGTAACACATTTGTGTAAATTTATATTTTCTTTTCTTGACTCTGGTGTCGAGACGACGTTGAGTTTCGCTACTCAACACGTAATGCCACCAGAATTCGTTGAAAAATGGAAAACGGAGTGTCTTAACACTACGTTCCCTCTACCTCTACGTTACCTCTGATAAATTCCTAATTTAAAGACAGCAAAATCATATTTATAGAGAAAATTAATTAATTTCGTAGTACCTACTAGCTTATCATGCAACCCTAGTAGTCAATATAGCAATACGTGGTTTAGGTAGCCCGTATACAGAGCTATTCAGTCATTTTATGAATGCAGTCAGCCATGCTATGCAACTGGATTTGATGGAGTTTGCTGTTTGCGATTTCGCTTTGAATTATGCTAGACAATATGCTTTAATGATATAATATTTGTTCGTCTTTCCACTTTGAGATTAGTTCGAGTTAATTTCAAGCGTTCGTCGTATTTCATTTTCGTCGCTTTTAATTTTTAGCTGTTTGGAAAGGAATATGAAGCAAGAGAATTATATAATCATAAACTATGCGTGCCTATAATTTACCTTAATTTATATTTCCATTTCTTCGCTCTTGTGTCGAGGCAAAGTGTGGAGTTGAGTTCTGCCACTCAACACGCAATGCCTCCAGAATCCGGCAGAAAGTGGGGAACAGAGTGTCTTAACACTAGATTCCCTCTGTCTATCCTGCTGTGTGAAGCTGATTTATTTATTTATATTATATTCTATTGAATAGGAGTTTTTTTTATCTTTACGCAACATCCGTACGTTGGAGAGATTTTGCGAAGTGAAAAATAGCTCTGTTTCGAATGGACTTTTTTTTTTAAATTGACCTGCTGATCCTCTGGTGTGACCAGAGACTTTTTATATCTTTGTGTTTTGTTTTATTAATAAATTTGAAGATTGTGGAAGATGTAAAATAAACCAAATATACACTTACAATTTACATATTGTTTCACAATCGACGATTTTTATTTTAATTAAATTAAAAAAACTGGCCAAGTTATAAAACGACAAAAAATACGTTTGTTGTATAGGAGCCTTCTTACATATTTATTTTGTTTTGTTTTTTATTTAGCTTTTTTTGCAATAGCGACAAAGAAATACATTATCTGTGAAAATTTAAACTGTCTTATTGTAACGGTTCATGAGATACAGCATGATGATTAATGCATAGAAAGACAGACTGCGGAGTTTTAATAATAGAGCCCCATTTAACATTTTGGTTACGGAACCCTAATTATAATTTATTGTGTAAGTGGCTTACATAATAAACTTTAATTTTGTGTATTATTATAATATATCATTAAAACGAATATAATTTAAAATTGTTTCGTTTTGTGCTGTATAAATCACAGCAAGAAAACTACTTGAATTTGGCGGACGTGGTCCGATGTGCCTCGACATTATTAGGACGTGAGGAGAGTTCTATCTACGGACTGGTTGGTTTATTTATAACAATTTACAGTAAATTACTTTTATTTTAATCGAAAACAGAGCAGCAAGTAAAAATAAAATCAATTCAAATTGTCTTTCTATTTTAATATTGATTTTAATCTCTTTATAGATATTTGTCAAATTCGTCATAACTAAAAACTATTGCATCGATTTGGAAATTAAAAATCATTTACAACTTCGTAAACAACATAAATGATTATATAAATCTGTATTATATTAGTCATAGATTTGAATAAGAATTACTTCAAATCATGATATAAATCATAACTTATCTAAATTCGTATTTTTGACCCCCGACTTAAAAGGGGGTGTTGTAAGTTTGATATGTCTGTGTATCTGTGGCACTGTAGCTCCTAATATGAATTGTAGGGTTCCATACCTCAGGAGCTAAACACAGAACCTATGTCCGTCTGTCTATCAAGATTACTTATCTCAAGATTACGGGGACGCATCAAACTGAAATTATAATCAAATATTCAAGTCTACGGTTCCTCGGAGCACGGAAAAAATTAAACTTCTAAGTCAACGCAATCAAAGCTACGAACATTTATGCATCGTTTTTACTGAATTTTGTATGAAATCCACGTGAACCCGCAGTTATGAAATTTGGCATAAAGTGAGAACTTACATTACAAACGAAGGATTAAATCTGGAAAGTGAAAATTTATAGGTATTTTATATGAAAAAAATTACAAATTTATAAATGTAATTCATTTCATTTCATTTCATGTATACACCCAGCATACATGTTAACTTTTATAAGTTGTACTTTCTGTTGATCTACGTTTCTGAAATTGGTACGGAAGCCTCGATAGGCGAGTCCGACTGGCACTTAACCAATTTGTTTTAATCGAAAGCCTTATTAATCGAGATGGTTTTTAGCTACGTTTTATGAAAAAATGTGGCGCAGTGGCACAAATTGTGACTGTAAACCGACTGGTTGTGGGTTCGATCCCCACTCGAGGAGATGAAATATTTACTTAAATTTATATTTCCATTTCTTCGCTTTGGTGTCGAGGCAAAGCGCGGCGTTGAGTTCTGCCACTTGCCACCCAATGCCTCCGGAATTCGGCAGAAAGTGGGGAACGGAGTGTTTTTCACTACGTTCCCTCTGCCTATCCTGCTGTGTGTGGGATACAGCGTGAAGCTGATTAGTAATTACTAATGACATATTTGGTCAAGATTTTTTTAAAATTTTAAATTTTAACTGTGTGTATTACTTTCTTATTTTTATTTAAACGTCGCATAATGTACAACCATAGCGAGTTATTGTAATTAATATATTTTAGCCTCTGGTATTACCATATCAACCGTAAAATGCTAGTCAAATTTTCAAAAAGAATTTAGCAAAGGTCAACTCACGATTTCAAGATGCAGTTTTAAGACGACACGGCGCGACGGTCGCGTAGAGTTCATATTTTAATGCCTGTCTGCTCCCCATTGGCCTTACGCTTATTTTATACGTGACGTGGAATCGCAATACTGATGTCTTTATAATGTATTTTATTTGACATACGAGCGCTGTTCTTAAATGCACCTATTGTATTATTCATATCAAGTTTCATAGCATCATTTGTGGAACAAATTATTTTGCCATTTCAAAATAAATAATGTTGGATGGTTTTGGTTGATGTTCAGATTTATTGTATGTGTTCTTAATACTCGTATGTGCGAAAGTAAGAAATATTGCTATTGTTGAATGCAAAAAATATATTGTGTAATTCCAATTTAATTAATAAAATTAGAGTAAGTTAAAGCCAAGATCATTTGATGACATATTCTTGAATATAATTTAGAGGCCAGTCGTGTCACTGGGGCAAAGGCGTGTGACTATAAGCGCAAGAGGTTGTGGGTTCGATTGCCACTCGAGGAAATTATATATTTAATATTTCAAAGTTTTACGCTCTGGTGTCGCGGCAAATCACTTTCTGCTGATGGAGGCATTGCGTGTTGAGTTCCACCACTTAACCTTTGAACTAACTAAGACTTGCAGAGAACTGGGAGGCGGAGTGTTTTAACACTAGGCATTTTCTACCTACAGTGTTAATAGCAGGCGAAACTAAAAAAAATAAAAAAATAATATAATTTGCTTAATTGTATGAGTTATAGTAGATGATCTCAAATTACATGTAGAATTTTATTTATGTAAGTGTTTTGTACCATGGATAATTTATCAATTTTTTTGAAGGCAATTTATTTTAATTTCTTTGACGAGAAAAAACCAAGCCCTCATAATATAGAAGCTTTTTTAGGGAAAATAATCAATATGCGTAAAGTAAGTAGTACTTACACGAATCTTCAAAGGTATTTGCACAGCGACAAAAAACCAATTTCATTACACGTATTCACGTTGGAACTTTAATATAGCATCTTGAATACGTATAATGAGAGCAAATATTGAGTAAAAACGGAACAGATTGGTCTGAAGGAAGCGAATTTATTAACGCTGCGACACAGCCGAGTAAACAGGAATCTACTTTATATTAAACCAGCAGCCAGAGGTCCATCAGGGCCTCTGTTAGCTCGCGCCGACTGATATCGCCCTGCAACTTTTAGAAATATTGATATTTTTAGTTGAATTATATTTTTATGAAGGTTTTTTTTTTATCTTCAAAACACAGAGTGTGTCTGGGTCATGTGTAGTGTATAGAAAAATACTGGTCAATTGCGAGTAGGTTTTACTCATCGAGGGTTCTGTAGGAATAATACTTCCGTCAGCACTGTAGGTCAACGGAAAGTACAAGTTACAAACGGTCATGAACTTAAGTTTTCGAGCCTGTTTGCAATAATTTTGTTTGAAACGAATTACGCTATTATTATAAGTTTGTAAATGCAGTAAAAAAAGAAACTCGTATCTTTCTATTATGTTAACTTAGAAGCTTATTTTTTTTTGTGCTTCAAAAGAAAAAAGATCTGAATATGTCATATTAGTTCCAGCTAGATACATGATCTCTAGATAAGTGATCCTGGCGAAGGTGCACACGTACAATGAAGTTATCCTATAAGGCTTCCGTCTTTTTCCCTTTTGTGGTACGGAACCCTAAAAATATCTTTGTAACACACGCTTTTATTTACTAAGCACGGCTTCACTCATTTAAGGTTATTGTTACCTTATAACTATTATATAATAAATTATACAAAATCTTAACAATATGTGTATTTCGATGTATCAGCTACATTACTTAAAAGTTCAGTATTTTTTGCGTGAAAGTGGAACCTCACAAAATTTCACAATTATAATATATTATTTTATATATTATAATTATTAATTTATTTTATTGTAATATTAGTGTTTTTAAAATAAACTTAATTACTTAAGAATCACATTTATGTGATTCTTAAGTAATTTATTAATTTATACTTAAATATGCTGCTCAGTCTAATTATTTTGTAGATCTGTGACCTGCCGGTGAATCTCTAATGAAACCGCCGCTGTTTATTTTGTTGATTCGAAATGAGAAATGAGTGGTGCAATTCTTAACAATCGCTGCACACGTAGAATATGATATTCAAGCATTCGTTTTAAAGTGCTGCACTGATATAATAATGCAGACTTATTTTGTTCTAGATATGGTAATATAACAGAAAATAAATAAACATTTTAGAATTTGTTATAAATATTTACTAGTAATAAATAGTTAAGAAGGCTGAACAGAGACGTGCACCGTTGAAGTGTAAGACACCGAGTTCTTAAAAGTATATACGTTATTTTATTAGTTTCAACTTTCAACATAATAGAAGAGGCCAGTAGTGGCGTAGTGGCACGCGTCAGTAAACGAGGAGGGTTGTGGATTCAATTCTCAGTCGAGGAAATGAAATTTGTATATTTTTATTTCTTCGCTTTGGCATTGAGGCACAGAGGGGCAAGGAAGTAAGGAACGGGGTGTTCTTAGCATTAGGTTCCCTCTACCTATTTGTTATGTGCGGGATACTGAGAAAGAAAAAAAAGACAAAATAAATAGTACTTCAATATTTGCTTTAATGAATACTAAAAATCTTCTGTTTCGTAATTTAATAGTTTTGTTACTGGATAAAATGTCTATAAGATATAATCTATTAGCAAGGACCTAGGTACTATGGCGAATTTCTTCACTCCATACTATATTTTGCCATACTATTTTTATAAATAAAATAAATCAGCTTCACGCTGTATCCCGCACACAGCAGGGTAGGCAGAGGGAACCTAGTGTTAAGACACTCCGTTCCCCACTTTCTGCCGAATTCTGGAGGCATTGCGTGTTGAGTGGCAGAACTCAACGCCGCGCTTAACCTCGACACCAGAGCGAAGAAATGGAAATATAAATTTAAGTAAATATTTCATCTCCTCGAGTGGGGATCGAACCCACAACCAGTCGATTTTGCAGTCACACCTCGTGCCGCTGCGCCACGACCGGCCTCTGACTATTTTTATGTAAATTATGTAAAGTATAAAAATGTAAGTATAGAAAATTTAATTATATCAAATTCAAATAGATTCACGCTACACTCTTTCACTCTTTGAAACTTTATATTTTTAACTCTAAAGAGTGGGCTTCATTTATATGACGAACCTATCTTCTCGTATGTTATTTTATTATATATAAAAGTAACATAATTTTTTTTAACAATTACTATATCAACATTCGACTGCAGTTTTAGCTCATAAATATTCAAAATCTTAGTAACAAATATTAATTTTATCTACCGACGTAACCGTATCGCAAATTGAGACAGTACGGAGGCTCGTTTCTGAGTCAATAAGAAATAATGTCGGTCCGTTTGTTGGCAAACCGTCGGGCGATGTCGCGCCACAATCCAACGGATTAGGGCTCCAACACGCACGCCCGCAACTTCCTATTTATGTTGGGTCGCTAACTAAACAACTTGTAGGCTCTTTATTACAGTTGTTCTTTTCCGCTCACGATGTAGTTACCACTTTGATAAAATACTGTGATATTTATTTGTAATGTAGCTTTAATTCGGATGTTTTGGCTGCAAATGGATATAACGAAACGGTAGAGTAGTAAGAATAAAATTGTTTGGGAAGGAGCTGGTTTATGTATAAGGATACCGGTACAACTATTTCACCACTCAAACAAATGTTTTGTACAATTGTAGTTTATAATTTTTTTTTAGCTTCACGCTGTATCCCGCACACAGCAGGGCAGGCAGAGGGAACCTAGTGTTAAGACACTCCGTTCCTCACTCTCCGCCAAGTTCTGAAGGCATTGCGTGTTGAGTGGTGGAACTGAACGCCGCGCTTTGCCTCGACACCAGAGCGAAGAAATGAAAATTTAAGTATAAATAAACATTTTGTTTTCCTCGAGTGGGAATCGAACCCATAACCAGTCGATTTTACAGTCACACTTGTGCCACTGCGCCACGACTGCCCTCTGTAATTTGTAATGGATTCACTTAATGTATATTTAAAATATTTTTTATTTATTATTTATTACTTTTGCAGGTTTTAAAATGGTTTGAAGCAGCACGATGGAGCGGGCGGGTCGTCGTGCCAAGGCGGGCTCGCTGAGCGGGTTGTCGGGCGGGTTGCCGGGCGCGCCGGCCGTGCGTCGCCAGCGCTCGCTGGAGTGGGCCGGCGATAGATACAGCAGCAGCGACGAGGACCGCCCGCAGAAACCACCGCAGCTCGACGATAGAGTCTTCGCCTCGCTTCTAGCTCAGGCTACACAGCAATTTGACAGTAAGATGTTATTTTTAAACAGTCGAATACGCGTACCAAAATACTTCTTTTTTATGTCAGGTTTTTTTTTAAATAATACAGACTATACATAGTCTATTATAATATATTTAATATTTAACTTTTGAAATAATTAAATTAGCAAATCATATTTACAAGATATAAGCATATACATGTTGTCTAGACTAGACATCGACGTCTGCTTCGTAACAGGATCAAGTTTGAATTTGTTATTCATCATGTGACACGGTCGAAAGTCCACACTGATCCCTAACAAGTGGGATCATTAGTGAGCCTTGCGGGACGCGAGGGGGGAAAAGGGGAGAGGGAGGGGGGGGGAGAGAGAAACGCCAATTGATAGAACGCCCTGCGGTGAGCTTATGAGGGAAACTTTACACGAAAACCCTCTGCAACCTCCGCTTCCTATCCTTCTGTCATGCTAACTAACTTGATGAAGCAATATATGTACTATGTTTATTCTATAATACATAGATATGTTGCGCTACTCTAAGAATAATACGCTACTATAATAATAAAATTTTACATAAATAAATTCTGTAAGGCATCCAGGAAAAGCCAGAAAAAAATGTTTTTACTAACAAAAAAAATCGACTAACCTGATTTACAACTAATTTTGTCTTATTTAAAATAAACGTTCGTGTAACATTTTATATATAATATGTAATAAATTGAGATGTCGCGGATGTCAGTGTTTTATAACTGGGTGTAGGGATGCTGATGTAGATTTTGAAGATTTTAATATTTTCATCTTTGTTCTGGTAATAAGGCAAAGCATGGCTTTGAATTCCGCCATATAACACATAATGCCTCGAGAATTCGGCGGAAAATGAAAAACTGAGTGTCCTAACACTATATCTATCCTGCTATATGTGGAATACCGCGTGAAATTAAAAAAGAAACATTTCTTGAAACCGCCGCGGATGTAAATTTTAATAAATACTTAATAAAAATTGTTAATGATGCTGAAACACTTTATAAAAATATTAAATTTAATATTTTCTTAGGTATTTAAAAGGTGAGATAAAAATTATTTAAAAACTAAAAAGACAATTATAAATGTACTTTCTTGTCATCTTGGTCTTTCTTCTCTATTCATGCAATAAATTAAAAAAATTAAATCAGCTTCACGCTGTATCCGGCACACAGCAGGGTAGGCAGAGGGAACCTAGTGTTAAGACACTTCCGTTCCCCACTTTCTGCCGAATTCTGGAGGCATTGCGTGTTGAGTGGCAGAACTCAACGCCGCGCTTAACCTCGACACCAGAGCGAAGAAATGGAAATATAAATTTAAGTAAATATTTCATCTCCTCGAGTGGGGATCGAACCCACAACCAGTCGATTTTGCAGTCACACCTCGTGCCGCTGCGCCACGACCGGCCTCATTGTAAAAATATATACATATATAAATAAAAGAAATATATATTTATATAACATTACTTTACTTAGATTTAAAATTAACTACATTTAATAGACACTTAGACAACAAATTTGATAATCTTCTTTATAAAGCGACATTTTACTGACATTTGACTTTTCAGAGTGCAAAAAAGACATTGACCCTTATTTAATAACGTCTTAGTTGGGGACAAAAACCACTTTGTACAAGTGGGGTCGGAGAGTTACTTAACACGCCTCTATACTACGTAAGTCTGTAATTAGGTTTCTAAGAATTTCTTTTTTAAAAGAATCGGAGGATTTAGTATTCTGGACATATTCGGGACGATATATTTGTTTAATCTGAATCAAAATATATGTAAAATATTTAACTGTAGGCAGATAATAAGAAATATTTTTAATTTAATACGAAAAAGTTTAGTTAATACCTATGTACGAATTTAATGTGTATTTTATTAGTTAAATATAATAAAAATCTAAGTTTTTAAATTAATTTTTACAAAACACAATCATGTACTTGGCTAATATTTTATAATACGAGATAAATAAAAATATTAGATACATTTAAAGATTCAGTATTTCTTTCGAGTATCTTGTAAAATAGTATTAATATGCACACTTTTTTCTCATAGCAATAAATCTCTATAGGTATTGTTAACAAAAAGAAGATGGTTTCTTTGTGGTGTGTTAGGCTCACAACACACTCTCTTTATGAGCTTTTAATAACAACTGAAATTCACTCCGCCAATAATATCTATTCAAATATTATTTCAGGCAAGATCCTATTCATCATTAACTTTGTCTTTATTTTTGCTTAATTAAATACAAGTATGTATTTAGTAATATTACTATCTATTACTACAATAATTTTTAATATACATGTTAAAAATTCAATTAATATTCTTGAGGCCAGTCGTGGAGCAGCGGCTCATAATGTGATTGTAAAACCGACTGGTTGTGGGTTCGATCTCCACTCGAGGAGATGAAATATTTACTTGAATTTATATTTTCATTTCTTCGCTCTGGTGTCGAGGCAAAGCGCGGCGTTGAGTTCTGCCACTCAACACGCAATGTCTCCAGAATTCGGCAGAAAGTGGGGAACGAAGTGTCTTAACACTAGGTCCCTACCTGCCTACCCTGCAGTGTGCGGGATACAGCGTGAAGCTTTAAAAAATAATTATATTCTTCTACCGCCATTATGGCTAAAAAGTGTACTTACTACTAAAAACTGTATAATATGTATATACGGCAATAGGATATTAATTTGGAAATGAAATGTATGCAGCTCATAAAAGATGTGTCCGGTATGTGGCTCTGTAGTTCGGCCTGGCATGAAAATTAGTGCTTTTTAGGTTGTTACCTACATTACCAACGGACTCTGGCCACTAATGTGATTAGTCTGGCACAGTACTGGAATGTGCAGTGCTTTAATCCTCGAATTGATTACTATAAATATATTTCATATTTAGTTAATCACTATAATCGTTAATTCATTAAGCCAATTACAAATATAATATTAAAACGCTCATAATAATATATTATGAAATACTCATACTATTGAAGTTTAAACCAAACCATAGAAATTTCAAATTATTTCGCTTTGTGAAACATTCTGGCTGGGATTATTTAATTACTTAATGGAGTATATGCTTATAAATTCTTAATAATCCATTTCAATGTCACTTGCATTTGCATATTACAGATTTACAGACAGATTTTACAGTCGTCTTTGATGCTTAATTTAAACAAATATCAGTCTGTGTCGGGTTGTTGAACATTTGATATTAATTTCAGTTTGAAGTTATACGCGATTTCAGCCAAAAGCAATCTTAAGACAAACGGACAGACAGCCAATAAGGCTTCCATTTTTCTTTTACAGTACTTACCGAATCCTAAAAATAGAAATATCATAACAGTAACAGAGAAAACACGTATTAGTAGAGATTGGGAAGCATAAGGAAGGAATAGTTCCCATTTCATTTTGTATTTTTCTCAGCACAAACGCCGTCGTCGGTGTTATTAGAAGGCAAGCCCAGTAAGTACGCAATATCTCCGCGCTCCACAAGAATCCTCGTCGAAGCGATGCCCGTTATTGCATGGAAATTCTTCTACGTGCAACTTCATTGAGAGACTCTTTTGTATAAAGGTTTGAGCGCTATGCTCCCGCGTTATTGTTTTTCAAAAGCGAGAGAGGCACCTGATATTAGATCTCCTGAATCACAAGTGTGTAGATTTATATAATTCTAATATATCTATATTGGTATTGATTAATAAAGCATTTATATTCCATTTCTTCGCTCTGGTGTCGAGGCAAAAGTGCGGCGTTGAGTTCCGCCACTCATCACGCAATGCCTCCAGAATTTGGCGGAAAGTGGGGAACGGAGTTTCTTAACACTAGGTTCCCTCTGCCTACCCTGCTGTGTGCGATACACAGTGAAGCTGATTTATTAATTTATTTTATTATAAAATTTATTACTCTTATTCGTAATATGTTCCATGTAGGATAATAAATAATGTAATATTTTTTTTTTCTTTTATTTATTAGTTTTACATTGTATCCAGCATAAAGCAGTGTAGGGAACCAGGGAACTTACTGTTAAGACACTCCGTTCTCATCCAGATAATTCTGTTCCACATTTTGCACCGAATTTTCGAGGCATTGGTTTGATGAATTGGAACCCAACGCACTTTTGCCTCGATACCACAGCGAGGAAATGAAAATATTAAATATTTCATTCAAACAAGTTTATTCAAACAACAAACGTCCCGTTTACATTCACAAGCCTGTGTCCCGGCGCCGTGACGCCCTCAATTAATGTATTCTACCTATATGCAATATCCAATATTGATCTAAATTCTACGACTAGTGTCCTTAGACCCAAATAAACATATTTTCGTATGTAACGAAAATTGTTATAAATGTTCACAGCGTGACAGGTGGTTTTGAGAAGGCTGCCAGGCGGGACGTTTTATTGACATTATTGATACATTATGAAGTCATGACTGGGTCCCGCAGGTAAATAATAAAATGATGGGGAGAAGCGTGACACCCGCGCGTATGCGTGTCAAATGAGTTGACAAATATTTCCAAAGATATATAATGTTTAGTCGATTAGTATTTCTGTCATATGATAATGATTATAGCGATGGAATATGTTTTTTTTTTTACAGAAATAAGAATAATTCTTGTGGTTATAAATATTCTTAGAAGCTATTATATTATAATATTCTTTCTCTGTTATAATATTCTCTCTCTGTCGATGTATATTGTATATTTGATCGAAGTAATAATAATCAAATAAAGATCGATATTAAAACACTACAAAGTATTAGTAGTATATATAAACTAAAAGCTAGTTTAATTAATATTCATTTATATAAAACTTGAGGCCAGTCGTGGCGCAGCGGCACGAAGTGTGAATGTAAAACCGACTAGTTGTGGGTTCGATCCCCACTCGAGGAGATGAAACATTTACTTAAATTTATCTGGTGTCGAGGTCAAGCGCGGCGTTGAGTTCTGCCGCTCAATACGCAATGCCTCCAGAATTCGGCAGAAAGTGGGGAACGGAGTGTCTTAACACTAGGTTACCTCTCTCTCTCTCTAAAAAATAAAAAAAAAATTGAAATTTAATATAATTGGATTTTATTAATATTTTTAATATATTTTTTTGAGAAAATGTACAAATTTTTATATTAAGAAACTAAAATTTTCAAGTATTCATAGAATATTATAAAAGGGACCTATAACGTAAAGGTTGTTTTTAATATTTAATAAGCTCTAACCATTTCACGTAGACCTTTAGAATCTTTACATAACTATTAGATTATCCAACTTTTTTATAATTAAACAATTGTCATTAAAACGCAATTATTATTTAAATAATCTAAAATACTCTAAATGGGAAACGGAGTGTTTCAACACTAGGTTTCCTCTGCCTACCTTCTGTATGTAGGATACAGCGTGAAGCTGATTTTTTTGAAATACTCCGAATATATATTAACCGCATATTAAATTCGAATTCTTTTACAGATTCAAAAGTAATAAAATTTATTTCAGAATATTTCAATCGACAAATGTGGTTTCGTATGATGAGGGTATTGCCAATGGGACCACCACACCACCACATACAACTAATTGTGGTGTCGTTGCACTCGCGACGAGACATGCGGGCTTGCTATCAGTCATCCCCGCTAATAGATAAGCCAGTGCCCTTTCGCTAATACATACTGTATGTCTTTTGATTCTAGTGTAGTGACCTTTTCATTGTTCTCCTTGAAAATTTTTCGGATATCGTAAAATATTTACCTTGAAGGAATATAATTTCAAGTTTAGTGTCTTTTTACATAGAAAACGAATTTATAAAAAATGATTTGTTATTTTTTTTTGTAATGTAGGGTTAAAATTATAAGTGGTGTATCTTGACTTATAGCGTTCACTTGTTTGTTAAAAGTTAACCAGTGCTTTGAACCAAATATTTTTAGATCATATTTTTATACTTTTTTATTATATAGATAGGTACTAATACGATTAGTACCTAGTACTAATATAATTGTAAGAATAGTATATTAACATTATGTACATATCAATGACAATATACGCAGTATGTATGTAGTTAAGTTCATTGTACGTGCTGGTATAATGTATTTGAAACTTTCAGTAATTTAGGAAAACTTTTCCTTCTAAGTGCATAAACATCTAAAATTATTCTCTTTATCATTCAAAAATAATTCATCTACTTAACTTTTTTCTTTTATGTTAAATTCTTTGAAGTCGAGGAAAGCTCCCAAAAAGTAATTTTATTAATTACGAGTCAGGAATTCAACAAAGTTCCAAGCCCGGGAGGTCCTTTTCTTTCGGAGCGATCCATTATCTTATGAAGATTTAGAAATTCCTGCGGTATGCGACGCTGTGTCTTTAGAACAACGGATGCTTTCGTGAATAAAAAGGTCCCGGTTACCTGGAGGGTACTTGAGTTTTTTAAATAGAATTGCATTTTAATTTAATGTAATACTTAGATCAAAGCATAAAATTGAAACTGTAAGAAATTTTTCTTAAATCATAATTATATATTACTATTAGTACTAAAATTTATAAAAAGAACTCCAAATTACGTTTTACAAGTAGGTACCTCAAAGCTTATATTATTTATACGAGGCTAACGTGGTACACTACAAAGTGCGAATTAATTACACGTCAAAAAAGTGAATAAACACGTTGCGGGCCAGACTTTGACTTTAACAAAGGATAGAAATGCGTCGCGCAAATTCATTATCCCTCACCTATTATGAAGACTGAGCAAGTTTAACGCGGGCCGGGAGTGGGTAGCGGCAGCTCTGTAAGAAAACAATAGAGAGGGCCTGCCCTACAGCTATTTTCTCAGTAAATGTTGCAGTACCTCTTTGTCGTTTTGTTCGTTGGGAGGTCACGGAAGGCTGCGAACAACCTCATCTACTCTCTTTCGCTGAAACGCTCGCAGTTGACTCCGTGTAACCGCAGCCCTGGCTGTAACAGGTAGCTGTAACGGGTCATTACCGTTGACGCTACAAACGAGTAAGTCCGCAAAACCAAACGCACTTTGATGAACTTTATACGGAGTTAATCATTTAAGCTGAAAATAAATACATATATTTAATTTTTTATATTATTTGTTACATATTTATTCTGTGTTTGACGCAACTGATAATGTAATGTCTGACATATGGTTAAGGGCAGTCGTGACGCAGGGGCACAGTCTTGTGGCTTTAAACGCGATTGTGGATTCGATTCCCACTAGAGAAAATGAAATATTTTCATTTCTTTGTTCTGGTGTTGCGTCTGGTTAGTGAGTTTCGCCACTCAACTTGTAACGCCTCCAGAATTCGGCGGAAAGTATGGAGCGGAGTGTCTTAGCACTAGGCGTTTTCTTCCTAACCTACATGTGGAATGTAGCATAAAGCAGAATAAAAAAAACGATTGATTTTAGGACAGTGGGTCGGTCAATAGAAGTTACAACTTATTTTATAAATGTAGGTCTATGGAACACTCTATAAATTTTGATTTCTTAGCGAATAAAATTGATAAACGTAAATTTTGATGAAATGGACATTTGGTAAACAAAAATCAGCTTCACGTTGTATCCCGCACACAGCAAGGTAAGCAGAGGGAACCTAGTGTTAAGACACTCCGTTCCCCACTTCACGACATTTTGTATCAAATTAAAATGAATGTGTAAAGTTATACTAATGAGATTTAATTTCGACTATGTGTAAATTATGTTTAACAATTTGTACCAATGAAAATTGTGTTCTTTTTTAAAAAAATATATTTTTGTCTTTTAAGTCTTTAAATAACATTTGTCTTATTAAATATAAATAAATTTAACAATCATATAGCAGAAGTGAGACCGTTGTGGCATTGGCACATGTATGTGACTGTAAACGCGACGGTACGATTCTTACACGTGGAAATGAATTATTCTTTATTAATATTTTTATTTCTTCAGTCCTATAATAAAGTAAAAGGCGGCTTTGACTTCCGCCTCTCAACACATAATGTCCTCGAACCGAACCTCGAATGTCGAGTCGTGTCTAAGAACTAGGTTCCCTCTACCTACCCCTGCTACATGCGGAATACAGCGTAAAGTTGAAAAAAAAATCCTAGAAAGACACACATTTTGTTACATTCCTAGTTGCCACATTGTTATATTCCTAACTTGTAAGGAAGTTAATTAATATCAGAAATACATATATATAAAGAAAATTCCACCATAGCTCCCAGCCCTGTAATAACAAGTAAGTAGGCAAGTAATGTTATCACAGAGCGGCTAATTGGTTATTCTGTTTAGTTACCCAACGGGGAGTTTGAATATTTCACAAGACCGTTCGTCGGTCTGCGTTGGGATTCGATAAGATACATATTTAATTACATCTAGTATAATTGAAGTTTAATCTGTTACGCATCAAGTGCTTTCAATTGTTGTCTATGGGTCAAGGCCTTATTTCTGTTGAAGGACAATTGTTAATTTACTTGTAAATTGTATCAGTGTCATCAGAAAAAAGTTTTTTTTATTTTATACGATAGCAATGTCAAATCTCTATATATAATAAGACAGTAAAAATATTTTGTCTGTACATTTAGTAATTTAGACTGAAATGGATAGAGTATCCCTCTATCCATTTAAACTTAACTTAAAAAGAATAATAGAAAGCAAAAATATTTTTTTTTTAATTTCTTGTCTGTCTGTCCGTCTGTCTGTCCATATGTATGTCCACATTTTTCTCCGAAAGTACTAAACAGATTTACTTAAAAGTTTCACCAATTGCTTTGTTTTAACTCAACTTAATTACTAAAGTTTGGTTCATCAAAATCGGTTCATTATTATAAAAAAAAAGTTATAGTTATTTGAATGAACTCAAGGCATTAGTTTGCCTGCGAATGTTATATAGCAATCGCGCTGGTAAGATTCCTGTGTAAAGAATAACATTCGAAATGTCTTGGTTATATGACTGTTGATAAAAATATATATTTTTGAAGCACTATTATACAATATTTTATACAATAAAGTAAACAAAATTGAATTGTTAGTGGAGATTACCTTCATAAATCATNACTTTGCTCCGATCGTGCGCGTGCACGGACTAAAACTGTGATGAATAAGTATTAGTTTGTTTGTATAATTCCTATAGTTTGCATATTTACAATATAGGTTCTTTATAAATAAGTTATATAGAGGCCAGTCGTGGCGCAGGGGCACAAAGTGTGACTATGAAACCGACTGGTTGTGGGTTCGATCCCCTATCGAGGAGATGAAATATTTACTTAAATTTATATTTCCATTTCTTCGCTTTGGTGGCGAGGTAAAGCGCGGCGTTGAGTTCTGCCACATAACACGCAATGCCTCCAGAATTCGGCAGAAAGTGGGGAACCGAGTGTCTTACACTAGGTTCCCTCTGCCTACCCTGCTGTGTGCGGGATACAGGGTGAAGCTGATTGATTATAAATAAGTTATTATTCTGGTTGTTTTCTCTGGTTACATAGATAAAAATGTTCTTGATGGCAAAAAGAAACGTACGTAACTTGTCACTCGAACTCCCTTCACGCTGCGTCGCGCGTTTAACAGTCAAATAATTCAAAGCGGCGTTTGTATTGTTATTTTAATCAGTTAGTATTGTTGCTTAGACGTATTTATAGCTACAAATTATCGATTTAAAAAATGTTAATATGGCGTAGGGACAAGCGTGTAAATGGAAACGCGATAAGTTGCGAGACCGATTCTCATTCGAGAAAATGAAATATTTTATATTTTTATTTCTTCGATCTGGTAACGAGGCAAAGCCCGGCGTTGAATTCTGCTATACATAATGCCGCCAGAATTCGGCCGAAAGTGACGAAAGTTTCTCAACAGAAACTGAGTGTCTTAATACTAGGTTGCCAGGTTTTATCTAAAAATAGATAGAGCAAGAAAATTATATTGGAAATTTAAAATTCGCTTGTAAAAGTGCTATAGGGATATTTTTTACAAATATTCCTGCAGCACTTCTAACACGCGTATAAGAATTCCCACGTAGCCTGTGCTTTTTATGAGCTTGGACAGTTTCCAAGAGACGCGAGTTCGAATCTCGCTGTCGCTATGTTCAATTTATTACGTTTATAAATATTGTGACAATTTTTAATATAATTTTACCCAAAATAATGAAATGTAATTTTTGCGAAACAGTTTTTTACAGTGTTTTAAGGTATATTAAAGTATTTTTAATTTTATATTATTTTCTTACGTATGTATGAACATGGACGATGCTCTTTTATCGTTAGAACCGCTGTTGGCGACACTAAACTCTTCCAGATTACAGTAGGGGCTCACCAGGATTCTGCTCTAAGTCTGTTATTATTAAATGTATTACTCGATACTGTCTCGGCTCACATTCAGGACCAGCCTCCATGGCTGATGATGTATGCCGATGACATACCACTCATTGACAAGAACCGACTGATGCTGGAGCGTAAACAGAAACTCTGGAACGCTTGAGAACGGTGGTCTTAAACTAAATGTATTAAAGACCTGCGGAGAGCCCGGACTCGAGCACTATCCATATAGATCAGCGACCACGATGTTCCTAGCTGGATAAACGTTACCTGGGCTATCGCAGGATACCACTCAAACTCACGGGGCTGAAATACATGAGCATCATTCGACCGGTTCTTTTATACGGCAGCGAATACTGGCCAGTACTACTCGGCACACTCAGGAGCTTCACGTCAAGGAAATGAAGATGCTGAAGTGTATGTTTGGCCGCACACAATGCAGTGAGCGAAACTTGTGTATTACAGAAGAAGAATGTAAGAAAGATTAATGTTGTAGAGCTGTCTCCGCATATCATACGAAGAGATAGCAATCTCTTCGTATGATATGCGGAGTCAGCTTACATGATCGAATACACAATGACGATAAGATGCACAGAATGGCAGGTACTAGCAAGGATATCTCAGTGAGATCAAAGAAGAACGTGTTCAGCTGGTTAAGGCACGTCGAACGAATGAGTGAATAAAGAATGGCAAAAATAAATTATGATAGGAAAATGAGCTGTCAGAGAGGTAGAGGGAGACCTCGGTTGACTTTCGAAAACAGAGTATCACAGAAGTATCGGAACGTCGCGTAAAAGCAAGAGAACCCCCCGTAGAGCCAGCGTGAAGCTAAGTTAAGTTAATTGACTTTTTAGACTTTTTAAAAAATATCAATTTATTTTTAAATTAATTTTGTGGTAGTCATTAAAAATTATATTTTTGTAATCAAAAGACATTTGTATATACACTTGGTCTTCATTTCAGCTTGTAAAATATAAGAAAATCATTTCTTTAAAAATATTCCTTCGAATTTTATTCGTATCGCTGAAATTTGAAATACTCTACGAAGGTGTCAAATATAATTTAGGCAATGCTGTCGAGTGACATTTTTTAGCAAATTTTCAGCATAATTATTTGCTTGTGTTTTTTTCAAAATTCTCTAAGCCCATGAAGCAATGCGGTGCTACACAATGAATAAATTAAAACCGTGCTATAACGTTATTTTAAGAAATTTGCACGTAATGTTAAGTTTGTATATTAAAAACAACATTCATATTATGTTTACAAGCATCCAAGGAGTTCCACGAGCTATTCTCCATGTATGACGTAGCGTTCATTTATTTGTAGCGTAAATTAAGCAGAGCGGCGGCTTTGCGGCGGCGCGCTATTCGCGTGAGCCTCTTATCTTCAGATATTTAAATTCCAACGTGAGCCTCAAAATAGTTAAAATTAAATGTAGCTTGTAAATTAAGTGTTGCTATCACGCAATTCTAGGGAAATGTTCTAAGTGGTTTTCGCTGTGCAGTCAATGTTTTATATGTCGTGGCTTAATGACCACAATCTAGGAAGTCGTTAAGATTTATTAGAAATTTGTTATTGTCTGTTACCTTAGAATTTTCAATAAAGAAATTTCTGCTTCAATTTTGATGAATAATATACGTTGACATAAAAAGAAAAATGGCTAACAAATAATTGATATTATTATTAATGTAAGCACTGCGTCGAGTAGCTATAAAGTCAACGTCGATGGTCCCCTCGGGTAGGGGGTAGGTGACCGAGACGAGGCCGATTGAATGTGAAAATTTAATTTAGGTAATTTTTGTTGTGAGACACTAGGAATCTGTTATTATTTTCCCTCAGTAACCAATTATTTGGTAAATATTCTCTTTGAAAGTTTACGCCAAGGAAAATGTTTAAACTTTGTTACCCTATTCTTGGGTCTTTACTTAAGTATTCTATGCCGAAGTCATTAGTTTACAACGGTAAATTATTGTAATGGCTTTTATAGAACTTTCTCAATCTTGCCTAATATAAAATTATATATGTTTTCGCCAAAAAATGAAATCGCTAGTGGTGGTGAAGTAGCAAAGGTGGGAAAATTTACATATTCAGAGTTCAAAGTTGGTGTACTATAGAGTGAAAAATGCAAATTCATCCGCAGCGGCCAGCGGCGTGCCTCGTGGTTACACCTGCCATTTAAATGCAATTGAACTTGTCAAAGTTTGAATATGAATGCTAGATGCTGAGGTTTTGGCTTAAGAGAATTTAATAATGATATAAGAATTATATTTATTTTGATTTAGTTTTATACTTATTTAGAAAACGTATAAAAATTTGAACGCAGCGGGATTCGAACCCGCACCTCCTGGAAACCGACCAGGTCGGTTTCCAGGAGGCGCGGGTTCGAGTCCCGCTGCGTTCAAATTTTTATACGTTTTCTAAAAAAGTAATTTTCTTTCCTAAGTGTGGAATAACACTTTAAAAATGTTTAAAAATTGATTTAGTTTTTTTTTCAGTTTCACGCTGTGTCCTATATGGGCTAGTGTTGAGACACTCCGCTCTCCAATTTCCACCTAATTCTGAAGGCATTGTTGAGGAGCAGAGCTCAACGCCGCATTTTTGCCTTGACACAAGAGCGAAGAAATAAAAATATAAAGTATAAATATTTCATTTCCTCAAGTGGGTGTCGAAGCTGTATCCTGTCGCGTTTATAGCCATACGCGTATGTCCCTGCGCCACGACTGGCCGCTGTTTGATTAATATGAATCTTTAAATTTTAATATGAACCTTTTATATAAATAAATTTATTTTTACTTCATTAATAAAAAATAAATATTCATAAGTAAGTTTATAAATTTAACAAGTGAAACAATTACTATGGGTGCCACTTCATTACGATTTACTTTTACTATGACGTGTATTTGAGGAGTAACACATTTTAAAAATACATTAATTTAATTTTCGTTTTTAGTTATTATTAGTTTAGCTATTAGAAAACGAACGCGCTCAGTTGGTTTGGGCACGTCGAACGAATGAGTGGTGAAAGAATGGCAAAAAAGATTTATGGTGGAAATGTGAGCGGTAAGAGAGTTAGGAGAAGACCTCGGCTGACCTTCCAAGACACAGTATAAAAAATACTGGAGAAAGGTCACGTAAAAAGCACGAGGACTCTCGGAGGGCATGTATGAAGAGGTTGATGGCCGTGGACGAGACAAGAGAGGTATGTAGAGATCGTAGCGTTTGGCCCTCCGTTTTCTCTGACTACCCTACTACAGCGTGAACCTAAGTTAACTGAAGTTAATTTTCATTTTTAATTATAGATATTATATTTTATTTCTGTCTATTGTACTATTAGACTATGAAGATAACTCTAATATATTTATTTTATAATTATATACCTTATAAATATAAATAAATTAAGAACCCCAACAGATATTTTTAACATTTTTTTAAAAGTGTTATTCCACACTTAGGAAAGAAAAATACTTGTTTAGAGAACGTATAAAAATTTGAACGTAGCGGTGCTCGAACCCGCGCCTCCTGGAAACCGACCAGGCGCTCTGACCACTAAGCCATACGTCCTCATCAAGCTACGTCGAAACTTTTATACGCTCGTTACAACTTATTTATTTTGTTAGTATCTCTGTAGGGAGATTTTTACAAATTTCCGCTACCCAAAGATAATTACTAAGAATTATCGTCTGGCAAGAGAGAATGCTATTTATTAAATATTTTTTATTAAAGTGTAATAACACTTAGGAAAGAAAATACTTATTTAGACAAATTTTAGTATCATTTTGAGTTGCGGATCTCAACACTGCGCAAGAAATGGAAGTATTAAATAATTCATTTCCTCGAGTAGGAATTAAACCCACAAGCTGTCAAGCTGTCCAAGCATTGACAATAGGAAAAGGCCAGTCGTGCCCATGGGTCACGACTGCCCATTCCCAGGTTCCTTCTGCTTACCCTGCTATGTGCGGAATACAGCGTAAACCTCAAAAAAATTAATTTTAGTTTTAGTGTACTTTGTACTTGTTTTACCAATAAGTTGGATCTCAAGCCTAACTATGATATTCTTTTAATTTAGTTTTAAAGAAACAGTAATTACTTTTAGGTAATATAAATAAAAGATATTTTGTTATTACAACCAAATTGTGAAATTTTCTTACTTCAGAGGTGATTTTCGTTGTTGTTTTAATGTTTTAAAAAAAACTAAGACATTAACTTTTTTATTTTGATTTGTAGAATAATAAGTGCTTATTTCGAAATAATATTTTTATTTCTTTAATATCACTATTATATTGCACAGTGGAATTCTAAAGGTAAGAGTGGGACCACTTGCCCCGAACGACTCTACTATCAGAACACGAAAGTCATTCAGATTACTAAATAAATAAATGTGTAGGTCAATTTCTGGCACACGTGTATGTTTGCAGTTTGTAGTTTCATACGTCCGCATGAAATACGAATTACGAATATAGGTTTGTTTTGTCATATAATTATATAAGGAATATGAAAATTTCCGATTTATTATTTGATTTATGTTGTAAGTTCTCATTTCTTCAATATCATAACTGGAAGTCCATGATAAATACCCTATAGGCGTTGAGTTCCGCCAGTCAACACGCAATGCCTCCAGAACTTGGCGGAAAGTGGGGAACGGAGTGTCTTAACACTAGGTTCCCTCTGCCTACCCTGCTGTGTGCGGGATACAGCGTGAAGCTGATTGATTGATTGTTCTGATTACGCGGCGAATAAATTTGACAAATATAATTTTGTAATGTTTCTTTGTACCCTATATATGTATGCGGCAATTTTCATCAATCAAAATAAGTGGTTCGTTAGAGGTACGGAACCCTAAAAACTAAGTAATAATATAAATTCACCGTTTCCTAATAGTACACAGTATGTGTAAATATATTATAATATATACGTTTTTGTGGTTACTCTAGTTGCTAATTGAGTTTGTAGATTCGTTGAGCAAGGCGCTTACTTTCATATTATGCCTTTGGCAACATACCAACCGTAACTTTCATTAATGTAACATTTAAATCCTATAATAACTGCTATTTATACTCAAATTTAAGTTAGAAGCTTAGCGTTGACTTTGCTTAAAATCCTATATAAGTATATATGTTAATAAGTAATAAGTAAGAAGTAAATGTTAATAAGTATATCTGTTGAAAAAAGAAATGAGTTTTTAGTTTTTAACCCTCGATACATAACCTACGTCGAATCGACGTAAACGATTTTGAAATATCTATATAATTTAATGGTAAAACCTCTGAACACAGAATATACTCTGAATACAGTATCTGCTTCGCCAAGTATGTTAAGTTATATTGTCAGGCAAGGGTATCAAATTCTCAAGAGGCAGAAAAGATCATCTTTGGACTGCCACTAAAATTAGTTTTTTTTTAAACATTTTTTAAACATTTTTCATTCCATACTTAGGAAAGATAAATACTTATTTAGAAAACGTATAAAAATTTGAACGTAGCGGGACTCGAATCCGTGCCTCCTGGAAACCGACCAGGCGCTCTGACCACTAAGCCATACGTTCTCATCAAGCGACGTCGAAATTTTTATACGCTTGTTACAACTTATTATGTTGTTAGTATCTCTGTAGGGAGATTTTTACAAATTTCCGCTACCCAAAGATAATTAATAAGAATTATCGTTTGGCAAGAGAGAATGCTATTTTCTATAATAAATATTTTTTTTAAACATTTTTTAAAGTGTTATTCCACACTTAGGAAAGAAAAATACTTATTTAGAAAACGTATAAAAATTCGAGTCCCGCTACGTTAAAATTTTTATGTTTTCTAAATAAGTAAAATTAGTTTTTTTACAAATTACCTACAACATAAAAATATTTTGATAACTTTATATATTAAAATATATAAAGGAAATATTACCAAATGCTTAAGCTTTATAAAGTAAGAAGTACTCTGTGTTGTAATTTTTTTGTTATAAAAAATAAATTGTAATTTTTTTCCTTAACATATATTATTAATACATACAAGATAATATACGTACAAGATATAATATTACATTCATAAACCTAGTATATACGTAATCCAAAATATGGTCACTCAAACATACGCACGTCGAGCCGACGAATAGTTATCTTTAATGTACAGCGAAATATGGTTATTTATCTAGGGTTAATTACTTCATTTCAATTTTAAATTTATGCTCCTTGGGGAGATCCCGATTGTTAACCCTTCTATTCTGCAAAAAATAATTCATCAATTATAAATCTATTTCAATGGTCAGTATTTCTAAGGAAATTTTTATCTATTGGGTTTTGTTACTTTTCTTTTACTTTTTTTTTCTTTTTTACGTTTTTGAAACTTTGAGGGAGTTACTACAGATTAATATCATTGGATTTGAAATTTGAACCCGATCTCTATTTACGCAATCTACTGTCATTCCACTGGTAGTGGCTATCAGTGCCAGTAGTAAAAATAGTACAGAACCTTTAGTATGTACGTGCTTCTTATAAAATGTACTTTTTATGAAAATTTGCGAATTGTTTGTTGATTAAAATGAAAAATGATGAATGGGACCTACAGTTATATTTGAATATTTATTTAACAAAATGCTCTTGACGTCGATTTATTTTTATTTCATCTCGACAATATGGCATCTGGTTGTTGCTGTGGTAAACTTTTATTATTATTATGTGTTTTTAGTGGGACCCACAAGGTAAAGACGAATCGATTGAAGTATGAATCATCAAAATTGGCAGGCGTTGGGCTTCTACAACTCTACCTATAAGAAATATAGGAACATTCACATACATTATCCTCTTTTGTGTCGCGCAGTAGGCTAAAAAAGATTCTCGTACGCACCAGATTTTAGCTGTAAATTTTATCAAAAAGTTTTCATGACACTATCCGATATTTATAAATATTTTATTTTGCATTTCACAGTTTGAAAGTTAATTTTACATTTAAAATCTTTAATATTCTTGTGGGAAAACTTATTTAAAAGTTTTGCTGCAGTTCATCATCCGTCGGTTTGTTCCCCCTACGTACAAATTTATTCACATTTCGNAAAGTTGCCACCTTTCGACCAATCCTATACTCTACAACGCAACTTTATAAGGATTGCAAAGTTCTTAGCGTCAGGCAGTTATTTGTTTTACATACAATCTTACTTCAACACAAAAACACACCCTACGTTAAGATAACTAAGCGACGTACAGATAATATTTGTCCTCTCCCTGTCATACGCTACTCTTTTTCTAAAAAATTTTTCTTCTATTTAGGCCCTTTCTTGTACAATAAAATGAATACGAGTACTTCTATCTATAAGTTATCCGTCCACAAATGCAAAGCAACTATCCGCTCATTCTTACAAAATAAAACATATGAAGAAACAGAATTATTTTTGCAAACATTATTATAAGCAATATTATAAATTTCACACTCTACATGCACAACACATACATACACATATACATACATTACTCTACACATAACACAAATACACACATAGTATACACTCACCAAAATATTTAAAATTGTAAAGATAATTAGGTTATAATAGATGTACATTAAGACTTGTAACTTGCGTATTAGAATAACACTTGTTTTTATCATCCCCCGTGGGACACGGCACTGTTTCTCTTTATCACGGGCTATTTTGTAACCTATCTAAGAGGACAGTACCTCAACCAATTATTGTATACTTTATAAGTGTTTAAATAAAGTTATTATATTATTATACATCGTATATTAACAAAATATTAAATTCAACTTAGACACTAGAATATTAAAACTTCACACATTTATCACACATCCGTACGTATAACATTTCAGATCATTTTAATGTTTAATAGTATTTAAACATTTATATTTTGAAAAAAAAAAACTCCAAAAGGTATGTTGATATTAATATTTCTGTCTTAGTATACTTTAGCAAATATAAAGCATTAAGCTGCTTGCCTGCCCAAGTGTACAGCAGCGCTTGAGGGCTCGCAACTTAATTTACACTCCGTACATTTGTATATTATTGTTTTGAGTTACAGACTCAAATACACGCTCTAATAAATTCATAAACTTATACCTAACTACACAAGCCTATTTATATAGCTGCTTTGTTAAATATACTGTGTTGTTTTAATGATAAAACAAAAAGAAAATAGATATTTTTCATTGTTAAATAAGTTAAGTTAAGATTACAAATAAGAGGCTAGTCGTGGCGCACGGGCACAAGTGTGTGATTGTATACGCGACAGATGGTGGGTTCGATTCCCACTCGAGGAACTGAAATATTTAATATTTTCGTATCTTCGCCCTAATTTCGAGACAAAGCGCGACGTTGAGTCACGCAGCCTCAGAATTCGGCGGAAAGTGAGAAGCAATTCTTATAGTTTAAAGTGGTAACGGAAAGTGGGGAGCCGTGTTTTAACTCTAGGAGCTAAGACACTCTCCTTCTGCCTATCCTGCTACCTATAGGCTGCGGCGTGAAGTAAAAAAGTTTAGTGTTCTGAATGAAGAAGCATTTTATGTATTATATATATACATAAAATATTACTGTTTTACTAGGATTTGAATTGATAGTCATTACATGTTCGAAGGTTTGTCTCCCGCTAGGGGAAATAAATTATTTTTATTTCCCCGCTGTTTGGAAGGCCACGCGTTGACCCCCGTAGTTTAACATGCAATGTTTCGAATTTTAGCGGATGACGAAGTAGGGATTGTCTTGACACAGGTTCTTGGATTAAATCATTAAATCAAGGTTTGCTTTCATTTGATTTAATAATCATTTTTTTGAACTTTCAAAATATTAACAAAGTTAGAGTAAGGCCAGTTGTGGTGCAGGGGCACAAGTGAATGACTGGAAACTCGACTGGTTGAGGGTACGAGCCCCACTCGAGGAAATTAAATATTTATTTAAATGTATATTTTCATTTCTTTGCTCTAGTGTCGAGGCAAAACTCGGCGTTGAGTTCGGCGTTGGCCATTCATCACGCAATACCTCGAAAATTTCGGCGGAAAGTGGAGGATGAATTCTTTTTTACTTCATACATGCGATTTAGTGAGTTTTGCGCTATATTTGTCTAAAATTAACTTTTATTTATAGGTGAACAGCGACGCATATACAGGTCAGACAAAAGAGAAGAACCACCTTGCTATATCAGTAGTCCCCAAAGACAAGCATCACCTTTTCCTCTAGAAAGCACCAATCGGCGTTTTTATAGAAAAAATCTTAATTCCAAAGGTATTATTATATTATTAATAATTACTGTATTATATAATTAAAATTGATTCACTTATGATAATTAACAAAGACGAAGATTTATCTAATTTAATTCTTGTTTTGGTTATGGATTTGCTCTGGTGTCGAGGCAAAGCGAAGCGTTGAGTTCCACCATTCAACATGTAATATGTCCAGAATTCGGCGGAAACGACAGTGTCGTAATGAGAACGGAGTGTCTAGAACACTAGGTTCCGAGGTTCCCTTTGCCTATCCTCCTATGTTCCCAATACAGCGTTAGGCCAACCTAAAAACTGATTTGATAATATTACAGCAAAATTTTAAATTATTTATAAGTACACTAGAAGCAGTTTTCATCGTGTAGCTTTCTTCTGAAACTTTTGCAATTTCGTTTGAGGATCATATCACGATCTATATACTTTCACTTGACGTTTCATAAAATTATACCTGAAATGGAAATAAGCTATCTTACATTATGTTAATTTTATGAAATTCAAATTCGAAAGGAAAAAATAAAATCTGTGCTGTATGATTAAAATACCAATTCTCGTAGATTATTCTGTAACTGACTATAAGAAATATTTTTCTATTGTAAACATAATGCTTATTTTTTTAGTTTTAAACTTAAACCTAAAAAAATATATAAGCATTTTTCATTTTTGTCTTGAGGATGTCGTGGCACAAGGGCATAGGCGAGGGGTAAAGTCACACTGTGAACGAGACGATTGTGGGTTCGATTCCCACTCGGGTGACTGAATTATTATTTAAATAAATAAATCAGCTTCACCCTGTATTCCGCACACAGCAGGGTAGGCAGAGGGAACCTAATGTTAAGACACTCCGTTCCCCACTTTCCGTCGA
Source organism: Heliconius hermathena (assembly GCA_013403705.1). Taxonomy (NCBI): domain Eukaryota; kingdom Metazoa; phylum Arthropoda; class Insecta; order Lepidoptera; family Nymphalidae; genus Heliconius; species Heliconius hermathena. Next base: position 339,805 of record JAAIXJ010000011.1, on the reverse strand, counting down.
GTTCTGGAGGCATTGCGTGTTGAGTGGCGGAACTCAACGCCGCGCTTTGAATGATTATTTATGACTATTTTTTATTCTTCTCTTTGGTAATAAGGCAAAGCACGGTGTTGAGTTCGCGAGTCAACACGCAATGCCTCAAAAAATCGGAAGAAAGTGAGGAGCAGATTGTCTTAACATTAGGTTCCTTCTGCCTACCCTGCTATATGTTAGATACAACAAAAAGTTAAAAAAAACTTTATTTTAAGATGAGGAAGCATTTAGCGGTGATGCAGGAGGTGGCACTTTATCTCGGAGAAGCAGAAGACCAGATGACTATCCCCACGACACCAATAATCGTAATAATCGCATGTGCCATATAAATGGTTAGTATTACAATTTTGTTTTATTTTTATAAAATAGATCATAGTTAATAAAAAGAATAATGGTTTAATATACATATGGTAAAAAATATTAAGACAAAATTAAGCAATCAATAGGTCACAATGTCTTGAAAATTAAATATGAACATTTTTTTTTATTTATGAATGAAAACTGAAATATAAAAATATATTTCATACTTACCTGTTACTTTAGTTCACAACGTTTTACGAATACTAATTATCATTTTATATAGGTAATATAGCAGGGTAGCCAGAAAAACACTCCATTTCAAGACATTGTGTGTTGAACAGTGGAACTCAACGCCGCACTTTGCCTTGTTTCCAGAGCGGCAAAATGAAAATATGAAATTATTCATTCCTCCAAATGAGATTCGAACCCACAACGATCGTGCTTACGATCACTTACGCCAATGCACTACGAAATATTTGAATCACAATATAAATTATATCTTAAACATATAACATATACTTAGTTATAGTTTTTAATCATCAACTTCAGCAATGTGGTGAAGGAAAGCATCAAGTATATTCAATGAGATTCCACTATAGTTATTGTTTGGCATTCTGTAGCATGCCTATTATAAGCGTAATGTGGAGGTGGGTGCATGCCTGTGATAAGGATGCTCGGAATAGTTTCGCGCTAGTACGTGACTGAGAGAACATAATATTACGTCAATTATGCTTTATATGATTATTTTCACGTTATAATTCCCTTTGTTGTTTTGTTTATGGAAGATCTAACCAGATCAAAATGTAATTCAGACAAAGTTGTTTCATGAACATATTCTTAGGTTAAAAAGAAAGTAGTGTTTCTTAAAATTTGCCTTTTCTGACTTTAGATATTACTTTACGTATTACAAAATAAATAAAATTATCATTCTCGGAACGCCATATTAAAAGAAACCAAACCAACATTATTATTATTATCTTATCGTTTTATTAAAATGCGTTTCTTCATTCTACTTTTTATTATTTTTTACTGTCAAAATAAATATTATTAAGACAATGTATAAATAATTATTATAAATCACTTTAGTAGAGATCATCGACCTGCGTTTAACGTGAATAGACGACTTACTTAAAAAAAATATTTGCAGCATCAATAGTCTGACTAAAAGGGGCTGATCGTGGCTAAACGAGGGGAAAATCATACCCTATCCCTTTCTGTCGTGCCTTTTATGAGTATAGCAGTCTACGTACCTATACCAGGTTGAGGGTTTGAATGAGAAGACTTTCAGTCGACAACAAATATTATTTAAAGCTTACTTTTATACTTCTGGGCTTACGTGTATAATATTTAAAATTTATCAGCCTCTTTGCTACTATAGCACAGTAAAATTAAATTTTATTGTATAGTACGGTCGACGAGTCGTGGTCGACATGAAGTCGGTGTAGAAGGCCAAAAAAAGAAAGATTTCATTTTCGATATTTCTCTTACGTTTAATTATTTGAGTCTCCGTTCTCTAGTTAACAATCCGAACAGTTCGGAAAACCTAACATCAGGGCGGCACGACTTGCCGACCTTACTGTAGGTAAAGATAAAAATAAAATATTATTGGTATTGTTTATTCTTCAAAGGTCCCTCTAGTGCGGGTCAGAGTGAGCGTGAGTGCGACTCACCGCCTGAGCCAGCGCCCCCTGAAGTGCCACCACGTGGGCCCTCTTTGCATGTGGCACTCCGCCATCGTCCTGCACCAGATCAAGCTTCTGACTCCGATCGCCTTTTCCTGTCTGAAGGTAGGACATTTTTATTTATTTAGGATTGTCAACAGAAAAAACATCACAACATGAGCAAAGTATGTCTTCTTTGGTTTGAATAAATGTATTTCCAATTAAAGACGACCACATCACGGAAAAGTAAGATAACAGTAGATATTGAAAATATAAAGATTACATTTTCATTGCAATATTTTTTTTATTTTCAATATATTTTTAAATATATCTTACATGATGTTCATTGGATTTACCTCTCTAATATTTTCTAATATTTTTTTCGTAAACTGGATGGAGCTCAAATTAATCTTCTATAGATAGCTGATTGTTAGGACAATAAAAATTTTTGATGGTGCTCGGTGGTTCATACATTTCTTTTTCTGAAAAGAAATTGGCAAATAACTATCATTCCTTCTTTCAGCGTTGTGCATTGTAATCCCCCTAAGACAAAACTCAGACCATACTTAAGGCCATGGTTTACATGTTCAGAAAAATATATAATATGAAATAAAATTATATAAATAAATAAATATATTATATGGGCATATAATTTTCTAATCATAGCGTGTTATCTATATTTATCATTTTTATATAAAAAATATATGTTAATAATATATTATTATATAACAATCTTTCCCTGTTTTTTACAAGCTTTTGTTTAACTTTCAATGTACATGTGAAAATTTGTTCGGGTAAAATATGTTGGGCTTAAAAATTTGAAAAAATTGAACTGGAATATTGCATACACGTTTTGATTGGATGCCAATGGTATATGTCATAGCTGTGAGACATGTGGAACACTCACTATTTTTGTTTAATTCGTTCCTACATTGTGAGTGTCATATGAAAGGATCTGTTAGGAATAATTAAAAAATAGATAAAGCCGTCGTGGCGCAGGAGCACAAGCGTGTAACTGTACCGTGACGGTTCTGGGTTCAATTCCGACTCGAGGAAATGAATTATTAAGATTTTCTTTTCTTCGCTCCAGCAAGACCAAGACTAAAAAACAAAAAGGAACCGAGTTCAAAACGATACCTATACGCAGAAAAATAAATAAAACGAATAAATATTTGAGAATATTATTTTAATGACGTTAGCAAATACAATATAATAACATATCCAACTTCTAATGCCGATCTAGAGACACCTTCTATATTCCTGCTCAAACGAATTATGCCAAAATTTTTTTTGTATTAAGGTTTTGTAACTGATAATCTCAACTTTTTCTTTTGTACACTTTCAAAAAAGCCATTTAGCCCATTAAAATTAATTTAATTTTTATATATTTTTTTGTTTTTGTAATTTTTTTATGTATTTATAAAGTTTTTTTTATCAATTCACTCCATGTTTGACGTATAAGTGCAAATTTTATTGGCTAATGTAATGTGGATATGTAAATTTAAGTATTGTAAAAGCGGTTTGTTTCCCAATATAAAATAAAATAAATATTAAATAAGCAAAACAATTAACGAAATTATTGATATTTATTTACACAATTAATGATGATTTCTTCTATTTACACTGTTTACTATTTAAAATTAGCTATTTTTCAGGTCGATGCTAATCTAGATATATATATTTTTTTGTTTTTGCTCTGTGCACATATGTATGTAGTAGTTATTTATTAATGTTTTTTTTTCTTAAAAGTGCACCAATTACCATATTCTTTTTTAAAATACCACCTCTGAAATACATGTCGTATATCAGTCTTAATTATTAGTCTTAGGTCTTTTAAAAAAGATATTGGTTGAGTAAACACGGAACATGATAACCTGATTGCAATATCTCTTAAAAAAGATTTCCCAAAGCGTTTGTACAAATGTTATTAGATAATATCTTATATTGAAACATTATTTTTTATATTATTACTGTAATATTTGTATCCATAGCTGATGAGCTATAAAAAATAAAGATGTTATAAGAAAATGCCCGAGGCTCCGCCTTTTTACCGCATATGCTTATTGAACGAGGTACGCAAGGAAACTTCCATTCAATCTAAGTTAGAAGATAAGCAGCCGACCTGAAACTGGCTTTGTTTAGTACATTTTATCAAGTCGTAAGTAGTTTTTGTTTAAAATAGATTTTGTTGGGAAGTGCTAAAACTCGTGTGATGTATAGGTTGTAATAGTGACTGTAGGCAGTCCTCTTCCTTGATGAGAAAGCTAATTAAATTCCCGCCGTAAATGTACATCCAACTTTCGTTAAGTAGGCCCTTCTCTTGTTGGCACTTCAGGAGAAGTTTAATCGAATTGCACCGTCCGAGAAAGTTCCCGGGTGCAAGTTTATGCGCAATGACAAATAAGCTGTTTGATCTTGTAATAACGATCCGAGCCAATACTAAATAAGTGGTACAATAATATAATAAAAATGTAAGCTCTTGATTTATTTATCCTATATTAACATTATTTTACAGTTAGAATAGAAGCTTTACTCCACTTTTTGTTACATATTACGATAAATTAGACAAAGTAAATGTATGAAAACGTTGTTATTGCTAAAAGCATACATAAAATATACAAATATTCCTTCAATACGAAAAATTTGAAAGGGTTAAGATTGAATTTGTAGAGTGGGAATGCAAGAATATATTTATATTAGATGGGCGAATTCTACAGTGCAGGTCAGGAAGTGTGCTGCGTTGCGCATCCATAACGAAAGAAGAGAGCTGTTAAATTTGATTTGTGCGAGAACTCGACGCAGAATGAGGCTCTTTGATGTGGCACGGCCCGCTCCCCCCGTGTCCCCCGCGCCCCCCGCGCACCGGTGCCAGGGACTGCTGAAATTGCGCACACTTTCAGAGAAAACTCTCATAGTAATTTAATTTTTATGATAGCGCATTGTAAGTGTCCCCGGGAAGGTTTTACTTAGATTTGCATCTTTGTTCAGTAGCAGGACTCTGTACAGGTTAAAAGAAAAGAAGGACCTGTAATAATGACAGTTGCATTTCCAAATAGATAAAAAATGAGGTAATGAATTAAAATTGAGATGAAAATACAATGTAATTTCTAAAATAATGAAGTATGTACACAAGAATGAATTAGGCAAATCTTGATTCAAACAAGAAAATAGCTTCAAAAGGTCTTGAAAGTTTAATGGAATCGAACAGGGACCGGCCGAAGTAGTCGGAAGTTTGCACGGGTGACAAATTGGGCACTTGACCCGCGCACCGAGCGAGCCTCCGAGTGCTTGTTTCTCGAGGACCGTAATAAGTTTAACTTTAAGTAAACTATATTCCTTTCCCTCTAATTTGTTCTCTCACGACACTTTTTGCAGTTTCAAATTAACAGTTTCTATTTACGTTAGTTAGCATCAACGGTGATGTTTCTTGTTTAGTTTAATTTCAAAGGCTTTTAGAGTTTATTTTTAATTAAAATTAATGGCCAGTTTACGAACATGTTAGTTTTTTTTCTGTAATTCTATTTTGCATATGTTTTATATTATTTTCGTGTAAGTAACGTATATATTAATTCGGACTATAAAGGTTTCACAAACGCAAATGCAATAATATTCCATAAAAAGCAATAAGATTCGCCGTCTCAAGTTTGCAGAGCTTTTTGAAAATTGAAACCTGCTGGGATTCGTCGTAATTTAATTTTTGCGATGCTGTATTGTTAGAGCTTTCTGAAGGGCTCTTTGCAGTTGAAACTCAGAATATTGTCGCCTTTGCATACAAAAATAAATTTCTCTAACTTACTGCTTGTAAAAATGTTTTATGATATGTATTTTCACTGTATTTGTAAGAAAACATGTTTAATAAAACTGAAATTTTGAAGAATAATATCAACTGAGGTAGCATATTAAAATAAGTACATATACGCTTTTCCCAAACTATATATAACATTTCTACAGGAATAACGATTATAAAAGCTTTAGCGTAGAGACTTGTATTCGGAATTCAATATCACAGTAATAAAACATTATGTAAATTATATATAATAGAAACCAAATATTCACTTAGTATATCAAACAAATAAATGAGTAAATTTTATCATCAAAAATTGTCCGCCTTTAAGTACTAAACATTATTTTGTTTGTAATATCAGCTTATATTTTACGGCGTCGGCATAGTTTCAGCGTTTTTTTCCATTTTCATTTTGCCATTTAACATTTTCACGATATAGTTCTACTTTACGAGCATCTCGTTGTGTATAAAACCTTAATTTCGAAAACATTGTAACCGTATTCATAAACTTTTAACCGGCTATAAAACTGTCCTTGGTCGCGATCAAATCTGACATTGTCATGTTTCGAGTGGAGCCTCCTCGATCCCGCTGCGATCCTCGTGAGCCGGAGTTTTAAACATCCCTCGTCCGGAAGCCACTTAAGTGTTCATAAAACACTCATACGAGGGCTATCTACATCGATTCTCTACTTTTGTGTTATTTGCGTTCCTGCGGTATGGTGTGTAACATATGTATGAGCTACGTATGCAGCCTCGAACATGGCGGCGGCTACTGAATCAAATTGATTTATCTATTATTAATTAATTTTATTAATAGCTTATGGACGCAAATATTAACCGCTAATATTAGAAATAGCGTGTTATCCGTTATGACAATACAATTTAATTAATTGTTATTCGTAATTATTAATTGTTTGATTTTAAATATTACATTTGGATGATTTTCTAAAAATAAATATAGTAATCTCGTCAAATTAGATTGAAACATATAGAGATATTATAATTTACAAATATAATGTAAAAAGGAGGTCCAAATTGAGATATTAATTTTGTGCTTACTAATGCTTGAATAGAAATAAAAAACGACGTGTTATGCCTTTTATTGAAGTCTTACACGATGTGCAACATGTGACGTAAAATGTAAATATCAACTGTCGAGGCACGCCGCTTTGTGGTACACCACAAGTGCCAAAGAGCTCTTCAGAATACACTCATACACGGAACACGCAACATACTGTGTACATGAATATTACAAATGTTACAGAAGTTACGTTAAACATCGTTTAAATTTAATATTGGTTTGGGTTCGATCTCCACTCGAGGCGATGAAATATTGACTTAAATTTATATTTCCATTTCTTCGCTCTGGTGTCGAAGACAAGTGCGGCGTTGAGTTTTGCCACTCAACACGCAATGCCTCAAGAATTCGGCAGAAAGTGGGGAACGGAGTGTCTTAACACTAGGTTCCCTCTGCCTACCCTGCTGTGCGCGGGATACAGCGTGAAGCTGATTTATTTATTTTATTTATTGATAAAAAACATCGTTGAAAAGATTTACGGGTTAACGTAACGCAATAAATGAACACGCAAAACTTATAATTCAAGTAGGTCGAGCAAATGATCAAGTGTGCGATACGTCACAGTTACTGGGAGCACTTTAAAGTTTTCCCGCGTACCGAGGTACAGATCCGTCCGCGGGGCGGGATACATGATTGATGGCGGCCTTCCAAGTATAAACTCGATTATCCGCTGAGACGCGAACAACTTACAACTTTTATGTAACGATGGATCAGGATTATTTAAAAGTTTCCCCGAAAAAAAAAGTCGACTCGCGACAATCATATTTGTGTTGAATATCAACTGATAGAGTTTCTGATGTTTAGTTTCGTTTCGTTTATTTCAGCTTCACGCTGTATCCCGCACACAGCAGGGTAGGCAGAGGGAACCTAGTGTTAAGACACTCCGTTCCCCACTTTTTGACGAATTTTGGAGGAATTGCGTGTTGAGTGGTAGAACTCAACGCCGCGCTTTTGCCTCGACACCAGAGCGAAGAAATGGAAATATAAATTTAAGTAAATATTTCATCGCTTCGAGTGAGGATCGAACACACAACTAGTCGGTTTTACAGTCACTCTTTGTGCCACGACTGGCCTCCAAGTATAAACTCGATTATCCACCGAGACACGAACAATTTACAACTTTTATATAACGATGGATCAGGATTATTTAAAACTTTCCCACGAAAAAAAAGTCGACTCGCGACAATCATATTTGTGTTGAATATCAACTGATAAAGTTTTTGATGTTTAGTATTTTGTATTTTATAGTCAATATGTGTTAAGTTACTGTGCGTGAAAGTTGCGGGAAACTGCATATTCGATATAGCAATAACGAATTTAAATTTAAGGTAAAAAACGAAAATCGAGGCTGGTCGTGGCGCAGCGGCACGAGTTGTGACTGTAAAAGCGACTGGTTGTGGGTTCGATCCCCACTCGAGGAGATGAAATATTTACTTAAATTTATATTTCCATTTCTTCGCTCTGGTGTCGAGGTTAAGCGCGGCGTTGAGTTCTGCCACTCAACACGCAGTGCCTCCAGAATTCGGCAGAAAGTGGGGAACGGGAGTGCCTTAATACTAGGTTCCCTCTGCTTACCCTGCTGTGTGCGGAATACAGCGTGAAGCTGATTTTATTTTTAAACGAAAATTGAAGGTAAAAAAATCTTGTTATATTTGTGAGTTACTATTTATAAACGTTTTTAAGTTGTATAGATCTGTAAATGTGCTAGTAACTGTTGAAGTCTGATATACATATGTACAACGATAAGTTGTTGTAATATAAGATGTAAAATGATTTGAGGCCAGTCATGGCGTAGTGATATAAACGTGCAGGTTGTTGGTGCGATTCCCACTCGAGGAAATATTTCTTTTAATATTTCAATTTCCTTGCTCTGGTAACGAGGTAAAACGCGGTGGCAAGTTCCACCAGTCAACACACAATGTCTCCAGAATTTGGCAGAATGTGAGGAGCGGAAGTGTCGTAATACTAGGTTCCTTCTGCCTACCCTGTTATGTGCGTCAAGTTAAAGTAAAAATTACAAAAAAAGGTATAATAATTACTACACTTCAAGTTATATATTTTAAACATAATTATACAAAAAAAATTGTTGCACAAAACAATTATAATGATATATTATATTACTATCTATTGTGATTTGTTAATTGATTTTACTATTCATACTACTTAATCATTAAATGATATCATACGTAGATACTACAGATTTATTAATAAATAATAAACTCTATAATTTCTTCTAAAGAGTAAATATCATTTGCTATGTAATACAGTTTAAAACTTTACGTCTTTATCTTACTTTGTCTTATAATCTTAAATGCAATAAGAAAACCTATACAAAGTCGAGGTTCAGATATTAAAAGTTTATAAAGGACGGGATTAAAAAATCGAAGCGGGCGTTTCATTAGCACGTCTCAATATTAGTTTGCTCTGAAGAGACCAACGATGCGCGACGAGGGAAAATTGTTTCGCCGTTTATTATTCCAAGTTTTAATCAAGGAAAGTCCTGGAGCCGTCTGGAGAGCGTCCGCAGCCAGGGTCCGCCCCGTCCACATTTAACGCGTGTAAAATATTTTACAAAAACTTCATTACTTACTCGATTATTATATAAAAAAATAATATTACATTAAATTACTATTATTTACTATAATCACTCGACTATTATTTTAGTGATTTCACATATATATTATAAATTATCTCATTTCAAATTATTATCTACATATGGTATATGTATTTCTCTTAATCAGATATTCATTTTATAAGCAAATACATCAATTATTCTGTATTTTTTTTAATTGTGGCATTTTATATTAAAAAAAAACATATTTCTTGGCCATAAACGATTGTAACGTCAACAATATTTTTTTTCTACAAAAAATTATAAATAAGTATTTCAGTATCGGTTATAATCTGTGCATGAATTATTCAAAGACAAGGGGGATTAAATAAATGTCAGCAAATATTTTCGTTCTGGTAAACGAGAAAATAATACGATCATTCGATCCCGCCAATCTTATTTACATGAAATTATTATCTCTAAAATGATCTGGTGATTTGAAATTCAAAATAGATACCTATGTACATACATAAATTATACAGATACATAAAAATCAGCTTCTCGCTGTATCCCGCATACAGCAGGGCAGAGGGAACCTAGTGTTAAGGCACTTCTGCGAAATTTTCGAGGCATAGCGTATTAAGTGGCGGAACTCAGCGCCGGGCTTTTGCCTTGGTGCCAGATCGAAGTAATGAAAATATTAAGAAATAATAAATTATTCTGTCGAGTAGCGATCGAACCCACAACCGTCGCGTTCGTCACCCTCGTTCCACATACAAATACAACATTTAACGTTTTTATCTTTTGTAGTTTGTTTAAAGCTTTCTTTCAAAATTTATTACAATGGGAACACGATGTCGTAGGGTATAAAGTTATAAGGAATGTTAAATTGTTAGTAATATTTACTCTCAACATTTTTGTTTAAAATATAAATAATATCAAAGTTTCATTTTACTTTTAATAACTTACAGAAGTTATGTCATCATCACTTTCTGTTTCAAATGATTATCGACAAATAATATAATATTGACATATAGACGAAAACGAGCAGTAATGCCTCAAAAAAGTGCCATTTCTTTTGTAACACAGTGTTTACTGTAGTTTTCGATGTTCGCTCCGTTACCCAAACTAAACAGCAAAATTGATTGCATAAACTGTCACAGCGACTAGTTTACCGCCACGTGAAAGGTAAAGGAAAGGAAAGTCAGGGCAATATTGATATAAGTTTTTCGTTCATTCAAATATAGACAGTGGAATAAGGGTGTGTACAAATAGTTAGGAGTAGTTTTCTTTGATAGACCGTGCTGGGCCCACTCGCCTGGAATAACTCGGAACGTTTGTGCACTCAGCCTCCGCGCCTCGCGTCTTGCCTCAAATGGGATTTAGTGAGGCTAACTCTCTATCTTATTTATTATGTTTTGTTATGGCGGAAGGCTTTAATATTTTGCAGATTATCTTTATGGTAGCGTTTTATGTTATTAAAATTTAATACAATGAAACTGCGCTTAAATTTTACTCGTTTAGGACTTATTTTGTAAAATTACTTTTTTGTTTGGTACGCTGTATCCAGGACACAGCAGGGTAGGCAGAGGGCACCTAGTGTTAAGATTAAGTTGATTTGAAGAGTTAAGACCCACAACCCCCTAGCGCCGAAACTTCCTGAATAAAATTTTATACATATAATATGAAAATGATTATTTATTACGATATTAAAAATTATTATTAAATATAATTATAACAATTTCTTGTAAATTATACGAAACATGTCGTAAAACAAAGTATCAGCCGGCAGCGCTGCTCTTTTGTACTTAATCCTATTTGATATATTGGTCCATTAGGATCCCTGTTCCAGCTCCTCGCCGAGATTGTAAGGAAATACCAAGTAACGAGGGTAATACACCTTTATAGATACTTGCTCGGTTAAGTGTTAGCGACATCAGAGTTCTCTATTTGAATCCGATACCCCACTTATTAGGGATGTTTCTTAAGTTAGGCTACCAGTATCTGTTGCGTGGTGCTTGAATAAGGCTTTGATGAAGCTGGTAATTTGTGTTTCGTCAAGTTTGATCTGGTTATTAAATTGTTTTGTGAATTGCTTATATATTCACATTATTTAAAGGCAGATAAAAATTAAATTGAACACCAAGAAGCTTAAATTATTAGAGGCCAGTAGTGCCGAAAGGGCACAAGGTGTGATTGTAAGCATGGCAGGCTGTGGGTTCGTATTCCACTCGAGTAAATTAAATAGATATTTTATATTTTCATTTCTTCGTTTTGGTGTCGAGGCAAAGTGCGTTGTTGAATTTCGCCACTCAACACGCAATGCTTCCAGAAATTAGGGAACGGAGTGTCTTAACTCTAGGTTTCCTCTGCCTCTCCTGCTGTGTGGTGGATACAGTGTGGCGCTAAAAAAAATATTAGAACAAAAATTGGTGTTTGATATGTAAAGAAATCAAACACCTCGAGGCTTTTACAGAACTTATATTTCTTCCAGAGTTAAATACTGTTAAGCTTGTACAAAGTCTATCTTAAATTCTAATACAATATATCATTCCAGAGATTCTCTTTATTCTTCCGCTCCAAGTCTAAAAGTATATCTAATTATTATAAAATATTATTATACAGTTATTATAATTTTCCGACTACATAAAGCGTCATTTTTATTAATGTTCTCTCGTGACAGTTCTATCTTATTATTTTTAAAAACATCTTTTTATTCAACAAAGAGGTTGATTTACATTTTTATAATAAATTATTGCGAATATTAAAACTAATTAATATAAAATCATTACAGATATATAAAAAATTCTAGTGTCATCACTATAATCTATAATCATAAGCTTTTTATGGTTTTAATGGCACACAATTCACATAAAATGGATGTAAACAATAATGATTGATTATCAAATTTGCCATTCCTTGTATGGAGAACCAAGTACATCTACTTAGAGTATTGTGTTCAAATAACATTTTATCACACTTACTACTAGGTAAATCACATTTCAAATAAAGAATGAAAAATTATTGATAATAAATTCTGTATCTCTGTACCTAACAAGTAAAAATATATTTGCAACTTAAAATACTTAAAATTATTTTTTTACATTTAAAGATAAATATTGGTTATACGTCGATTTTTACGAAAGCATGACAAAATACAAAGTTTTAATAAAGAAAATTTCGCGTAGCGGCTGGGGAAAGATAACGCGGTTTGCTTGATAGAATTTTGCGAAAAAAAATCGCTCAATATGCGCTTATCTAGATCCGGTATCAATCTATTATGTTTGCACGGTTCCTTTCGCTCCACAATGAAGGCAGCGAGAAGGCTTTTAAACTCAGATTTTAACTTAATACATTACGAAAGTAGAGTGCCGCTTTAAAGCATTTTGTGGTATCGGGCCGTGTTCGGGGATAAATGATTGATTGTCATGATCCGCGCCGCTACACTCACTGTCGGGTGATCACACGTGACTTTAGTACATTCTTAGGTGTATTAGAAAATATAACTTACATTTTCAGCATCACTCCTCTACATTATAAAGATAAATATCTAATGTTTATTAATCTGCGGCAAGTGTGACGTGTCAGGTAGTTTGTGAGTTCGATTCTCACTCGAGAAAATGAAATATTTAATACGATTTTAATTTTCTTCCCTTTGTTGTCTCTCTTTGCTTATCCTACTGTGTGCGTGATACAACGTGAAGCTGATTTTTTTAATACTTATAACTACTACTACCACTACTACTACTAGCTTCACGCTTTATTCCTAGCGGGGTAGTCAGAGAGAACGGAGCGCCAAACGGTGGGGTACGGGACTTATAACTAGATTTATGTAAATGTATAGATACATTTTTGATATTTATTTAATATGTCCTTGAGAGAGTCCATGTAAGAATGACTTATTAGCTTTTATCTCTTTAAAAAAAAAGTTTTCCATACCGGTAATATATATTACAAATATAGATAGAGGCCAGTCGTAGCGCAGGGACACAAAGTGTGACTGTAAAATCATCAAATAAATGTAAAATCATAAATGGTTGTGGGTTCGAATCGCACTCGAGGAAATGAAATATTTATTTACATTTATATTTTTATTTCTTCGCTTTGGTGCCGAGGCAAAGCGCGGCGTTGAGTTCCGCCACTTAACACGCAGTGCCTCCAGAACTCGGCGGAAAGTGGAAAACAGAGTGTCTTAACACTAGGTTTCCTCTGCCTACCCTGCTGTGTGCGGGATACAGCGTGAAGCTCATTTGATTTTATTAATATAGATAGATATTTACTCCTACCATAACTTCACAGTGTGGAGGATGTGTTGGCAAATTTTTCGTCACAATATGTATAAGATTATTTAAACGTGAACTATTTTGGTATATTTGAACAGTTAAAGCCTTTTGTAAAATATTAGGAAGAATTATGGTAGTGCCGATGACTAGTACAATAAAATTTATTGAATCCTTAAAATGTCGCCGCTTGGATAAATCGCTTAACGTATGGATAAAATATCGTTACAATATATAAAATACAGAAATTACTTTAATTTCGAAATTGAATATTTTTCTTATATTTCATGTAATATTTATATTATATTTAAGATACCATCTTCTTGTCTTATTCAATTTGTCAATGGTTATTTTTTGATTGCTAACCGCGGTTTCGCTCGCTTAATATTAACTTAATTAAATTTATTGTTATATTATAGCTAATTTACACAAAATCTTTATATAAATTGTAAGGGTATGTGTTATTCTGACATACTCGTATGAGCTATATGACTGTAAAATTTATTCTAAATCTGTTCAGTAGTTTTTGCATGAAAGTTGAACAAACATCCTCACAAACTGACATTTATAATATGTAAATAGGATAGCATTTTAATTTTCTCGGCATGGTTAATAAGAAAGTGAGGGTGGAGAGTATGAAACAGGTTGAGTAATCTCTCATCTTCTATCATGCGAAAAATACACTCAGGTAAAATGAGTAATTTAAAAAATGCAATTTATTAATTATTATGCATGCGACTGTAACCGCAACAGGTTGTGGATTCGATTTCCACTGTAGAAAATGTAACATTTAATATTTTCATTTCTTGCTATTGCTACGAGGCAAAGCGTGGCATTGAATTCCACAATTTGACACGCAATGTCTTCAGAATTTAGCGGAAAATGCGGAACAGAAGTGTCTTAATGGAAGCTAAATGTCTTAACACTAGGTTACCAGGTTCCTTTTGTCTACCCTGCTTTGTGCGGGATACAGTCTGCAGCTAAAAAATCTTCAATCTCTTCTCTTTCTCATCAAGTGTAGAGTGCTATATTGAAAAACTTTTACTCAAAATATTTTAGTCTAAAATATAAATTTAAATAGTGTTAGTTATTTAATCTCTGTAGATGAGAGGTAAAGTTGCTTCAACTTACGCTCTAAAGAGCTACAAAGGTTAATTTGAATGGAAATTTGTATATAATTTGCATATCTATTTATAATCTATGCAACACACAAGTAGGGTCCTTTTATTATATAATTTGCACCGAGGGGACGGTCTACGCTGACGGAATACAGAGTGAAGAGTATAAACATTATTAAAGAAGTGTTAACACCTAGAGGTAGGTAAGCTATATTATATTAAATAGTTAAGTAATATACTGATACCAATTTTGGTCAAGCACGAGTTTGTGGTGGTGGTAATGTAAAAATATTATGTGCCTAGCTAATATAAAGAGAATTTACTATTTACTATAGAACTATGGAGTTGGTCTCAGTTACACGACGATCGAACTTAAAGTCTTACTTTAAAATATAACTATAATTGATATTATAATATATTATCGCTGTAACCCGCATAAATCAGATTAGGATAAATCAGAAATTGAACCCACAACCGTCGCCCTTACAGTCAAATGTTTCTCCGCTGCTCCACGATGCCAGGTGGAAGTATTTATATATATAAAATGGACACCTAGCCTGTACTAACAAAAATATACAAAGCTGTACAACAATGATTTTTATTATAGTAATCTTAATCCATTTATATTTACTTTTTGTGAGATTTAGTTTAGGGTCTGTTAGGGAGAAGATAATTAAATTCAACCCTTTTACTCTCTTGAGCAAAGGAAAGTCTCGTAAATTGGAAAACTAAACTGTGCGGATCTCACCACGAGATTCAATTAGCTGCTAATCATATCTGGAGGGTGTGAATGGATCGATCGTGTTGCCTTTCGTGTAACTTTAATGAGTATTTAAATAATATCTCAGCTTCACGCTGTATCCCGCACACAGCAGGGTAGGCAGAGGGAACCTGGTGTTAAGACACTCCATGCCCCACTTTCTGCCGGATTCTGGAGGCATTGCATGTTGAGTGGCAGAACTCAACGACGCACTTTGCCTCGACACCAGGGCGAAGAAATGGAAATATAAATTTAGGTAAATATTTCATCTCCTCGAGTGGGGATCGAACCCACAACCTATCGGTTTCGCAGTCACACTTTGAGCCCCTGCGCTACGACTGGCCTCAATATTATAATATAGAAATATATTTCTATATAATCTACTATCAGACACGGTAGTATATATGCAACAGTATATTTACGTGAACATACGGAAGCGACACCAATAGAGGACACACTTCATCGGATGCGCTCTTTCCGATCCCTTTTCTGTACGAGCGAGACTCGCAGCGGGCCATCTAGCTATCTGTCGCTACCTAACTGAGAAAATTTTTGCTTAGTCATTCGACTGTAAACTTCTGTATCTATATAGATACTACTTTGCATTCAGGGAACTTTTAAAACGCGCTTATCGCATGGATATAAATAAACTGGATAAAATATTACATATTTTATCTAAGTTTGCAGACATATTATGATTATAATCTCAATAAGCAATGCCTCTACAATTCGGGAGAACGGAGTGTCTTAACACTATACTCGATTCACTAAGGCATGAAATAAAAGTTAAACATGTCAAAAAAGGTTCTTTTACATGACAGGTTTGATGGAGTTATTATAAATATTAATTAAAAAATATATATTTTAAGTATTAATTCGCTAATCACTCTGTAAATAGCCATAAAAATTTATTATAATATTATCTTATAATTGAAATAGAATACCAGTAAAGCGGGGAGAATTTTTTTTTACAAAATTCATAATTTTTTTCTATCCTAAAATATACAATTATTTTCGTAATATAATTTAAATATTTATATTTTCAAATTTTATAAAATTGCACACTGTATATATAGTAAATAAAAAGAAGTAATTAAGTTAAAAGAAACGAAAACGAAGAGTAGTAAGTAAATAGAACCATAATAAAAAATAAAGATTTTTTTTCATATTTAAAGCCAGGAATATTTTAACTTAAAATTTAAAAATGTTGGTATGCACCCGGTTGTTTTTTGTTTTCAATAATATTTTTTAAATATATCATGTACATGAAAAACACTTAAAAGTCAACTTCTTCTCAAACTTCAGACACATTTTAGTATTTTTTTTTTATGGAAAAGACAAGGCAAACGAGCGTGCGACCTCATATATTAAGTTTTATTATTCTAATAGTTAAGTAACTTTTACTAAAACTTGTACATTTTCATTTTATTTTTTTGCTATTCTTATTTTATACAAAGATATTTTATATGTAACATTCAAGCACAACAAGCAATAATGCTGTATATAGAAAACTCCACGTTAAATAAATTAAATACAAATAAAAAAATACAATAAAGTTTGAGAAATGTAATTTTTTTGTTTACATTTTGTCCCATGCCATAATGAATCGAGTATAGGTTCCTTTTGCCTATTCTCAAGTGTCAATCAGTATAACTACGTTGTTGCGAAAGATAGTTGGATAGGAATGCAATGTTATCACACATCGTCGGTCAAGTATCCGTGCGGTACTAAGTTCCCCCTGCCACTATACAGGGCAAACATACGCGTAACATCGAAATATTGACCTGAGCCTCCATAGACAGCTTTTAATATCGCGAAATTGCCTCCACATCATTTAGTCGCTGCAAATATTACTTTAATCCCACAGCGATAAAGTTTAAGCGTTTGTGCTTGCGGGGAATGCAATAAAACCTTTGGAAATTTGAAACGTACGACTGAAGTCTTAGATGTTTCTTTCTAACTTGTGTCTAATAACGCAGTAAAAATAGCCTTGTCTCTCTCTCTTGTGAATGTCACGGCTATATATTGCAAAGGCGGCTACAGGCCGACAGCGATGAAAATTCTTGGTACCTCAATGTTATCTTGCGAATTACGTTTGATATCATGTTCTAAATGAGAAATAAAAAAAGTTTCGACTAAATGAAGTACAATTTTTTTTGTTATATATAGAATTCAAGATGATAAAATTAAATCTACTATATTTTTATAAAATTTACCACTATATTTGCATTAGATTTACACCTTGAACACGAATGTATTTGTCTTTTACTGAGAAAAGCTTTTCATAATCCCCACACACCACTTCGGATAATTGTAAAAGTACAGGCAGACGTAAACAAAGGTGGTGATGCAACAATGTAACCCTTCTTAGTTAAAATTTTTCCACTGCGTCGTTTACCTTTTGACGTTTATTGCATAAAAGCCGCAAATGTGGAGGAGCCCTAGTTTGCCTTTTTACATTTTCGAATAGTCCCTAACATTGTTCTCGTAGGTTGAGGGTTGGTTCCCTTATAAAAAATATGGTTTACGACAAACGCATGGGAAGTCAGGGGATACTTCGCGCTGAAAGCTAATAAATTGATGGCACTAAACTTGCAATTACGGAGCAGGAAAATATATTTATGAACGCGTATATAAAAAAAATATTAGTAGAGTTAGTAGTGTATTTAATAAATTATATAATGCATTTGAGACTAATCGTGGCGCAGCGGCACGAAATGTGACTATAAAACCGACTGGTTGTGGGTTCGATCCCGACTCGAGGAGATAAAATATTTATTTAAATTTGTATTTTCATTTCTTCGGTCTGGTGTCGAGGCTAAGCGTGGCGTTGAGTTCTGCCACTCAACACGCAATGCCTCCAGAATTCCGCAGAAAGTGGGGAACGGAGTGTCTTAACACTAGGTTCCCTCTGCATACCCTGCTGCGTGCGGGATACAGCGTGAAGCTGATTTATTTATTTTAATTTATATAATGCATTTATACTACTGATATCGATTGAAAAATATTATTGTCAGAATACGATACTACATGACGATATATTATTGTATATTATTATTATTGTCGGAATATGATGCTACAAGATTTTTTGTATTTTTTTTATAAATTATATAGTATCCACACCGACGCCATGCAATTCTTGCGAAATTGGGTCCCCAGGGACAGACAGCGATTTCTAGGAGCTAGTTTTGTTCATCAATAAAAATTGTATACTATACAGATTGTGCTTCTATATCGTGTTATAGCGATAAGGGTAAACAAATTGCGATACTTGTGAGTCTTATTACCCGTCACATCAATCATTGAACCCTGGGAGTCTTATTACCTACTGGAAGGCGTCTCAATCAACGTTTGCATTTTTATTAAACTTAGTTGATTTAGCTACAAATATCGATTTATTGAATATTTTGTAAGGTTAAGGGAAACTATAACATATAATAATACTTTATATTTTTTTTATTTGAGGGATTTTTGCATTGTAGGTGGGTACTTATTATTATATACATAAAGCAAGTATGACCAAATTAACATTTTCATTTATGTTATAAGTTATGGGTGTCCGAATTAAAAGTGGTTATAGTAAAATGGTGCTTTCCATTATTTTATTTATGTAAAGTAAGCAAAATGATTTTGAAGTAACTACAATATTTAAATTATTATTTTGATAATTAAGAATAATACTATTATACTTAATGGAAAAATAACACGATGTGTTCATAATATAGATTTTAAAATATCTTATTAAAACACAAAATTGCTTCAGCGTTCGTGATACTAATATTATTGCTAATCTCGAAAGGCTAAAAACGATTAGCGTTAAAAATATTAAATCGATTTTCTCGGAATAGCAACAAAAACTTGACGAGTAGACTTAATTAACCAGAGTTTACCGTAACGGGTAATAAAAAAATATAATCGACGAAGAGACATCACACGCCACTGAGCTGTGAGGCGGGCGGCGCCCACAACGCTGCGCAAATACGACAGATAGCTCCGTCCGGAAATTCAATCAAGCACCCACGGAGATTCTATCAAGATTGGGGTAATTAAAATACCTATCTAACTTTTTGGCTAAACACAATACCCCTCGATATTCTTGCGGGGCCGGTTAAATCAACAAAGGCGTTTTCTGAATGTACAGGAAAATATTGACCGTGTGTTGTCTTTCTATGTAAAAGCGATTAAAATTTTATGCAATATAGTTTAACATTATCGTGCAAGAACTCTTAGCAACCAGGTCGCTGTCATGTACCCGTATGTAGTATCTCGCGGCGGGGGGGCGGAGGTGGCTCTCGACTTATTTATTGTCCTCTATGGACTTTCAATACGAAGCCGATGCGACGCGGTCGAAGGTAATTAAAAATACGTCACTCGCAGCCGACCTTTCAATTCGAGCATGTGTCGAAATTCGAAATGAATCATTTCCCGTTTATATTTGTACGTTACCGACGGTGCTCCGGTCTGTTTGTTGTTTCGATCGCAATATTTTGTGAAGCGCGAGCGAGAGTAGATTAACTGTTCTCCGCACGGGCACAGTGGTAATAACTAAAGTTGTCGCCGAACTAGATTATGGCGTCAAACGCTTGACAGTCAAGTTTAAATGTTCACTGTTGTTAGTTTCTAGCAATGTCTGTGCTATTACTAAGTTTGTTTCTGATAATACGAGTAGGTGAAAAAAGTTGCGACTAATTGGGCTACAAATAATTCAATGATAAGATTTTTGTATATCGCTTTGTAAACTATAAAATCCAATAAAACTTTACGTTACGTCTAATAGTACTACATATATATTAGATATAATTTTATTTGGACTAGTACATAATTCAGTTTTTTTGTACAGTCATGAAGTGTTTGTTATCCATTTATAATAAAAACCCTTTAAAATACAGATTTTATTATTGTACTGTAAGCCACTTTTTACTTATGTTTAGGGTGAAAACCTTTTATGGAAACGAATAAACCCTTATAAGATTAATTGTTGTTCGTCCGTCTGTCTGTTTGTCTGTCAAGAGCATTTATCTCAGGAACGTTTGGGGATATAGAGTTGAATTTCAAGCCATATACTCACGTCTATAGTCCCTTGACATCCTGAAAAAAATGTATTTCTACATTTACTTTAAAATACGATATGCCTGTTATGCCTGTTGTACTGTAAAAAACGCATATTTCGACAATATAAATGGAAATAAAATTAATAGGGTACTTCCGTTGTGTTGACCCAGAATTATGAAGTTTGGCAGCTAGTATCTACCAGATAGAACAAGTTCAGGAATAAATCTGAAAAGTACACATTTTAAATCTGAAAAGTACAAATTGAATTTTACCAAAATTCTAAAATATTAATTCTTAAAAGCATATTCTAATACATATTTTATATTTTTTTTAAACTGCATTACTTGTAACCCTCGGTGGGCGAACTCGACTCGCGCTTGTCCAGTTTTTATTTATAGTCTTTGACGTTTGAGAAACGATCACATACGATTATATTAGAATTTATATTTTTCATATTATTGTTAAAATTTATATTTTTTCTTGTTTAATTTATCGCAATTTTACTTGTATGGACTTTAAGATGTAATAAAAATCTTATTTTTTTTGTTCCTATCGGGAGTTTAAGCCTCTTTAGTGCTCCCCTACACTCCCCAACTTCCGACATATCAAATTTCAACCAACTTTCTAAGTCAAATAGTCGTCGTCGTTTGTGCGTTGTCTGTAAGTCACTCAGTAAGAAACTCAGTAAGAAGAAGTATTTCAATCATAAGAATATGAAATGAGATATGCTAAAATAAAAACTAACATTTTATGTAGTATAATAATAATAATAATATTTTTTAACAACAAAGAACTGCCTGATTCAGTTTTAACCGGATTCCAAAATCAGAATCTAACCAAATCTTTATCAAACCACTCTTAATGATCAGTATCCTTTCCAATAAAAAAAAATCAGTTGGCGGTATATTGAGTTATATAATAAGTTCTTTGATAAGTTCTTTAATTATTACACATTTTAAATGAAACTATTTTAACTGGATTAATTGCGTATATTTGGTATTATACATTTTTGGACGTTTCGAACACTTTGCAGTAGAGTTGAGTTATTCGTCCATTTGTTAGGCACATACTTATGGAAATTTAAGACTTATGTGATTTTCTCATAGATACCATTCCTCAGAGTCAGACCTGAAATGGACCAAATTTAAATTTGACACACCTAGCTTTCAAATAAAAAAAAGAATCATCAAATCGGTTCACCCAGTCAAAAGTTATGAGGAAACAAACATAAAAAAAATATAATCGACTTGATAATCTCCTCCCTTTACAGAAGTCGGTTAAAAACACAAAACATCATACATATTTATAATTTTAATTAAAAATATATTTAATAGCATATTTCAATAAATGTACGAATATTATTTAATAACATTTAATGATCATCCGCAAACACAACGAATTAAGATGTCCAAAATTGACTGATAAATTTGACAGGATATTTGATATTATATTGTTAGGTAAGCAACACAACAAAGGGGTAATCCCGTTGGCACGTGATTTTGTCATTAGGGAGATGTCTTATTATTCACAAAGTAGGAACGTCTCTGTTTTCATTTGGTAAATTAACTTCGGGTGTACCCATAAAGGGTTCCTTGCAGGAACAGGACGACATGCAGATTAATGATATTAATAAAACATTCCTTAATAGTAGACGGTAATTGTCGTCGTAATACAAGTTGTTACAGATTATAATTTGCGAGTTGAAGACAATTTATAATCTGTGATCCCGATTTTCATAGATGATAATTATATGAAAATGACAGTGGCTTAATAAAATTTTGTGATGGTTATTTCGAGTAGGTGTAAAACAAGGACTTTATGCATATAAAATTAAAATGTTTAAATATTTTGTTGATAATTGGTAATAACATTAGTAATAATATCCAGAATATTCCTTGAGTGTAATATTCTTATTGTATCTGATGGCACAAGTGATTGCATTGAATTAAACATTTTGTTTACAATTCTAAGTTCTATTATAATATATTATTCGAAGTTCTATTATATTAAATTTATAATAAATAATATTTGATATAATTATTCCGAAACTAGAGTATTAGTTTATTTAACAAAAATATGTTAAAAGAATGTTGATCTCAAAAATATTGAAGTTTACTTTGTTAAAAAATAACTAGGAAGCTCAGCTCCAAAGTCAGTGCTTCTAAAAGTGTAGATCGCTAAAGTAATAGATTTGCGGATTCGAATTATTTCGATATATTATGTAGGATGGGCGCATCTGGTCATCTTGGACGAGTGCTGAAAGCTGATTTATTCGCAGCATCCATCACTGCTCTCGACTGATACGTCTTCCCCTCGCCCTAAACGCGCAAAGGTTGGGAGTGTCAATTAAACATGTTATCATATAATTTATTTAAGCATTTTATTATAGTATCTGTGAAGAAATATGTTTTTATGCGTATTGTGTATTATAATATAAACATGGTCATAACAGCCTTTGTAATTTAATTTTTTTTATCAGCTTAATGCACCCGCACACATCAGGATAGGCAGAGGGAACGTAGTGTTAAGACACTCCGTTGTCGAGGCATTATTACGTGTTGAGTGGAAAACTCAACGCCGCGCTTTGCCTCTACACCAGAGCGAAGATATAAACTGTCCAAGCGCTCTGACCAATAAGCCATTCGTTCTCATCATCATCTCCTGTATTTATTTATACCTCCCCAATAATAAAAATATCGAATGAGGATTGGGATTACGTTTTCAGAACTACCATATACTAGAAGTAATTACCCAAAGTAGATAGAACTATACTCTTTACTTTCAATATTATGTTTTCCAAACAACATGTTGGTACGTTATTCACCTGTCCGTTCCCAATTCCCAATGGTCATCCGGCCCCAGTCTAATTTAGCTTTAGTGGAATAAATTCGTTTAGCATTTAAATTATATTCTGGCCAGTGATTCAAACAACTGTGCCCTGAATTAATAATGTTCAAAATGTTTAGTGGCACACACAGTTTTGCTAGATTTTCAGATTGCAATTTGCATGTTAAACGTCAATCTGGCGATGCGTCGGTCCCTATCGCTGAATATTAATGGCACGTGGAGATTTTGTTTTACTTTGTGGAAACTCGATTATGATGCAAAGTAGCTGATGGTGCTGATGCGGAGGTGACAGACGAGCGCGCGTGTGCATAGATGCGAGTGCTTCCGCGTTTTTCCGCTGACTCCGTATTGTGTGTTATGTTGAAGAATAGGGTATGCTGTCTAACTATAATATGTTAAAAAACCAAAATTAAGAATAAAAAAAATTGAAATACATATAATAAGCAATGTAATTATGTTTCACATTTTTTTTATTTTATTCCACAATAAGGATACAAAATTATTACATTATACCTTGATAAAAACATATGCGTAAGAGCGCTTGGACGCTTTCCAAAAGCCACGGATTCGGGTCCGGGTATATTATTTAAGACAAGGGAACAATATACTTTGTAACTGTTTGTAAAAAGAATTTTATTCCTATGTGTACCACATTTTTATTATTATTAAATTGTTAATTATAATTAACAATACCAAGGTATTTTAAGTTGTTGGGTATTACAAGAGAAGTATGAAAAAAAGATGAATGCTGTGTTGATGCTATCTCTTCTTATTCTCTTCTTAGCTGACCGAATCCGCAATGAAGCAATACACAGAATGGCAGGTACTAGCGAAAATATTCATAAATAAGAATTCTGTCCTCCGAATGGGAATCGAATCCACAACCGTCGCGTTACAGTCAGTTACAGTGAAGGAGGCTATTTGCTTGTAGGTTTTACTGAGTTCTCCCTATTTTGAGTCAAAGACTTTCTTAAGCCAGCTTGTGACTTTATATCCCACACTAAGACTACACAACCAACACTTTTTGTATGATTGGGTTGAAAAAGATTTGCAACCTACAGATGGTGCTGTACGATATTGCACATCACCATAAGAAAAACTGATAGAAACATTAAAGTACAATTTCATGAATTAGTAAATCAATAGATATCTCGTCCTCCATTTTCGTAGCTCGGTTCTTCCGTCCGCCTCATACCAAGCCAATTGAACTGGCATATACATGACTGTAGATCTTAAACGTGCCATGACGTAGTACAAGATCTTGGCGGTGCGCGTGGGCACGACGCGCGGTCATTTACACACCAACATTGATTTGTAACAATCTTAAACCGCGTTCCGAGACTACCGCGCGTCGCCACACGTTCATCTGAACTTAGGGAAAATATTTCCTTTTGTAAATGCTAATAATTTCATAATTTTTGTGTATTGTATTGAACTATTTAAATTTAGATTGTTTTATTTATTACTTTATCTTATCAATGGAGACACTAAAATAAACACAATAATTGGAGAACTGTTCCTAAAGCACAATCTACTAAAATATTTTCCCAAACGAAGTACCACGGTGATGGCTTCATTAATAAAATTCTAGCTTGGCAAGTGTGAAAATATTCCGCGAGCCTCCCTATGCTACTAGTAATGGTGTTGATGTCGGAGGGAGAGGTCAACTAGTATTTAATCTTGTGTGAATGATTTATCGACGTTTTGGAATATTTTACCTGTGTTTATTTTACATTATGTTTTTGCTTTCTGATTTTTGTAGGCTTAAGATGATTATTAATAAGAGATTTAAGGTTAGTTTAGAGAAATATTACATACAATTTTATTATTATAGGATTGAGTCCAAAAATTGTAACTTAATTTTTGGATTACATAGCTAAAGAGTTAAACGAGACTATCACTAAGACTCCGCTGTCTGTCCGTCTGTCACTGGTGACAGCCTGGGCTCTATATATCTCATGAACAGTGGTAGCAAAACATTTGAAATTTTTACTTATGATTTATTTCTGTTGTCGCTACAATAAGAAATACTAAAAAACAAACTTAAATAACTATTGAAAAGGAGACTAATCCCATACAACTTTCCGTTCGCGAGTCCGACTCGGACTTGGGCGGTTTTTCTTTTGATATTTTTTTCGTTTATTTATTTAGAATAGAAGGAAGAGATTTAGTAAAAATTGTAAAATTAATAAAAAAAAATAAATCAGCTTCACGCTATATCCCGCACACAGCAGGGTAGGTAAATAAGTAGTTAATTGAATTTACCAATATGAACGCAAACATCAATATTTATAATCAAACATATAGCTACGAAATATAAAAGTTACACATTTTTACTTTCCCGCTATATCCCGCATATAGCAAGGAGGAGAACCTAGTGTCAAGACAAGCCGTTCCCCACTTTCCACTGAATTTTCGAGAAGGGAACTCAACGGAAGAAATGAAAATATTAATAAATAAAATTAATTTCCCCGAGAGAAAATTGAACCCAGAACCGTGGCGTCACAGTGACACTTGTGCCTGTGTGCTACTACGGCAAGGTTAGATATACTAACAATAATTTACGCACGTAATTATTTTTTCCGTAATAAAGTTAAAGTTGCTCAAGAAATACGGAACACGAGGGGACACCACTGTCTCTCCTAAAATTTACCTACTTGCTTTAATTAGGCTGTAGGCTTACGGACGGTCATTTTTCTTGTTTAACGGTAATTGATATAGGGTGTGCCAGTTTTGTTTTTTTTTCTTGTAGCATTTTGTTTGTTCGGTAACTGTGAATTATAGTTCTGTTTTTAAACATAAATCATAATATCAATATTGATTTTTTTATATTTTTACTGATTTTTTTGCATTTTTTTGTTTTATGTATCATATATAAAGATATACAATACATAAAATAAGAAAATGCAAAAAAAAATCAGTAAAAAAAAATGCAACAAAAAATAACAGTAAAAACATAAAAAAAATCAATAATGATATAATGATTTATGTTTAAAACAGTAGTTAGTTACAAGTCTTTATTATAACGTAAAATATTTAAAATGGGTTCTGCAATATTTTTAGCCCCCATAGTAGCATTGTTATTAGCTTTACAGAAAAGAAAGAGGGAGACGCGACCTTTATAATATAATTTTTGCATTTTAAATTTATAAATTTATAAATTTATAATATTTCTTTTACATGTAAGTTACACATCTTTACTTAATATCACAAGCAATGAAACAAACTTATCCTATTTTCTGCCACCAAGCAACCTTACAATATATTGTTGTTCGTCGATGCGAAAAGTGAATGCGTGTTATTCAGTCTCGTCACAAAAACTATTCCCCCATCCGACGGTGTCAGCGACGCCAGAAAAATACGCTACTTACATTCCGTATTCATAAAAATAAAAAAAAGGATCAGGTTCCATTTCGATATTTTATCTTTGTGATTCATCATCCATTTCAAAACGTTCAGTGTTCGCTGTCTCTACATGCGATTTACGCTCAAGCGGGCTTTTAAGTGGATTGAACGAAAATATTAACAAATTGGCCTGCAGGTGGATTAAACAGTAAATTCTCATATCCTCATATTAACGGTTCCCCTTTAGCGAAGGGTGACTGCTCTGCGGCGGAGGGGACGCATCCTCGGCGATTGCGTTAAATCAGTACTACTATTGGATTAAATCCGTATCATATTGTATCGTAGCGTGTCGTATCGTATAGCGATATTGGAAATGCGATATGTAACTGAAAATGATGTTGATGTTATAATATTTCGTTTTATTTTTTTTGTGTTAATTTTATTGTTAATTTTTTTTATTTTTGTCGTTATTTTTTATATATTTTTTTTATATGAAGCATAAATGTTATGTTTTGTTTAATTCTGGCATCTCTTATTTTTTATGTACTGTGTATTTTAGTATAAGTATTGTGTGCGACTTTGTTCGCGGTTTATTATTGTTCATATGGTATCAATTGCTTAATTTTGTATCTAAAATATGTATATTGTGGAATTAGAATATTTTTTAATTGAGTTCGACTGTACACGCGAAGGTCGTGGGACCGATTCTCACTAAGGAGCAGGAAATATTTAATATTTTAATTTTCTCGCTCTGGTACCTAGGTGAAGCGCGGCGTTGAGTTCCGCCACTCAACATAAAATGTCTCGAAAATTCGGCAGAAAGTGGGGAATGGAGTGT
>JAAIXJ010000011.1:294306-309969 GCA_013403705.1 Heliconius hermathena | reverse complement strand
TAAATTTATATTTCCATTTCTTCGCTCTGGTGTCGAGGTTAAGCGCGGCGTTGAGTTCTGCCACTCAACACGCAATGCCTCCAGAATTCGGCAGA
Organism: Heliconius hermathena; assembly: GCA_013403705.1. Taxonomy (NCBI): domain Eukaryota; kingdom Metazoa; phylum Arthropoda; class Insecta; order Lepidoptera; family Nymphalidae; genus Heliconius; species Heliconius hermathena. Next base: position 309,874 of record JAAIXJ010000011.1, on the reverse strand, counting down.
AAGTGGGGAACGGAGTGTCTTAACACTAGGTTCCCTCTGCCTACCCTGCTGTGTGCGGGATACAGCGTGAAGCTAATTTAATTTAATTTTTTTTTAATAATTAATATAATGAATTTAGTACTAGTGTTGATTATCTCGAACAATGGTTACTTACTTATGTTTTACTTTTACGTGTGATATAAGCGTGCAGCACATTTTTTAAATAAAATAAGTAAAGTATACATATAAATAAAAAAAAGGTAATTATTAACAGAATATATTATATCGCAATTAAGAAAATCATCATAATTGTATCAAAGTTGTGATATCCGCTTCTTGTTGTATTTTTTTTGTAATATTTATTTTACAAGAAGATTAAATATTATTTTTAAACTTAAATTTTGCTCAAAAAACAATTTTATCCCTTCAGATACAAGTAAGCACTTAGACGAATTCTTTAAAACTGGTACTTATATCGAGTAACATCGTCGTCGTCGTCGGTTCCTTAACCCCTTCTTGCCTTTAAACTTAATAGGGGTTTAAGTGTGGCTACAACTTCGGTACTAGTTGCATTCACTTTTTTTAGTTTTATACTAGTCCTGTAATTTCACCTAAAATTTTATGAAAACTGTAATTTACGCGTTCTATACTAGCCTAACATTGATATGAGAAAGTTAAATCAACTTTAACATTTTAAGGTATTATTCCACACTTGAGATAGAAAAATATTTATTAAGAATATATAAAAAAAGTAACAGGATTTGAACCTGCGCCTCCTGGAAACCGTCAAGGCGCTCTGACCACTAAGCCATATGTTCTAATCAAGCTATGTCAAAATTCTTATATACGAGTTACAACTTATTAACTTAACTTAAATTAGTTTCACGCTTTATCCCTAGCGGGGTAGTTAGAGAAAACGGAGCGCCAAACGCTACGGTCTCTACATACCTCTTTCGCCTCGTCTACTGTCATCAACCTTTTCATACATGTCTTCCGGGGGATCCTCATGTTTTTTACGACAACAACTACACACTACAACTTATTACTTGGCTAATTAAAAAACAGTGGGGAACGGAGTGTCTCAACACTAGGATCCCTCTGCGGGATACAGCGTGAAGTTGAATAGAAAAAACACCTATTACATTGTATAAATAACGTAACTTTCGGTTCTATATAATAAATCTACATTAAATAAACATTAAACTACTACATATAAATCGTTATTTATATCGTGGACTGTATTATAGTCTATCATTAAGCATTTAAGTAATGATAGATTAGATAGATTTTTTTCTATGTAGTCCATATTAATGAATAAATAAATAAATTATAAATTGGCTTCACGCTGTATCCCGCATACAACAGGGTAGGCAGAGGGAACCTAGTGTTAAGACACTCCGTTCCCTACTTTTTGTCGAATACTGGAGGCATTGTTTGTTAAGTGGCAGAACTCAACGCCGCGCTTTGCCTCGACACCAAAGCGAAGAAATGGAAATATAAATTTAAGTAAATATTTCATTTCCTCGAGTGGGGATCGAACCCACTACGCCACGACTGGCCTCATATCAATGAAGAGAAATAATAATTCATGCCATAACATAATATTAAAAAAAAACTCAATATTCCCTACGAAACAAGAGCACACGTGTGACAAACAGCAAACCGGCAATTTGAGCACAGTTTTGTCCGTCGCAAATCCCCATTGATTATGTTCGCTATACTAGAGACTGCAACGGCGGCCCCATCACCGGATGGATGCTATGAATAAGCCCATCTTGCAATATCGCAATAGCTGGGTTTTAACATTGTTGTCTACGGCTTAGGTGGGCTAGGCGGTTCATTATGAAAATGCATTCTATATTGGGAAGTAATGTTTCAATGTTTTGTGAGATTTTGATGGCAGTGTAATGTTTGTATGTATTTTTCGTGAATATCATTTCTTTCATTTCTAATCACCTAGTAAACTAGGTGATTAGAAATGAAAGTAAAATCAATAAAATAAATAAATAAATCAATAAATAAAATAAATCAATAAATAATCAATTTGTTATCTGCTGAAGATAGGCGTATGAAAATAAATAAAAAATACGGTGTATTCTAATATTTTGGCCGTAATTAAAGATGAGAGTGAATCCTTTCCAATAAAAAAAGAATATGTGAAATTTGTTCACGTGATATTGAGTTATTTGTCCATTTGTTGTAAGCATACTTAATGCAAATTTAAGACTGACGGATTTTTTTATGGATAACATTGTCAAAAATAGCCCAAATTAGAGCAATGGGACCACGTGGAAAGCATCGGCTTTCAAATAAAAAAGAATCATCAAAATCGGTTCACCCCGTCAAAAGTTCTGAATTAATGAACAAAAAAAATACAGTCAAAATTATGATCTCCTCTTTTACAGATGTCGGTTCAAAAGAAAAAAAGCACAATTAAATAGCTAAAGCATTTGTGTATACACGCCCTAATTTACATCTTCTTTGCACCCCACACTCCATATATTGTTTTTTATACGATATTGAAATACGACTTTAATTAAATCTCTACTATTTCAACATTATAGTATATTGAACACATTATTGTACTAGACTTATAAAAGTTAAACGCTTAGATAACTGAAGCCTGCACATAGCACATAAAATTGTTTCCCGTTTAACCACAATATTATTTCTGTGGTTTACAGTATCTGCGTTTATTTGTATTTTATTTAACGCATATTTATCGGAAATTTAACTTCACGTCAGATAACTGAAGGAGGATATTATACATTACAGTAATTAGTCGTGTGGTTAATATAATCAGATTGTTATACTTTTATCGTGTCTAGCGTAATTGTAATTTTATATAATGAAATATAATAATTTTTTATAATGCAAATTTTGTTTAATTGCAATTAATCAAATAATCGCTTATATTCTCTTTTTTTACTAGATTTTTTTTATACAAAAGTTATTTAGGATCTCTGAGGCTGGGACATATGCCTCAGAGATCCTAAATAACTTAAATTAATAAAATTGACTTCACAATATACGTAAATTCAATAAGAATATAATTTTTTATCAAATACCAACTCACAATTTGGATTTACTTTCTAAATCTGTCCCATTATAAATTAGACCCGTCAAATATATTTAATGTGATATTTTTAATGTTGCTACACTAAAAAACAAAACAACACTAAAAAAGAATTTACTCAACTCTAGTTAAATTAAATAGACAGATAAGTGATTAATTCGATTGATTATAAATACTTAACAATTTTCCTTAGCATTATATGTTTAGCTTCACTTGGGAGTAAATGACGTAATTTAAGTGAGCTTGCTTATTATTTTATTTTTCTTACGAGAAGCGCTAGTAATTGAACACAAGGATGACAACTAATATAAAAATAAAATCAGCTTCACGCTGTATCCCGCACACAGCAGGATAGGCAGAGGGAACCTAGTGTTAAGATACTCCGTTCCCCACTATCTGCCGAATTCTGGAGGCATTACGTGTTGTGTGGCAGAACTCAACGCCGCGCTTAACCTCGACACCAGAGCGAAGAAATGGAAATATAAATTTAAGTAAATATTTCATCTCCTCGAGTGGGGATCGAACCCACAACCAGTCGGTTTTACAGTCACACCTCGTGCCACTGCGCCACGACTGACTGGCCTCACAGCACAACTAATATATACATATACAACTAATATATTTTATACTAAAAGCTTGTAAAAAAAAGCAATAAAGTAGTTTTAAGTTTTATAATAATAGCTGCATTAATCTCCAGTATTAAAACCGAAAAAGATAAAGATTCAGACTCTAAGCTTTCCAAAATTAATTAATTTCAGTACATTAGGTAGTTTTTACGTGATTTGCGAAAACTTTATTAGTGCTTCTCTATTGATAAGAATTTTGCTGAGTGGTTTTCTAGCTTCTATTACTAATATATTATTTAAATCTTGTATTTTTCAGAATTGACGTTTTTTAATTCTTTTTATACATAGATACAAATATAGGTAACATATATAAATAAAAATATATATAAAATTTAATTATAAAAATTAATAAAGACAATGTTTTTGTTTTTGCTAGATCAGAAGTAAGAAATTAGCTAATATTAAATATATATTCAGTTCAATAATAGGAAATGCGATATTTGTAAAGTTGGATGCAGCAAGAGTCCGGCTGTCTAATAGCGCCTCCGCTTCCGGTGGGGGCTAAGAGGCATTTAATCTTGGCCTGAATTATGTGTTGACGTCGGAAGCCAGGGAAGCTGACTAAGCATCCAATTCTAGTTTTATTAGTTTCTTTATTGATATTAAAAGTTTTAAAAGATTACGACAGAATTATTTATGTATTATATATATATATATATATATATATATATATATATTTCAATTATCTTACAGAGTAGTATTTGTACTATTTGACTTAAATCGAGACCAGTAGTGAGCCAGAGGTACAAAGTATGACTATTGACGCGACTGGTTGTAGTTTCGATCCCCACTCAAGAAAATGAAATATTTCTGCTGGTGTCGAGGCAAAGAGCGGCGTTTACCACTCAGCATGCAATGCATCCAGAATTTGACGGAAAGTGGGGAACGGAGAGTCTAAACTATAGGTCCACCTTTGCGTCTATCTCGTGTATATATGTTGTATGTTTTTTTAGTTTCACGCTGTATCCCACACACTGCAGGGTAGGCAGAGGATACCTAGTAGTAAGACACTCCGTTGAGAAGCGGGACTCAACATATAATATATAGCTCTAAATATTTAATTTCCTCGAGTGGGAATTGAACCCACAACCTGTTGCGCTTATATTTACACGATTGTGACGCTGTGACAGGAGTGGTATATTGTAATCATTTAATTAAAATAAAAAACAGAGATATAAAAAATCCCAATGTACCAAACGTTCATGCAACATAGAGGCAATATTGTTAGTTACCTTAGAGTGTTGTTATTTACCTAAGTACCTCTTGTAAAGTAAAAATAGGCACCGCTGGGCAAAGGAATTCCCTTATGTAATTACTGGAAACCGGCTGAGCGGATCCGGTAACACAATGACCCGTCCGATAAATGGTGGCTTGGACTTTAGGGATACTATTGCATCTAGTTTTAGTGTAATTTTTAGTAGAATATATATATTTTATATGAAACTATGTATGTATTATTAACATAATATTAGTATTTTTTTTATAATTTTAATATTTTTTTTTGTATTTACTGCTTAATAAAATGTTCTCTCAATAAAAAGATGTATGCCTTTACATTTTTCATACTAACATAGAAATATATTTAGTTACATTATTGACTAAATATATGGCGTATGAACAGTTAAAAAATCTATTATCTTTGTTAAATATTATTTTTATTCATGTAATATTAAATATTAAATTAATATTTAATAACTAAACATTTTATCCTTCGTGGTGCAGTGGCACGGTGTGTGACTGGAAACGCGATGCTTGTGGCTTTAATTCCAATTCGAGTAAATTAAATTTTAAAATTTTCACATCCTGATAACAAGAAAAAAACGCGGAGTTGAGGATCGCGACTCAACACGCAAAGTTTTGTGTGAAGTAAAAAAAACCGGTTAAGTGCGAGTCGGACTCGCCCACCGTGACTTATCTATTTCAGAATTGAACGTCAACGGGAAGTACATCTTATAAAAAATTAAATTAAAAATAAATATAATAATAATAAAAGTTTACTTATTTAAGTTTGCGGTCATATGCACTGATTTTGTATTAAAGATAGTATAAACATAAGTTTCTAATTATTTTTTTCTATAAAATACTGATAAAACTTCCATTTTTTGGAACTTTTCCTTTCCTTTGTACCAAATTTCATAACTGTAAGTGCACGAGAAGTATCCTCTAGATTTTGATTCTGTAGCGAATTTTACACTAAATGCAGCAAAATAGGTGCATAAATATCTTTTGATTGCGTTGACTTAGATACTTGATTTTATCTGTGCTTAAAGAAACTATAGATCTAAATATTATATATTGATTTCAGTTTGAAAGCTTTACTCGATATCGAGATAAAGAGTCCCGACACACGTACAGGACGGACAACAAAGTGATGATACCCCGTTTTTGTCTTTCAAGATACGGAATACTAAAATTTACATAATAAATCTAGAAACCAAATATCATGTGTAGTTCTAATAGTTTCGAAATAAAGTGGCTATGAAATACAGACGGACAGAGACATACACAGACTTGACAAATCAAAAAGAGTCCGTTTTTACTATTTGGCTGTCATAAAGAGTTGTGGATGAGTATTTCTTTGATACGAATAGCAATTTGAAATCAAGAGTAGTAGTAGTGTGGGAGAAAAGTTGTCGTATTTTGAAATAAAAAAAAGAATTAAGTAGGTAGATTAGTTTTACTTAAAACGAGAAATGAAACGTAAAAATTATGTTAGTGATAGAAGTGAACAAAGTTGGTCACCAAAAACAGTTGCAGGCAAAGCTCTCTAGTTCATTTTATTTTTTTTTTTATTATTTTTTTTTGTATAAATCACAAAACCATAATGATAAAATAGTTTTCAAATTAATAATTTGTTAAGTTAAACTTTAATTATTTTTTCAAATTCACGCTGAACCCGCACATAGTAGAGAACCAAGTGTTAAAATACTTCCTTTTCCCACATTGCGCCGAATTCTGGAGGCATTGCGTTTTGCTTAGCGGAACTCAACGCTGTGATTTGCCTCGAAATCAGAGCGAAGAAATGAAAATATTAAATATTTCATTTCTTCGAATGGGAATCGAACCCACAAACTGTCACGTTTGCAATTGCGTGTGCATGTGCGCCAGCCAGGTCTCATTCTTTTCAGTGAAACTTTAATAAATACTAAAAATTATATTTATCTATAATATTTTTTTCATTTATGGCTTAGCGTTATATACTAATATTTTATTTCTGTAATAAAGATAAAAGTGTAATTAATACTAGCTTTGGAAATTTAATATCAATTTGAAAATTAAAACCTAATCTAAGTTACTCCTAAGACGTGGTTTACGATTTATTTGAGGCAAATATACTGCTTCGCTAAGAGATTTCTCTTTAGTTTTATTAACCATGGTAGCTTAACTTTTTCATTAATTATGAATTTAATTACTTTAAAATTCTATATCTAGAAGGTCTTATTTCTAATAATTTTAACTAGATCTTTAATTTTTTAGAATTTTAGAGTATATTTTTTAAAGAATTATGAATTCTGAATTCAAATTTTACCTTATTATAACATAAAATGTCTACAGTTACCTAATACACAAAATAAAATTTGATACATATCAATAGCTATATTTATATGTAGTTATATGAAATGCCCTTCATATTTAACTTACAATATGATAATTAGACTGTTATAGTAGTGAATATTTATATATGTATTATATAATTTATTTATATAATCGATAAGGGTTTTTGTAACTGTTTCTATTTTCCAAATATATTAATGATTACACATCTAGATATAATCCTTACGTTTGCCAGCAGTTATTTGTAAGCTCCTTAGACTTCTGTTAGCGATATTTACAATTTTGATAAATAAATAAGACACAATATGGGTACAACTACGTTGTATTATGAAAGCCTTAACACCGTAACAGTCACGAAAAATATTGGAAATCACTTTATAGACACTTACAAACACATTTTGAGATATTGTAAGATTAAGACTTAAAGTGAAAAATGAATGAAAATGAAGAATGAAGGAATCCGCAATTAATGCCATTCTGTGTATCTCACACAGAATGGCAGATACTAGCGAGGATGTCATGGTGATAATGAAGAAGAACTCTGCTCTGCTGGTTTGGGCACGTCGAACGAATGAGTGATGAAAGAATGGCATAAAAGATTTATGATGGAAAAGTGAGTGGTAAGAGATGTAGGGGGAGACCTCGGTTGACCTTCGAAAACACAGTATCAAAGATACTGGAGAAAGGTCACGTAAAAAGCATGAGGAGTCCCCGGAGGGCATGTACGAAGAGGTTGATAACAGTAGACGAGGAGAAGGAGGTATGCAGAGGCCGTAGCGTGTGGCGCTCCGTTCTCTCTGACTACCCCGTTAGAGATAAAGCGTGAAGCGTAAGTATATAAGAAATATTATTAAAATTTAATAATATTACTTAAAATCTTTTTTCCAGTTTTGACAATTTTTAAATTTTAAACAAAAAATCTAATGTAATTTCCTTCATGGTGATTCTACTTTGATGTTTCCATCTCTCTCGCGCACTAAGCGAGTTGTTACGCCAGGCTAGCTGCCATAAACAACGTCCGTGTGAGCTGTAGTTAGCCTAACAGGTTTACGCCAACGAGTCGAAAATATGCAAAGGGGACTGTGAGACACTGCCGTAACGTATAAACACTAATCTACCAAAGTTACCAAGTTTATATCCTGTTATGTTCCTTACTCGCAGGATTTTTGTTTCTATTTTGGTTTACTTTTACTTACTTAGCAAATTGTTTAATGGAAAAGTAATTATAATGTAGTACAGTGAAATTTTGAAAGCTTTATTTAACTTTGATGAACAAAATAAAGTATATTGTGACAGGGCAGGCGTATTTATTAATGATATTTTAGTTTCAAAATCCGAATTACAAAAAAGAAAAGGCGTTTAATTATGGTTTTTGGCAATTACAGGTTTTAATTCACGTCCCTTTTGATTGAGACGGATATTCCAATACCATTTTTTTTTATATTAAGCATGGACATTTTACTATGGAGAAGTATTATAAAATATTCTCTGTAAATATTTTATAAACCACATTTCAGAAACGAGTTAATAGTAAGAAACCTTATATAGGTTGTATTCTCTTTAAAATTTAAAGCACTCAAATGCTTGTCTCGAGTACAATACTCAAGGACATGTTTTCTTGTATTTTGTATGCTTTATAGGATCTAAAAATAAAGAAGTTTCATTAAATCATGTGCTATATACGTACATTAATATCAATAAGTTTAATTTGAACTAATTCTCAATTTCCTCTCATCAATAATTAAGTTCAATCTATAAAGGTATATGCATATTTTTAGATATTTCCAGTTTAACTTTTAAACTCGGCAACAGGAAGTGCTACGGTAACGCAATAACGCTTGAAGCCAATGCAGTTACGGTCAATTAAAAGTATGCCGCTCCGGTCGCTACTGAATCGAATTACGGTACTACACACTGCAGTACTACAAAATCTTTCGAGCAGCATATAAAGTTTATATGAATTAAATTTTATTAGGATTAAAAATTGAAAAGTAATTTCTGATGAATTTTTTTTAATGTATTATATGAGTGTTTAATTAGTTAGATTTTGAAACGATATTATTTTATGAATTTAAATTGATTAGTTAATGGGCGCTCCCAACTAGTATTTTGTACCTAAAACATGTATATAGTCGAGGCCAGTCGTGGCGCAGGGGCATAAGCGTACGACTGTAAATGCGATACGTTGTGGGTTCGATTCCAACTCAAGGAAATAAATTATTTCATATTTTCATTACGAGTGAACATCAATCACGCAATGCTTCCAGAATTTGGCGAAAGATGTAGACCGGAAATGTCTAAGCATAAGGCTACCAGGCTTCCTACGCCTACCTTGCTATGTGGGTGAATAAAAAAACTTTAAATTACATATTAAAAAAATACTATTTCTAAAAAAATAGTATGTAAATCATATTCATTTTGATATTCACATTTTAGTTAAATATTCCTGCAGCAACGCATGCATAAAATGCAGTTAAAGGTAATTAAAAGTGTTTCACTCTGAACGCCAAACTTCGTTACCATTCATTATACGACTGAGCCTTGAGACGCATGCAAATATCAAACAATATTAGCTAATCGAATGTTCTAACAACGTTTCACGTGGTGATCTTACTCGTACGTAACTTGTGTAATTATCTTCTGCTTTGATTTCTATGAAATTAGGTAAGTTATATGTTTATCTATATAGAAGGTAAGTCTATATGGAATTGTAAAGTAAAAAGCTTAGCTTCGTTTAAAAATAGGTCAATGTCTGGACACCAGTTTGTTTTTCATTTTGATATTAATATTTATTATTTATATCAAATAATCTATACTATGATAAAACAGTATAAAAAGTATCTGATAAAAAAGTATAAAGTGTATCTGTACATTGAATATGTGCTCTAAAACCACTTTTGCTCAATCTCTACGTCTGCCACTGTTAGATTACGCTTATATTTATTATCCTGATGCTAATGAAGAGAGTCTTGAAAAACTTGACCGACTTCAGAATATGCGTATTCGTTTTATCTTCGGCTTACACAAATTTGACCACGTGGCAACTGAAATGGCTTCCTGTGAGTTTACGCCGTAACCTGCACCATTCTCATTATTATTTTTTAACAATTTAAAGTTATCCTCTCCTCCTTGCTTCTATTGTCACTTCCAAGTGAGAGATCTGTACGCTCCTGTGTCACTCTGAGAAAGCTTGAAATTATCAAATATATGGAATATTTGATAATTCTTTCTATGAAAAATCTTTCACAGTTTATGCAGCGCGCTTTTAGAACTCACTTTCTAACTCTATATTGGCTGGCTAAATACTTTTAAAATCAGATTAAAACAACATTTTCTTAATCTCAATTAGAATCTTTAGTATTTCTAAATATAATAAATAATAACGATTTTTAAATATAAAAAATACTCCCATATTATAAATGTTATTAAATACTATTCATACTCATAAGAGTGCCTATTGCAATACATTTTCCAATCACACGTGATCCTCTCAGTTCTAACATGTAATTTAAACTCCAGGCGAGGCTCGCGAACAGCATCTCCTTCCGTGCGTCTGAAAGAGACAGTGTCATTAAATTAAAGTTTCATTTGTCTTCATTTGCTAAACAATAGCAATTATACAAAGCCTCGCAGCGGGCGAGTAATCAGGCGTCCCTTTAATTAAGTACAGAAACAGTGCCAAGTAATTGGATCTGAACAACTGAGTAAACAAATCGAAATGGGAGGTAATAAATCTGGCAAACACCTCTCTCTCCTGGTGTCGCAGCTATGGGACTTCTATCAAAAGTAACGCTTCGCTAATCACAAACAAATTACTAAATGGCCCTTAAATACGATTTTGCTTTTCCAAATTTGGATATGGCTTGTGGAATGGAAAGGAAACGATGTCTTGATTGTTGGTGAGAAGAAAATGTCTTCTTGCTGTGTTCGAATTTTAAAACATTATATTATACTATTAAGTTAAAATGTTCATGTAAATGAAATAGTATTGATTTATTGTTAACGTTTTAGTAGTGTAATTAAGACGGATCAATAGAATGTAAAGACTACTGCTGCCCTTTTGTTTTATTTATTATTTTAAATAAGTAAATTGAGAGGCAAGTCGTTGCGCAAAGGCTGTTGTGTGTTCGATTTTGTCGGGAAAATAAAATTTTCATTTTCTTAGCTCTGGTGTAGAGGACAAGCGCGGCGTTGAGTTCTGCCATTCAACATGCAATGCCTCCAGAATTCGGCAAAAAGGAACGGAGTGTCTTAACACTAGGTTTCCTCTGACTACCCTGCTTTGTGCGGGATACAGCGTGAAGCTGATAATAAAAATGCTAAAGAAAAGTAGACTATAATTGTTAGAATATACTAGCCACTCCCATATCCTCGTAGCTTTACAAGTATAAGTGTGTCCCCTACAGTTGTGCAGGGTGTAGTCATTTCCGGTTTCTTGCATTTTATAACCTTTTTATTTCACTTCCTATCCCCTAAGGTCTCAGGGATGGGCCGGAATATGAGCTTGCCATCGACAATAAAGTATAAAATAGTGTTTGTATTATATAGGCGTATGTTTAACTAGTTTTTTAAATTGTTTTTCTTTATAATAACAAATTAAATCGATATATATCCTCTTCACACTGTATCCCGCATGTAGTAGGGTAGGTAAAGGGAGCCTAATGTTAAAACATTCTGCTGCCCACTTTCCGTTGACTTCTGGAGGTATTGCGTGTTGAGTGGCGGAGTTCAACGCCACGCTTTGCCTCGACACCAGACCCATAGAATTAAAATATTTAATTTCCTCTAGTGAAAATCAAACTTACAATCTGTCACCTGTCGCCACGACTCCACCTCACTTCTTGTAATGTCAAATACTATGAGGAAACATCACGTACATTCATACAATTCCACTACAAAGTAGTTCCTAAACAATATACATGTAGGCCCCTGGAATAGCAACAAACAACCTTACTTTTTTCGCTGTTCGCGATTTGATTGCGGGGATTTATTTTATGGTCAGATTTATAGACGGTTCCAAGAAGATTCGCAATTCAGCAAAATTTTGAAGCCGAGTCATCGCTGCGAGAAAATGGGAAAATATTTAGCATCTTTTAGGTTGTTTTATGGCCTACCTATTTTATTATTTACCATTGTACCCTTCAAAGTATCGTAAATATTTTTTAGGGTACCGTATCTCAAAACTGAGAAAAGGAAATCCTTATAGGATCATTTTGGTTGTCCGTCTGTTCATCTGTCTGTCTATCAAGACTATTTATCTCGAGATCGCGTGGATGATTCAAATTGTAATGCCGAATATTCTAGACTACGGTCCCTTGAAGCACAGAAAAAGTCAAGCTTTTAAGTCAACGCTATCCAAAGATACGACCGTTTATACATTGTTATTATTGCATTTTGTATGAAAATTGCCGCATAATCAAAACCTATAGGGTACTTTCCGTGGATCTACAATTATGAATTATGGCAAGAAGTGAAATCTTGCAGTACAAATAAAGAGAAAAATTAAAAAAGTTAACTTACCGTAGCGTTTGGCGCTCCGTTCTCTCTGATTACCCCGCTAGGGATTAACGTGAAGCTATAATTAGATTAGATTAAAAAAGTGAAAATTTATAGATATACCAAAAAAAATTACAAACTTATAATTGTAGTTTATTTCATACAAAAAGAAAACATACGTCCGCAGATTTAAGTTTGTCATTTTCACGTACTTCCCGTTGGCATACAATCCAGAAATTGGTACGGAGCCCTCGGTATGCGAGTCCGACTCGCATTTGACCGGTTTTATATAATTTCATTTATCGTAATATCTACCAACAATTAGTACGACAAATTACAACCACTCCGCCCGATTTACGTCTCTATGACCGATTTAAGAGCATTCGTCCCTTTTTAACAAATGATAGTAATTTCCAAGAGGAAATGCATCGAAATGGCAAAATGGCCTGCTAAGCGGTGCCCATTTGTGGAGATTACTTTCCGGGCTTAAATTTTATATCAGAATATTTAATAGTATTTCGAAACGCTATCACATACAGTGCACTCACTGCAGATGTTTTTTTTTAAATCACTTTCCGTGTGAAACTTATTTAATATATACACTTTAAATTAATGAATAATTTATTATAAAAGAGTAATTTTAAAATTTTACTTAATATTTTCTTTGTTTATTGTATATTGACTTGAATATATAATATTCAATAACATTAAATATTATATCAGCTTCACGTTATATCCCGCACACAGCAGGATAGGCAGAGGAAAACTAGTGTTAAGACACTCCGTTCCCCACTTTCTGCCGAATTCTGGAGGCATTGCGTGTTGAGTGGCAGAACTCAACGCCGCGCTTAACCTCGAAACCAGAGCGAAGAAATGGAAATATAAATTTAAGTAAATATTTCATCTCCTCGAGTGGGGATCGAACCCACAACCAGTCGGTTTTACAGTCACACTTTGTGCCGCTGTGCCACGACTGGCCTCGATCACGAATATTATATATATAACATTTATATCAATTTCCGTACGATTAGGAGATGTCATGGCGGATGGGCACTTGCATGTGACTGTCAACGCGATGGTTTTAGGTTCGATTTTCACTAAGGGCAATGAAATATTTAAATTTTCATTTTTCTCGCTTTGGTACCACTACCACTACCACTCAACACGCAAAGGCTCAACAATTTTGCGGAAAGTGAGAACGGAAATGTATTAATTGGAATGAAGAAGATTCCCTATGGCTACCTTACTATGTACGAGATACAACATGAAGCTATATTAATTTTATTTTAAATATCATTTAAATGAAATAATCATAATTTGATTCCAGCGGAAAATGGGGAAGGTAGTATCTTAGCGCTAGGTTCCCTCATCCTACCCTGCTGTGTGCGGGATACAGCGTGAAGCTGATTTTAATTTTTTATCATTTAATAAGAATAAAAATTCTTTTTCATCAATACTAGTGATAGATCTTTTACTGTAAATGGATAAATTACTAAGATAACAGTAGACTGCCACTACGGCTAAACAGTACTAGAACATCCCTTGGCAGTTCGCTTTAATCCAATAATTCCATTGCGCTTTGCAGCATCGCATCTCAGGTATTATCTATTTTGCCTGCAGTGAAGTAAGGAATGTATTCATATGTTTTAATTTTTTTAGCTTCTCGCTTTACCACGCTTTAAGTAAAGGCGGAGAAAACGTCAAGATACATTGTTTCCCACTTTCCGTCTGAATTCAAGGATTTAGAGGTTGAATGATGAAACTCTTCGATTTACTTTATCTTACCTTATTGTCTCCGAGTGGGAATAGAATTTACAACTATCGCGATTATAATTGACGCGAGGCTACAGTAGTAAGCCAATACGGCCATATTTGTCCAATTTCAGTTTTACACCTCCGTTCCACTTTCCACCAAATTCTCAAATCGATGCGTGTTAGGTGGCGGATCTTAACACCGAGCATTTTAGAGAAAAAAATTGGTTTATAAAATATAATATACCATGAAAACAGATCTAGAAGCTTTGTTTTCAAACAAGTTTCTTTAAAATATTTTTTAAAGAAACTTGTTTGAAAACAAAGCTTCTAGATCTGATTTAAAATATTTTTTAATTGATTTAAAATATTTTTTAATTGTTTATTAATTTGAATTTTGTACGTTACATATTTTTGACTGCACATAATATATAGAATAGAAATAAATTTTGTTATTTATTCTATTTTATTAAGTGTGTTTAATCATCATCTTAAATTGATATTAGTGAAGAGGTTAGAGCTCATAATATTATACTACTAGCGACCTGCTCGCGGCTTTGTCCGCTTGAATTACATGATTATTCATTTAAGAAATATAGATATTACAAACAGCCTTAATTATTAATTAATTGATTTGGATAAGTATTCACGATATTCTTTGTAAAATAACTAATCTTAGTTCCTGTACAGTTTTCAAATTAGTAACATATATTATTAGTTAAATACATAATTGGTATACAGAATATACATAGAAAGCACGTTTTTAGGCATTTTTATATAATCTATAAAATAATCAACATTTTCGGGCAAGTTCAAGTCGTACTCATGCCCCGAGAGTTTTCGTACCAGTTTCATGAAAGGAGATACACCAAAAGAATAACTAATTAAGTTGTCATTTTGTATCAATTTAAGTACAGATTAAAATTTGTACTTAATGGTTTTTTCTGTGACACAAATACAAATAAGTAGTCAATTTTTGAAAAATAATTTTGGAATTTTCCTTTATACGTGCCGTAAGTTTTAACTTCTTAACAAATTTCGAAATTGTATATCAACGGGAAGTACCCTATAGTTATGATAGAAA
>JAAIXJ010000011.1:219594-292774 GCA_013403705.1 Heliconius hermathena | reverse complement strand
GTTGAGTTCTGCCACTCAACACGCAATGCCTCCAGAATTCGGCAGAAAGTGGGGAACGGAGTGTCTTAACACAAGGTTCCCTCTGCCTACCCTACTGTGTGCGGGATACAGCGTGAAGCTGATTTAATTTTTTTTTACATCTTCATAAGTAGCCCTGTAAAGATAAAATATATATCATTTATTTTTTGTGTATCGATTATGAAAAAAGGCCAGTCGTGGCGCAGGGGCACAAAGTGTGAAATATTTACTTAAATTTATATTTCCATTTCTTCGCTCTGGTGTCGAGGCAAAGCGCGTCGTTGAGTTCTGCCACTCAACACGCAATGCCTCCAGAATCCGGCAGAAAGTGGGGAACGGAGTGTCTTAACACTAGGTTCCCTCTGCCTACCCTGCTGTGTGCGGGATACAGCGTGAAGCTGATTGATTATGATTACGAAACTATTTCAATGTTGTAGGTATTTATCACTTTTGACACAGTTATGACACTTCTACTTGATCATCGTACATAGGTTAAAGTTTAAAACAATGAAAAATTACAAGCAAAATAATAAAATTAATTTTAAGTTACAAAATAAAATTTTTGATATTTATTTTTTTTTGTAACCTCAAAATATCTTTAATTTGCTTTAAATTTGTTTGATTGTCTATATATATAGAAAATTGCCAGTTATTGAAATAGAGGCCACAGTAATTGACACGTAATTATCGATTAAAAAGGATATATGGGCGATGAATACAAGTTACTAATAAACTAAAAGAAGAAAATAATTTTAGTGTATTTTAAAAAATGTAATAAACATTTTCCTTTTTAATAAACTTTATTATTAAGCTATAATTTTATCATAAGGAAATTGCCTTTGCTATTGGTTCTAGAAGATAGTTTTTTCTTTAAAATCTAAAATTTATAAGCAAAAAAGTCTCCCATCTTAGATAAAAATAATTAAAAAAAAATTAAATCAGCTTCACGCTGTATCCCGCACATAGCAAGGGCCTACCCTGCTGAGTGCGAAATACAGCGGGAACCTAGTGTACAATCCGTTCCCCACTTTCCGCCAAATTCTGGAGGCATTACGTGTTGAGTGGCGTAACTCAACGCCACGCTTTTCCTCGACAAAATGAAAGAAAGAAATGAAAATATAAATGTAAATATATATTTCATTACCTCGAGTGGGGATCGAACCCACAACAGTCGATTTTACAGTCACACTTTGTGCCCCTGCGCCACGACTGGCCTCAAATTAAAATAATTGTTATTGATTCTATTCTGTTATCTTTCGATAAATGGAAAGGTACAGTGTAGAGCAATGTAATTTTGAAAAATTTCATGACCAACATAATTAAAAGATATCTTTATCAATTCATACAAAAGCGGTTAAGTGCGAGTCGGACTTGTCCACCGAGACTTCCAGGTACAGTATTCAGGATAAACTACAAATATAAGTTTATAATGATTTTCTTCTGTGGAATACTTCTACTTCTGTTCATTTTTCGAATATTCTCCTCTATTTATATTATAATATATTTCAATTTGCCGTCCTTGAACAAAATAGTCATATAAAAAATATATTGTCCTCAGTTTTCAGTGTTCACAATTTAAGAAATTTATATTTATATCCTTATTTTGGGGAAGTTAAAAAAAAGTGTCATCATTGGCGTTTATCGGTTACTGATGCCGTTAGTAAGATATCCAAGATCATTATTATTAAAATAAAAATGAAAATTAAATTAAATCAACTTCACGCTGTATCCCGCACACAACAGGGAAGGCAGAGGGAACCTAGTGTTAAGACACTCCGTTCCTCACTGTCTGCCGAATTCTGGAGGCATTGCATGTTGAGTGGCAGAACTCAACTCCGCGCTTAACCTCGACACCAGAGCGAAGAATTGGAAATATAAATTTAAGTAAATATTTCATCTCCTCGAGTTTGATCCCCACACACAACTAGTCGGTTTTACAATCACACCTCGTGCCGCTGCGCCACGACTGGCCTCAATACTGGCAGGCCTTATTAAAATAATAACCAAAAAGAATCGAAGAGCAAACTCAACATATCCGCTATCAGTGAAAGCAATTACATTCGCCATAAGTGTACATTTGCAATTAGCGACTGGTCCAAAAACGTGCAAATCGTTAACCGCCGGCACCCGGGGCCGTGTCTCTGCATATTCATTGCCTGTTTAAAATATTTTAATACGGGTCGTACCCATCCCTACACATCCACGGGTTTTCTACTAATGTCAAATTTGTTTTGAAATGAACAAAAATGCTTGCAGGAAATTGTTTTTCGATGATGGCCGCGAACGTAACTCGGCCTAATGTATTTTTTTGACTTTCACAAACGTTACATGCCAAAGTTACCTTTTCATAAAATTGTTGTTAAAAGTATTTATGAAAGCATAATATGGCAAATAAACATTTTGAAGCGTTGTTATGATTATTAACAACGGATACCTATACAAGGATATAATAAAAAAGAACATTCAAGTTATTAGAAGTATGTTATATTTCATAATTCCCCATTCTTAGCTCCTTGTTATCGGAAATTTCTTCCGTTCTCGCCCTCTTCCTTCCCCGATTCCACTTTAAAGGGTATTTATGTAATAAAGGATCCGTAATTGGTACTATTACGAAATATAACGTTGAATTTCTATATTAGGAGAACTCCAATTAAGAATTCTACCCAGCAAACTTTAGCTAGATCGTCAAATTTGTAAAGTTACGCAATTTTCAAACGACCTTTAGTGTTCCGATTTGTGACAGAGGTGGGAGACAATCAAATTATAGCGGGTTTTAATTTTGAGTGGCGTCGCGTCTTCTCTTGTCGATGGCGATTTAAATGAAGCTTGTGCGAATTTTCAATTAGCGGGGACACTGAGCGATGGTTGACAATTGTCTCTGGCAGCGTCTTCACCGCCCTCATCCATCTACATTTGAGTAACCGAGTGAAAAAGCAATGAGCCGCGCCATTGCCTATCTTTACGCATAAATTCTGGAACAGATTCACCCCATTTTTGCGTTTTACCGCAGATCTATCTTTAAATGTATTTGTATCGGAATATACTTTAAACAATATTTTTAATATCTACAGTAATTTAGGTTACATCTTCTTGTTTTTGCTGAAACATTAATGTCATGATAAAGCCTTGATCACTAATTTTGTATGTAAAACTGATTTAACATCTTATTTGTAATTCATCGCGAACCTTATAAAATATATATACGAGCATACGACATTGTTATATGACATCACATGTGAACAGAACATTTAACCATGTTATGATTTTTTGTAATATATTTTAAGTAGAAAAACCGATCAAATGCGAGTCAAACTCGAATATCAAAGGCTGCGTACCAATTTCAGAATTGTATGTCAAAAAGAATTGCAATTTATAAAAATTGACAAATATAATTTTGCGGAGATCCTCATTTATTTTGTATGAAATAAAGTACAGTTATAATAATAATAATAATAAATAAGACTTTATTGCACATAAGACTACAAGTTTTCATTTTACTTATCCATATATAATTTATCAGAATATGTGCAATGGCGGNAGAGTCTCCATAACATTTCGTGCGAGATAACGGAATTTCTAGGAGGTTATTGTTACGGGAGCGGAGGTGCTGGGAATGAAGGGTATTCGACCCCAAGAACTTATAAGTTTGTAATTTTTTTATAAACTTATGAAAGTACCCAAGGTTTTGATTACGCGGCGAATTTTATACAGAATGCAGCAAAAATTTTACGTAAACGCTCGTATCTTTTGATTTCATTTACTTAGAAGCTTAATTTTGTGATGTGCTCTAAGGGACCTTAGACTTGAATATTTAATTTTAATTTCAGATTGATACTTTGACACAATCTTTAAATAAATGCTAAGGACAGATGACAAACTGACAACAAAATTAGAATCACTTTGTTGTCTGTTAAGGGTTCTGTTTTCTGTGTTTTTGAGGTACGGAAGCCTAAAAACAGTATGATATTCGATAATTTATATAAATTAATAGTGGTATTTTAAACAACCTTTAACGCAATAAGAAGGAGAAGCAATTATAAATGACGAAGTAACTCAATGAAATGGTCATTTCATATAATTTCATAGACATTTTGCTCTTTCCTACATTCCTTTGCGTTCAAGCTATAACAGTTTGTTCTGGCTATAACAAAATCAGAATATTGCCCCTAAAACAGATGACATGGCTCATATATTATGTGACAAAATGCAAATCACGTAGTTGATAAAAATTATATTACATTATCGTACTATTTACTATACATATTTATGTACATTTCTTATAAATTAGAAAATAATTTAGTGTAAACTATACTTCTGTAATTGTAATCTTTACAATATACATTTTAATATTGTTTTATTGTTACATTAAGAAACTACTCCTTGCCTATACAAATACTACAACTAGGAAAGATAATAATTATTATATATTATTATTTTTGCTCTCGTAAAATTATAATTTAACCAAATTATAAAATTATTCAAAAAAACAAAACTAAATCATGCATGAATTAAATAATTTTCTTAAATACTTTACATTAATAGCACGGTTAATATTATTTAGCTACTTTTAAATTTATTTATTCTTTAACAATAATTTAGTTAAAGTTAAAACAAAATATTATTTTTAGGCAATTTGAATTGTAAATACAGGTTTTACATGTGGTACATACACGTTGCCTTGACCTGACCTGGTTTAGGGTAATATGGTACTGACTTAACCGAGTGTTTTAAATGGCGTAAACATTTCTTTACGCTTTTTAACCTCAAACAATTTTCTGCTATAAATAGCTTAAACAAAAGAAAACATAATTGTAGTGGAGTAAATCTTACGAGCTACTTAATATTTCACATGAATTTTAAGTTACAGACGAATAAAAACTCATATTAAATTGTTTTTTTTTAACCTTTTTTGAAAAACTAATGTCTTGCATGCAGGAATTTAGAGTCATCAAAAAAGAAGAAATATATAAATGTGCTACTTTATAATATTATATATGTTTTCTACTTATTTAGAAAACGTATAATATTTTTTTTAATTTTTTAGATTTGAACCCGCGCCTCTTGGAAACCGTCCAAACGCTCTGACTTGTAACAAACGTATAAGAATTTCGACATAGCTTGATGAGAACGTATAGCTTAGTGGTCAGAGCGCTTGGACGGTTTCCAAGAGGCGCGGGTTCAAATCTAAAAAATTAAAATCCCGCAGACAGCAGGGTAGGTAGAGGGAACGTAATGTTAAGACACTCCGTTCCCCACTTTCCGCCGTTTTTGAGAGGTATTGCGTGTTGAGTGGCGGAACTCAACGCCGCTCTTTGCCTCGACACCAGAGCGAAGAAATGGAAATATAAATTTAAATAAATATTTCGTTTCCTGGAGTGGGGATCGAACCCACAACCGTCGCCTTACAGTCACACCCTTGTGCCCCTGGGCCACGACGGCCTCACATACAATTTTTTATACGTTTCCTGATAAGTATTTTTCTTTCCTACTCTGTAATAACACTTGAAATACATTAAAAAATATTATATGTTTTAGTTTCACAAATGTATTTTACCTTTACACGGACTGAATAATCGACTGAACTTATTTAAAAGCTATATTAGACTTAGTTTATTTTCAAAATACTAATAATTCATATACATTGCTATAGAGAACAAATATTAGACCTTGTAAATAACAAAAGCAATCAATCTATTATTTTGTTTCAAAACATACTGTTCTGAAATGTTAAAATTTATAAGTTATCACTATAATATAGTCTAGGTCACGCTCGTATAGACTCTATTGATGTTCGGATGGGTAAACACACCCTACGCAGTGGGACTTAATTTTCGAGGACGACACATGTCAATGTGGCATATGATTACACAAACACAAAGTGAACTGGGGACCCAACTTTATAATTCCAAACCATATTGGATCATAAATGCAAAAATATTATTTTGTTATCAGTTAATGCTTTGTTCTTTGGTCTTAATTGAATGTTAAAAAAATATGAACTGGATTGATTATGGGATCATCTTTTAAAATACACAAATGGGTACATATATTGAAATGTTTCAGGCCAGTCGTGGCGCAGCGGCAAGAGTGTGACTGTAGAAACGACTGGTTGTGAGTTCGAGCCCCACTCGAGGTGATGAAATATTTTCTTAAATTTATATTTCCGTTTCTTCGCTCTGGTGTCGAGATCAACACGCAATGCCTCCAGAATTCGGCAGAAAGTGGGGAACGGAGTGTCTGAACACTAGGTTCCCTCTGCCTACCCTGCTATGTGCGGGATACAGCGTGAAGCTGGTTTAATTTTTAATTTTAATATTTTTCATTTTTGGTCTAATAAGGTAAAGAAAACTTGTATAGATAAAGTCAACAAACGTAGACGTTAGATTCCCAAAAAAGCAGTCCCTCAAATTAAGTCATTCTTTCTGTGAGTTCATCATACAAAAAAAAATCCTCAAACTATTCTTTTTTCTTAATATTAATCAATTTATGGTATTAGAATACATAATATAATAGTAATTTAAAAAGTTATATTTGAGTTGGGTTCGACCTACTGTTGAATTATTGCTTAAGCAGTCCCCCCGGGTTTTAAGTATTCTCGTAAAAGTTTTGGAAATATTAATAGTGAATTGTAAAGAGTGCGCATACTTTTAGTTCGTAAGATAAATTAATAACGTTTTTCAGTCGGTCTTGTTTGATCTCGTCGTTTTCATTGATAAAATCTTATTGTTTATACGTTATATAAATAAACAGAAGATAAATATTTTTATATCATTTTAGCATTAGTAAAAACTATTCAAAGCAAATGAATTATTATTATTTTTTTTTTATGGAAAAGACAAGGCAAACGAGCGTTCGGGTCACCTGATGGTAAGTGACTACCGCCGCCCACGACCCCGTGCAACACCAGAGGAGCTACAGTCTGCCCATGCGTGTTGCCATTGCTGGCGACGTGACTCTACCACACGTACTTTAGTCGCCTCTTACGACACCACCAGTACCAGGATGATCCTATTCAAGACCGGGATCACACGGCACAATATCGATCGATATAAAGATAAAGTATTCTTTTAATTTTAGAGGACTTTTTTGATTAAAAATAAACAAATACTATTTTATATTTTACTCTTTAATAAAAAATAATAATTCAGGAATAAGGCCAAAAAAAAATTAACAAAATGTTATGTTTTGACTTTTATCAAATATCTAATAAACAGGTAAGAGAACGACACATTTCCTTTACCCGCTTCAATGAGATGACTTTATAAGGAAATAAAATTGGTTACCATTTCTTAGTAGCAGTTTCGCAAGTATCTTAAGCTTCAACATTTAAATTCACAAACTGAATTCAAAGCGATTTTACCTTTTGAAAAATCCCTTTGAATAGAGGAAAAATGTTTGATAATATAAGAAATCATATAAAGAGCTTTTATGAACCGAGCGATCTGTTGCTATCGCGACCGTCGGTTAGGTGGCGACATCAGAAACCAACCAACAGCCAAGGTATTTCGATTGCAGTCTAAGCGGGC
The DNA here is from genome assembly GCA_013403705.1 of Heliconius hermathena. NCBI lineage: Eukaryota > Metazoa > Arthropoda > Insecta > Lepidoptera > Nymphalidae > Heliconius > Heliconius hermathena. The sequence goes on along the minus strand of JAAIXJ010000011.1, from coordinate 285,230 downwards.
GTTATTAACCATGACAACCACCGTCCCTCCCCCATCAACTTTTACGAAACACCACCCGGTTAACGACGTCTGATCACCTATAGAGAGCAGTCGGTAATAATCTCTCATTTCAACCGTCTGTGCGTTTGAGCTTCGAAAAATGCGATTTTATGTTTGATAATGATGTTGAATGTAATAATGCTCAATTCTATTTTTACCATAAGGAAGACATGAAGTCTTGAGAGGTCTGGGGAAAACTAAAACTTATTATATTTTTTTTATTTAGTACTTTCCAAGCGTGTTGTTGAGTGATGGCACTCAACGCCACGTTTCGTCTCGACACCGGAACGAAGAAATAAAAATATTAAACATTAAACATTTTTAAGAACATTTGTACCTACAACTCTACTTATCAAATTTATTAAGAACAAAAAGCTATTTGTCAATGTAATTATTATTATTTTTGAATCTCATTTTATTTCCGCTTATTTAGCGGCTTCAATGCTTTCGGGTATCCTTCCCTAAATTTGCAAGTCCCGAACTGCAGGGGTGCGTCATGTCTAAATAGATGACGGGATTATTTTTGTGTTTGACATAATCATAGTGACAAATTTCTCTTTATATTTGATGGATTTGATGTTTCTATGTATAGTAAAAAGTTCAAAGATTGTTTTTGTATGAAGTTTTTGATTTGTATGAAAATTTGTTTAGAATAAAATTATTTTTATAAAAACCTACACATTTAGTTTGTATTGATTTATATTGAAAACGAGTATAGAATTAATCTTAATAAAATAGCTTGAATATTTCAGTAATAAAGTAATATTATTATGAGGCCAGTCATGGCGCAGCGGCACGAAGTGTGACTGTGAAACCGACTGGTTGTGGGTTCGATCCCCACTCGAGGAGATGAAATATTTACTTAAATTTATATTTCCATTTCTTCGCTCTGGTGTCGAGGTTAAGCGCGGCGTTGAGTTCTGCCACTCAACACGCAATGCCTCCAGAATTCGGCAGAAAGTGGGGAATGGAGTGTCTTAACACTAGGTTCCCTCTGCCTACCCTGCTGTGTGCGGGATACAGCGTGAAGCTGATTTAATTTAATTTTTAAGTAATATTAAAGTAGTAGTTGAGGCCAGGTCGTGGCGCAGGGGTACAAAGTGTGCCTGTAAATCGACTGGTTGTGGGTTCGATCCCCACTCGAGGAGATGAAATATTTATTTACATTTATATTTTCATTTCTTCGCTCGGGTGTCGATGGGAAAGCGCGGCGTTGAGTTCCGCCACTCAACACGCAATGCCTCCAGATATTGGCGGAAAGTCGGGAACGGAGTTTCTTAATACTAGGTTCCCTCTGCCTACACTGCTGTGTGCGGGATACAGCGTGAAGCTGATAAAAAAAAATAAAGTAGTAAATTAATGTACATGACTCAGAACTTAAAAGTTGTAACTTATCACAACTACCAATTTTGAGAATAAATTACGGATTAAAAATAACTACATAAAAAAAATAAGTTTTCCTATTTCCATTTAGCAATTTGGATAAGCTTCCGTCAATACAGAATTTAATATAGGATACGATAAAGTAGAGAAAATAACAGATGTATCTATTGTGTCAATATTAATTCACATAATAATATAAAAATCGGCATGACTATATATATATGTAAGGACTCAGCTTATTGTGTTTTGAGTGAATGTCGAGCTCGTACGTGTGGCCGCACCCTAACGGCCAAGGGATTATGGCGGAAACTATGTACTTAAATCGTGATAGTTCATTGTTGAACTGTGAAAAGAAAAAACATTTTTATTAAAACCCTCAAGTGCTCTCGTAAGGGTCCCAGTTTTTAGTTATTTTTTGCTGTATTATTTGATAGTTACCATGCTCAGATAATATGGTGATTGAGTTCAAATTAAACATAAAGCAAGAGATTTTCAGAAAAAATCCAGATTTTGATGCTTAAAGGTGATGTAATTAATAATTTCGATACCAATTATTATATTATAGCTCAAATATATAATATTTCGATATAAATTGTCTTTGCATTGTCTAAATTGTCTTCGCTCTGGTGTCGAGGTTAAGAGCCGCGTTGAGTTCTGCCACTCATCACGCAATGCCTCCAGAATTCGGCAGAAAGTGAGGAACGGAGTGTTTTAACACCGGGTTGCCTTTCCCTCCCCTGCTGTGTGCGGGATACAGCGTGAAGCTGATTTAACAATATATAAAATACAAAAATACTACTTAGTAATTAAATACAATTAGAAAATGCTTTAACGTATGGAAAATGAATTTAGTGGGTAAACTAATTACAAAAAAACGATCAAGCGCGAGACGGAATCGCTACCGAGGGCCCTGTACCAATTCCAGTATTGTAGGTCAAGAAGAATTACAATTTATAAAAGTTGACAAACTTTTGTTTAAAGTTTACAAGCTTATGCACTCATTTCTCATATGATTTTTTTTTCTATGAAATATTTATAAGTATTCACTTCGGATTTTGTCCTTTATTTTTATTTAATGTTCTTGGCTCGTGTCAAGTTTTATTATTTGTAGGTTTTCTAAAAGTACCCTATAGCTTTTGATTCCGCGGGCAAATTTCATACAAAATGCAACAATGCACGTATCTTTTGATAGCGCGACTTAGAAGTTGTTAAAGATTTTTTTTCTGCACATATTTGATATTAATTCAGCTTGATACTTCGGGCAATAAAGGGTTTCGTTTTTTCCTTTCCAAGTACGGAACTCTTAAAAATAGCTAACGAGAAGAGACATGGTAGGACCAACCTTGGTTTTATTGTAATATGTAGGAAGCCTCTGTGTGCCATCTCATACGTAAGATACCTTAAGTTAATGACTAATTTTGAGACATGAATGTATCTGGTTTTAGTGGGCCTTAAGAATCCTACCAGCTTTTATTAGATGTATTAGGTTTTTGTACTAACAATTTAAACATACGAACGTCATTATAACACATAAGCTTTTTGTGTATATCGGCAAAGGTAAAATAAATGGATTTTTTACACTTTTATAGCAATAATTAAAAGCTACAATATATCAATAGAGCGTTAATAGTGTTGTTTTTTCTATCCAAACCAAATCCTAGTAAAATTTTTTTTGCTCAAATATTTTCACCACTTTGTTTTCGTTTTTTTTTATTCTGACAAACTTTTAATAATCTTGATTTGGAACTTTTTTGACATAAATTTTGCAACTTGACTTTTATATGAAACCGAAATATATTATGGGTTTCCTGTCATCAAAACTTGTTACAAATTCCATTTGAATGCCATTATAAGTTAATTTATAGACATGACAGGTAGAAACACACTGCCGAATATTCTCTGGAAGGAAAATGTAGATTATCCCGCGTCTTTATCTTCAAAGAGATGTCATCGCCAACTGCGCGGCTCGGCCAGTTTCAAAGTTGTTTGCGGCACCGCTGGAGACCGTTCTTATTAAATATGCTGATGTTTATCCTGAATCAAAGCTTTTGAGATAATAATGAAAGAACTGCAGATTTAATTGAGTGCAAAGGTAAAGGTATGAACCAGGTAATTTAAATATCATTAAAGTTTTTAAATAAAAAATCAAATGTATGCTGTACAATGATAATTAAAATTGTTACAAGTCAATTCAAAATATAAGATTTAATTTTCTTTTAAATTAATAATGCAAATATACAATTATATTTTTTAAATCTATTTCTATTTGTTTCTACTTATATAATCATACGCACTTATTACAGTCTAAGTACTCTACTATTAATATATAAAAAATAATTTAATTTTCCTTTTAAGCAGCAAGTCTAACTAAAATTAATAAAGTCACTACAGGGCTATTCCTGAAATGAATTAAGAAGAAAATATGCGTACATATAGTTTCTTTTCACAGAACGTCCACGTGTCACACACAGTGCTTCTCAAAAATTGCAGTTCAAAGGGCAACAACGTGAGCTACAAAATTGATTTCACTTATAATACCAGCCTGTCACAATCACACTGTTGTTGTTGTTATTATTATATTTGATATCCAAAATTTTATGTTTAATATTTAAATTACAAAACTTAAAACTGAAAAGTTGGAAGCGGAGAGTTTAAACACTAAGCTCCTTCTGCCTACTCTGCTACATGCAGAATACAAGGTGAAGTTGAAAAAAGTAATAAAAAACCCATGTTTAATTTTAACAAAATCAATAAAAGGAAAAATATTTCTAATTAAAAATTTTCTTGAAGTATATACGTAGCCACAAATACATAATAGAATAAAGTATTATTCGTAAGTAATAAATATGCAACTGAAATAAATAAAAATATGAATAAACTACAGACATCAAAAACTATTCTAGTGCGAGACAGCTCAGTTTTGTAAATTAATTCGGTGGTTCCGAGCTATTACAAACTGTCAGCGCAGGTGCCACGTTTCTACTTCTCAGCTCAGGATTTGCATTCGGAGATACTCATAGTAATTTAACTTCTCTGTTTGTTTAGTCAAACTAAACAACCCCCAGTCACCGACTCACGGGAGTCGAACCAACATTTGAACATTATATAGACAGATAGACATCTTTCTTGATAATAGATTGATATAGATTTCGATATTAAGATATTTTTTTTTCAGCTTCACACTGTATCCCGTACACAGCAGAGTTGGCAGAGGGAACCTAGTGTAAGACACTCCGTTCCCCACTTTCCGCCAATTTCTGGAGGCATTGCGTGTTGAGTGGCGGAACCCTCCCTCCCTTTTTTCCCCTCGACACCAGAGCAAAGAAATGAAAATATAAATAAATATTTCATCTCCTCGAGTGGGGATCGAACCCACAACCAGTCGATTTACAAGCACACTTTGTGCCGCTGCGCCACGACTGGCCTCTCGATTAATATAAAGATAGAAAACTGTTTGGCGTTTACTTCCAACAATTTTAGGTGACATTCGTTTACGCACACATATATGGCACAAATTAAAGCCATTGTGTTAGATGGATTATGTAGCAAGGTCCATTTATATGTAAAATAGTGACGCGTACGATCGGAGCCAGCCGACCCTGCACGTGCCAGCCACCTCGCTAGAACGTCCTCACTGATAATTTGGCGAACCCTGGAATATTAACGAGTGCAGATAAACATTTATAGGCAAGCTGATGCTGTGAGAGTACATCCGATAAAATCGGCAACTTACTATTGGATAATATTATATAAATTATTTTTAATGTTTTCAAAGTAGATAGAAGCTAGTCGTAGCGCATTTGAGGAAATAAAGTTTTTAATATTTTCATTTCTTCGCTCTGGTGAAGACAAACCGAGGCGTTGAGTTCCGCTACTCATCACGCAATGCCTCAAGAATTCGGCGGAAAATGGAGAGTGTTTTAACACTAGGTTGCTTCTGCCTTGCTTGTTGTGTGCGGGATACAGCGTGAAGCTAATTTATTTTTTATTTAAAATAGATGGTAAATGGCACACATACTAGGAATAGTGAAATATCGCCTCTTGCAGGCGTCACAAGAGCTGACTTTAACGGGTTTTGTAACGTACTTACGTCGGAATGCGTATAGTGCATTAGATCTTATTGTAATAAACATAAAGTTCAAAATGCACATTAAAATCAGTCTGGTACGCATGCATTACTCTACAGACTGTAACGAGAGTACAGTTGTGAGCATTCAAATGATGAGACCTTTGTAAAGGTACAACTGCGAGTTGAATATGTTACAAAGAGTGAGAACTTTGAATATTCACTATTCTTGGATTATTGTGGTTAGAATTTGAAAGGCGAAATGCTGTACTGTTATTTTAACTTTTACTTGGTTTGAAAATTTTAAAATGTTCATATTATATATTTTAATTTTTTTTTAGTTAGCTGTCGAAGTATTTTTTTTTCGGGTTTACGAATGTTACTAAAAAACTAAGTCGATTATAGAAACCATATTTTTCAACCATTGCCGTGGTTTTGAAATTTAAAGGTGGTTTTCAATTCCTGAAATTCAATTTTCACATCTGAAATCATTTTCAGAGCTGGTAGAGGCGTGGTGGAGGCGCGGTAGATTTTAGTTCGGAATATATTTTTTCTATTTACACCGCGGTTTTTGGTGCATTGTCGTGCTGTGCCCAAATCACTTTGCCTTGCTTCGTTCGTTAGCCGCTTGTTTCTGTTCACACGTTCATATTTACATTTCAATACGCCCGCCTAAATTTACCAGCATATTGACTCGGATGCTGAATGCTACTTCGTGATGAAGAATTGAAAAATTGAATAGTAAAAGTACATATACTATACGCAAATTGGTGATTCATATACATAATATATTTACATCATTTTGTTATCCTGTATCATTATAACATGAAGATCCGTTATTTAAAAAAAATAACAGCTTGTTAATAGCTTTTCTTTTTGAAAAACATACATATACTGAATACCTAATAATTACTATTACATACGGATATACTTAATATAATACGGTCTTCTACATTATTGAGAAAGAACATGATTACGATGAATTTTATTTTATGTTATATATTAAGGAATATTGTATACTCCGATATCTAAACAAACCGAGAAAACAAAAATGTAATTTAAAGATTAAAAATCGAACCCATAAACATAGCATTCTTACTGAGCCATAATAGTTATAATTAATCGTGGCGCAGCAGCACGAAGTGTGACTGTAAAACCGACTGGTTGTGGGTTCGATCCCCACTCGAGGAGATGAAATATTTACTTAAATTTATATTTCCATTTCTTCGCTCTGGTGTCGAGGTTAAGCGCGGCGTTGAGTTCTGCCACTCAACACGCAATGCCTCCAGAATTCGGCAGAAAGTGGGGAACGGAGTGTCCTAACACTAGGTTCCCTCTGCCTACCCTGCTGTGTGCGGGATACAGCGTGATGCTGATTTTTTAATATCAATTATGTGTTAAAAACAACATCTTAATGATAGTATGTAATTAAAGAGATTTTGTCAAATAGAAAAAAAGAAAATTGTATAAATATTAATGAAATGCAAAGGGGGAATGTTATTGAATATTTATTTGGAGGTGCGATCAATTTGCTTATCCAGACGGTTTGCAACAAATTACCGACGTCATATAGGGAGGATTATGTAAAACGACGCCTATTTCTATGTAAACCGATGGTGGGTGTCGGGGCCCGGGCGACGTGACGAGCGAATGCTATTTCACTTTGTTTTTATCATATTTTTTTTGGTTTAATGTCTCTGTTATTCGTGTCTAGTTTATATTTGAAAACTTTTCACATCATAATAGTCTTTTAAATATAATTATTTTGTTAAAATAATTCAGTTAGGCCAGTCGCTGTACCGCAAGAGAATGTGGGTTCGATTCTCGATTGTTCAATTTGGTAACGAGGCAAAGTACGGCATTGAGTTCCTACACTTTCACACCAGAATTTAATAGAAAGTGGGGAACGGAAGTGTCTTAATGGGAACGGAAGTGTCTTAATGGGAACGGAATGTCTTAATACGAGTTTTCCAGCAAACAACGTGAATAGAAATTATAACTTAAAGAATTACTCATCAATTTCGGTGGTTCTAACGCTCCAATAGAAAGAAACATCATATAATAATAAAAAAAAGATATGTGAGTATAATAAGGATTTAAAATTAACAGTATAAGAGTAACTTTATCTTAAATCAAAATAATCTTATTACCTCCCTTATTAAATGGCCTTAAGATAAAACAACAAATATACGTACAGTGTTCATGTAGCATATCCATTGAACGGAATACCTTAGAAACCGGAGGTACCGTAACGGTAATAGAGCTAGCTTATCAACGCACCACCACCTTAAATGTTTTGTGCTTCCGCTTTACTACCGTTATTATTATTATTATGTAAAATTATCCAGATTCCGCTGTAGGGGAAAAATTAAACGCTACTTAAATGCTATACATATTATATAGATTTAATACCAATGAAAATTATTTGTGAAATTGAAGTGATTTTCAATTTCATAGATAATTTTGAAAATAATTTAATTAAATTTTAATACTTTTTAAAAAGTTTTTCAGTAATGTTGTCATTATTTTAAAAAAAAATTAAGTGTTATTCCACACTTAGGAAAGAAAAATACTTATTTAGAAAACGTATAAAATTTGAACGTTCAAATTTTTATACGTTTTCTAACTAAGTTGTCATTATTATCATATTATAGTAAAATATAATCTTATAATATTTAGATTGTGAATAAAGATTTTCATAAACTAATATGACGCAGTTGGCAAGAGTCATTTCTGCACGAGACGGTTGCAGGTTCGACCTCCATTACCCGTGTCAAATAATTAAGAAAAAAAAACAACATTTTCGTTTTTATTTACATTATTAATGCTAAAGATATAGAGTTATGCTATTTTGTTATCATATGAAAGTAAAATTCTACAAACAATATTATCTGTATATACCTACTTAAGCAAAAAATTAATTCATAAAACACTTATGCCATTTTCAGTTTCAATTTGCTATTCACAAAGCTTTCTATCTTGTTCATAACATTTTAATCAGACGAAATTTATAAAATAAATTTAATATTCACGTCTCAACGAGGCCCAGTACCTACCTATAAATTAAATAATCCAAGACCTTACAACGTTGAAACGTTGAAAAACCTCTCTAAAGCGAACAATGGCACTCAATTCGTATGCAGAACGTTAAACATATATACCTATTATTGATATAAAGATCAATTGTCATCATAATAGCGTAATTACCATATCAAATACTCGTACTCGTATAGAGCATTTCATCCGATCGGGAGCCACTCGACAGTCTGTTGCGAGTGAAACTGTCGTATCTGAGTAAAGCACTGAAAGGATGAATCCAGCGGGTTTTCTGAATGGAGTCGCTATCTGTCGGCATGAACATGTCACTTGTGGCTGCGCCATTTACTAACAACGCGTTTGTTTCACTCCACTTTATTATGCTTTGGTTATTATAAAAATTATGTAGCTTATTAAATGTTATTTTTATTATAATATTAGATGAATGAAATAAAATCCTATAAGGGATCTCGTTTTGGCTCTTTTATTCTTTGAGGTACGGAACCCTAAAAAGTATCATGGAGCACCGAGCTTAAATCATTATTATTTTAAGTTGAATATACTTTTAAGTTGAATGATTTACTTAAATTTAACAATTTGGGGAATATTGGAAAACATGAAATAATCGCTAAGTGTGTTTATATTATAAGACGCTTATCAACGTATATGTATACATATACCTACTTATTTTTATACATATCGAATTCTACGGGCAGCGTGAGTTTTCTAGTTGAAAAATATCGTTGTTAATTTAGCAAATTTATATTAATATTGAAATTCATCACTTATTCTTTTATGTAACTAATTCAAATACATTTTTTAGTCTTGTGTAAAAAATTCAAAATTGGGAATAAATCCTCCAAACAAAAAATTTCTTACAACATAATTATATGTAGATTTTCTAAAGAATGACTTAAGGCTATTTAAATAAATTTACTTAGTTTAAAATAACTTCGTTTTAAGACACGCCGCTCTCCATTTCACGCCTAATTCTGGAGGCATTGCGTGTGAGTGGCGGAACTCGGAACTCAACGTCGAGCTTTGCCTCGACACCAAAGGGAAGAAATGAAAATATACATTTATAAATATATATTGCATTACGTCGAATGAGGATCGAATCCACAACCAGTCGCGCTTATTACAGTCTCACACTTGCACCCCTGCTTCACGACTGGCCTCAAAAGTTAAGTTAATTTAAGTCTTAAAATTGTTGTACTAAATTAATATACACTGAGGAATTTAATTGATCATTATGATCACCGATCAGTATGAATCTGATATATCATGGGAATAAAGTGAACAAAATTAATATTTGCTTTACCCAAACACACTTTGTTAAAGTGAAAAATACAAAGAATAGTTTTGAAAGAAAATTCCTTGTGTTTAACACATAAGAAAGATCCACCTCCACTACCTAAACTCTAAAGAAAAATACTTAAGAAAGATAAGAAGACTTTTGAAAGACATTTGAAAGTATCCTAACAATTTAGGTAACGAGAAACCTGAATAAACGCACCTATTTCTAAAGGAAGCGTCGTTATCGCACTCAGTTTCTCCAGGCTGAGGTCGCACGTCAAACATATACTCTTACACGGTTGAGTCTCGTTAATGGACACTCGTAGGGCCGAGTGACTCTTTTTAAATCACCGGCTGACACCCAATTCTATAAGGGGTTCTATTGATGCGTAACATTATCCTGCCGTTGTTTACCTCTTGTCACTTTGTAACGAGAGACTCGCAACCTATAATTTGACGTGAATAATGTTTATTTCTATGTGTTTACATAGTTTTTTCTATTGTATATATGTATTGTATATATTGTGTATGTATAGTCTTAACTTTTATTTTCGATACACAATGAATTCGCGTCACAATATAAACGAGCAATGAAAAAAAACAGTCTAGTCTCGATAATTTGCTTTCCTTTTGAAATATGATATCCGTTTTTTAGTTGTCTGTATTTTTAAATTGTCTCGTTTCATCAGCGACCAGACGAAAACGCCCGTGGATGCAATTAGAGAAATGAATCGCGTGATCTCCGCCTTTATCTTTTATCCTAGTAACTACCAGTAATAACTGCCAACCAAGAATATAATAGACGTAACATTTCGCGGGAATAGGAATTTCTTTGTTGAAAATTCCTTTTGATAGCTAAAAGTATGTGAATTTTAAGCTATAATGGGAAAAATTTTAAGAATGCTTGAATATATTTGTTAGATAGCAAGATATCGGGAGAAAGACTTGTCACATCTCGGCACGGCTTCCGCAAACTGGTTTACGCTGAACGCGCGTTTTTGTCCTCCCTGGTAGTACATTTCCGTGTTAAATTCCCACCGGAAACAGGCTTTCAGTTTTCACCTGGATTTTAGAGAACAGGTAAAATAACTTTTTTTGTAATAATGTATATACATATATCAGTTATAGTATATTTATTGACTATTAAAAAAATAAATAATTGTTATAAATGGTTTAAAAATAAAGAAAAATATTAATTTTATATAAGAAAATGGTTCAAATTCAAACTATATACTCAGATCGATAGCTCTATGATTTTCTGTTAAAAAATGTATTTCTACATTTATTAAAAAAAATATGTGGCAGTTTAGATATAGCAAAAAACGCGTATTTTGATACTATAAAGGGAATCAAAATTAATAGGGTACTTCCGGTTAACCTAGAATTACGAAATTTGGCAGCTAGCCTCTACAGGTAGTACTAATTCAGAAAATAATATGAAAACTACACATTTGCCGCTATTTACTTCAATTAAGGTATCAGATGAAAGGGCTCTGGGTAAGATAAACCGGAACTTCAGAAAAAGCTCTAAACCTCCAATTTTTGTACGGAACCCTCGGTGGGCGAGTCCGACTGGCGGTTGTCCGGTTTTTACTTTATAACTTTGTACAAGAAAATCAACTTTACTGTACATAATAATCTATTAAATTACAATTAACAAAGAAACAAAATTACTATAATGTCAAGTTAATAGATTAAAGATAAAATATTTTTTTTGTATCACGAAGCAATGGACTGTTCACATCTAGCGACTGATAATATTACATTTTCACATATTGATACTGATTTATGAAATATCACAGAAGAAAATTATCTGACGCGTATACAGGATGTGATACAAAATGATTGCCTTATCTCCCCCTATTTTGGTCTTTACATGTTATTATCGTATTGAAGCCCAAATCGTGAGGATATTACTTTCGGCTTTTCTTATAATGTTGCCGATACCGATGTAGGCGGATGTTTTTTTGATTTGTTACAATATTTTTAGATTTAATCAGCTTTTTCATATATGGTATTATAATTCAATCGAATAACATTTCTTTGTGTACGGATTTATAAAAGTAGCATTCATATTATCTATAGTAGCATTTATATATATTTGTAAATATTTTAAATATAAATAATGAATTTATTTATACTTATAATATTTACAAATACAGCGGCGCAGCGGCACGAGGTGTGATTGTGAAACTGACTGGTTGTGGGTTCGATCCCCACTCGAGGAGATGAAATATTTACTTAAAAGTAAATTTCCATTTCTTCGCTCTGGTGTCGAGGTTAAGCGCGGCGTTGAGTTCTGCCACTCAACACGCAATGCCTCCAGAATTCGGCAGAAAGTGGGGAACGGAGTGTCTTAACACTAGGTTCCCTCTACCTACCCTGCTGTGTGCGGGATACAGCGTGAAGCTGATTTAATTTTAATAATGAATTTAATAAAAGTAATAAAACATAATATCAAGTAAGTCCGCTTAACAATCAAGGGACACAAACACGTAATTACGCTTTAAAATATTCATGTCAGCCAAAATTAAAATTGCAGACAATGAAAGGGAGCCTCGTCGACGCGTGCGATCTGAGGCTTCCACACGAAAATTAATTATAATCCGAGGGAGTAAATAAGATAGTATTTCACCCTTGCTTTCCTTTCGATTGTTTAAGTAAAACTTTAAATTCAAAAATCTGTAGGAATATGTGATCGTATTAATTAACATTTTTTTATTGTAAATTGATCAAAGCAAAATAGTATTAATTTTATTTAAATAAATTCGTAAACGCATTTAATATATTTTATTCAATAATTCTAGTTCTAAAACTAAAAAACATTATATATTTTTCAGCACTCTATATAATTTATTGATATTTTAAGTTTATCTCAAAAGCATTAAATTTTTAGTTTACGGACTTACTTACATTTTAAAATATTAAGCTTAAAAGTTCACAAAGTGACCTTTCTAAACTTTTTCGGTTTTCTTAAGCTAGCGTGACGTAGAGTGCACAAAATAGAAAAAAAATGTTTTATATGATTTTCTTTGCATGTTTGACAACGCTGCATGATGAAACATTTATATAATGTTATGTTTAAAAAAGAATGACTACTTCAATGGAAATATTTTTTGAATTCCCTATAATATAAATATTTTTTTAATATTTAAATTTATAATCCATTTCTGCGCTCTGGTGTCGAGCCAAAGCGCGGCGTTGAGTTCTGCCACTCAACACGCAATGCCTCCAGAATTCGGCAGAAAGTGGGTAACGTGGGTAGTGTCTTAACACTAGGTTCCCTCTGCCTACCCTGCTGTGTGCGGGATACAGATGAAGCTGATAAATATTTTAGAAATCTAATTATATCTATGATCTATAATAAACAAACTTTTTTTCAATTAAACCTCCATACTCTCACTCAAAATCCATAACTCAATAAAGATGGGAAAATCAATACCAATAACTCGGATATTATTATTCAGAGGTTGCTTCGTCTTAATAAGAAAACGTGTATCTTACGTTGGATATTCGCGTACAAGTATACGCGGTGTCGTAATGGCGTGGAATCACAATATCTCGTTATATGAAAGAGAAACAAAGAAATGCGCGCGTGCCTTGAATATTAAGAAAAGCCTAGATGGAGTAAAATCTATTAGCATATTTCAATGTGGATATAGACATCGGTTCTAATATTGTATATTAGTGATATTATTTCTCATTTGTACTTTAAAAGCGTTGTGCTTTAAATTATTAAAAATTTCGGAGGTATTTGGTTAAAATTTCGGTCATAAGAAATAAAAAAATATGTGATTATAATAAATATATTGTAATTGTGAAGATGGTGAAGGAATAAATATAACAAAATTAACTATATATTATTTAAAAAAAACATATTTTAAAATATATTTTCATTTATTTGCTGCTGTGGAAATATAAAAGTCAATTATGATATCTATTCTAATTTACCCGCATGAACTAGTCACCGTATGCTAATAGTACCTACTCGTAAAATAGTATAAAATATGTGCCGTAATACTTTACAACCAATAAAAGCTGTGGCTAATTCGTTTTTTCATAGTAGCGCCGCGACTAACAATAAAAATGGTAATTAATGTATTGAAAGAATAATTTTTCAATATTAATTCTATTACAATGCGAACGTCACGCAAGCCGGGCCTGTATACTTCTTAACCTAATTCTGGTATTCATTTCGCCAGTTCACTCGTAAAATTTTAATGATACCAGGAAATGCGCGCCCCGGAATACCAGGGATCACCTATAACATAATGACTTGCTTCTTTGCTTTCTATGTGACATAATTAATCATGTTTCTTGACGAAAACAGACAGAATGAAAAAATAAAATTTGATATAGATAATAATATTTATATATATATATTTAGAGGCCAGTCGTGGCGCAGGGGCACAAAGTGTGATTGTAAAACCGACTGGTAGTGGGTTCGATCCCCACAAGAGGAGATGAAATATTTTCTTAAATTTATATTTCCATTCCTTCGCTCTGGTGTCGAACAAAACGTGGCGTTGAATTCTGCCACTCAACACGCAATGCGTTCAGAATTCGATGAAAGTGGGGAACGGAGGTTCTTAACATTAGGTTCCCTCTACCTACCCTGCTGTGTGCGGGATACAGCGTAAAGCTGATTTAATTAAAAAAAAGCAAAATAAAATGTGATGTACAATTCCGGTCTTTATCATTTACGGCTAATGTGTAATATCAAGTAATATTTTTTTATTTATATATTTTATATTGATGACACATTATACTACAGTTGTAGTATCTAAATATTTAGACGAATCTAAATATTATTCATGGAAAGACTTTTGAGACAAGTTAGTATGATGGTTATTTCTTAGATTTCATATTTTCAAGATTGTATAAATCATTGAAATTATAGCATCTATACATAGATTTTGCTCGCAGCTTTGTTATTGACACGTCAAAGGAACGCTAAAAGCTTTTTTTATTATAGCAAGCTAGTAAAATTTTATAACTTCATAAAGTAAACATAATAGAATGTACAGATACTCTTTTATATTTTGTTTTAGTCAATACCTTAATTTAAGTTCACTCACTTAACTGAAACGTTTGTATAGAATTAGTTTAGGTAGTTGAAATAATATTAAACTGTCTTAAGGGAGATTTAGATATTCTTCACGTTTTACTAATGTATAATTTACATAACAATAGCAGTAGCGTTTGAATATATTATTCTTTTATTTTATTTTAGAGCTACACGAAGAAGGAACCTGAGAAAATCTAGTTTTAAGTCACTCCTGTTTCCCACTTTCCGCTGAGTTCTGGAGATATTACGTGTTGAGTGGCGGAACTACACGCTATGTTTTGTTTTTCACCAGAGCGGAGCTCAAATAGGAATCGAACTCATGACCTGTTCTCATGCTTGTGTCCCTTATATATACTATTAAGAAAAAATTATAAGCTATTTGCCTTTGGAGAATGTTTAACACATTTTTTTGATATTTACTATTTAATTGAGAAAAAAAAAGAAATCAGTTTCACGATGTATCCCGCAAACAGCAGGGTAGGCAGAGGGAACCTAATCCGTTCCCCACTTTCTGCCGAATTCTGGAGGCATTGCGTGTTCAATGGCAGAACTCAACGCCGCGCTTTGCCTCGACACCAGAGCGAAGAAATGAAAATATAAATTTAAGTAAATATTTCATCTCCTTGAGTAGGGATCGAACCCACAAATAGTCGGTTTTACAGTCACACTTTGTGCCCCTGCGCTATAGCCTCAATTCTATTCTGATCTCAATACTATTTAATTAGTTACTGTGTAACAGTTGTTGATGTATTTTTTTAAGTATTTTTCATTTTATTAGATCTATTCAAAAGAACGGGTACTTGCCAGACTTATAAAAGTTTCCGATATCTGTGATAAATGTGTCGTGTATTGTTCAAAATATAGAGGAGACCTACATATTTTTATCCAGCAATTCGCAGTGGCGCAGTGTTTGTACGCTCCAATTTTTATCGTTAGAAGAAAAGGAGCTTGCTCTGTTTTGCCCATTTGTACACAAAAGTAAGACAATAAGTCTAAAATGTAAACAAGTTTTCAAATAGTTAATAATTGCTCCGTTAACATGTTATTTGAGTAATAAAAAGTATATTTTTTTTTCTGTAGTACGTTGCTTGTATAACAACGTGAAGCTAAAAGTATATAAGCTTATAATAGTTTTTATCGGTAATATAAATATAAATTTGGATTTTTTTTATATATACTGCAAGTTCACATTTCATGCTGAATTTCATAAGTATATTTTACGATACACACTTACATAAAGATTTAGATTAAACGGCGAATAAAATTAACAAAATTTTGAATATGGGCTTATGTACAATTTTTTTTATAAAATATGTATAAATATCCAGATTTTTCTTTATTTTTATTGTAAATCCTCACATCATGCCAAATTTCATAACTGTAAGTTCACGTGAAGTACCCTATAGATTATTTAATTTTTCTCTATGCTCCTAGGGACCATAGACCTAAATATTTGATGTTAATTTCAGCTTGATACCCCCACGTGTTCTCGAGATAAATGATCATATATGGACAGGAGGACAGATGAACAAGGACGATCTAGGAAAAAACGAAATTCCTTTTGAGATACGGAACCCTAAACACAACATTGCATAATTAAACAGATATGCAAAAATATAATACAATGTACACCAATAAAGTAAGTAACTCTCGAATAAATCCAATCCCCGCTCATTTCTTAATTGAATTCTCAAGTTTATTTACCGACTTATCTTCCCTCAGTAAGACTTCGCTTTACGACATTGACTCCGTTTACAAGAAACGCCATTACAATTTATCGAGTCAAACGATCGATGTAAACTGACAATATTGAAAGGGTTTTATTGAAACGAAGCAAGCGTGTAATCGCCCGCGTAGGCCTTAATCCTTAATACAGAAATCTCATTTGACGCTAGTCTTTGTGTGGTAATCACAGCATTATTTACATTTTTATATACCCCTCACGTATGAGGCCGTCGTGGCGCAGCGGCACAAAGGTGCGAGTGTGACGGGACGGTTGTGGGTTCGATCATCACTAGAAAGAATGAATTAATATTTATTAATTTTTCATTTCTTCGCTCTGGCCCCAACCCAAAAACCCGACGCTGAGTTCCGCCAGTCAATACGGAAAGTCGAAAAATTCGGTGAAGAGTGTCGGTCGTGACAGCGGAGTGTAACAGGGTGTGTTTAACACTAGGTCCCTCTGCCAATCCTGCAATATGCGGGATACAGCGTGAAGCCGATAAAAAATACTTACATATGAAAACGTTGTCAATGTCGGCAAATAAGACTGGCAGCTATTGGTGGAAAACTTTTTACAGCAGCTATATATCTGGCCGCATCCTGAACCTTACGAACCTCCGGAAGCACCCATAAAGTGAACATTAAAACGACGACTCTTTTTACTCTTTATTATCATTGGATGTGAACGTCGGCTCAGATTCTATCGCAATTTACCGCGCGAAGGAGACACTCGCTTGTCGGACGTTTTATCGTAAAATCGATATAACTGATGATGGGCTTGGGGTCCGAAACGTCATGGCTTATGAACTCTGGTTTACGATGAACATCGAAACGCTATTTCACTGAAACTCGCAGAGCTATGTTTACTACTGTGTACTATGTAAACAAATTATTAGTATATCGTGAAATTTTTAACATTTTTAATTGGTATTGGAAAATAAATATTATTTTCATTTGCTTACTTGATTGTTGAATATAAATTAGTAATAGAATTTATTTTTGATAGAAATCTATCCGAGTACCTGAAGCAATTGAAGTGTGATGCTAATTACGTATTATCAGTTATCGCTCCATCGATGCACAGTACCAGCCGGATCGTTGCGATCGAGTTACGCAAGTTTCCATCAAGTTTTAAGACCCTGCCGAAGGCCTCTTACTAACTATCTTCCTTAACGCCTTAGTTAAGGATCGTCTTATGAGAACTTTGACGACGAGATTGAGGAAGCTATTACGGGATCTGTTCAGATGGATATAAGTAGGATGTCACTTCCACGCTTGACTTTGTGAGGTTTAATAGTGCAAAGTTTCAGTTAATTTGCTATATCAAATAGCGAACGTCGTTCACATTGAAAAGATTCAACTGAAATAACTACTATTTGATAGCACGAATTGAATAAAAAAAATGAAAGACTGTCCTCGTAATGCCAACACGAGCTCATTCTAGAAGCGTTGTCCAGAATTATATTAGAGTAAAGAAATGGAAGATTAAATATTATCTCGAACAATATTTGTGTAGTGCACTATACAGTTACCAACGGAGTTGGCCCTCGAATCGGGCAGTGGTTGCATCTCGTTCTATCATTACTTCCGCCCCGCTCTCAACTGGGGCAATCGATAACAGCGGCGCGAGGGGGGCCGCCCCCGCAGGG
This sequence comes from Heliconius hermathena, assembly GCA_013403705.1. NCBI lineage: Eukaryota > Metazoa > Arthropoda > Insecta > Lepidoptera > Nymphalidae > Heliconius > Heliconius hermathena. The sequence continues at coordinate 266,971 of JAAIXJ010000011.1, read as the reverse complement.
CTTTGCGGGCCCTCCGCCGCTTCGCGCATCACTCGTGTGACTATCGCTCACGGTCTGCTCGTCGCTTAGATGCTCAGTACAAGCGTTTTTTTTATACATTTTCTTCACATGTCCATATTTAAGCCTGTATAGATACAACAGTTAAATCGATTTGATGACTAACTTTCTTTAATGTTATAATAAACACATAAACACACTTTTTTAATACTACTATTACCAGTAGTAAGAACTTATATAAAATTCAATTACTTTTGCTATTAACTTTTAGTGCTAGAAGGTTTTCATAAAGCGAGAGATCAAATATACCGAACGATTTTGCTCGGAAAATAAAAAAAGTGTTCAAGTAACGCTCATAGCTGCGTCGACACCTGAGCGCAATCACTGCACCTATTCTAATATTTATTACACGTGAATATCGTATGGCTCTTCTTTCCCGCCTTATTGCAAAACTTGTCTTCCCCCTGGAGAAGGCGAGAGCGTTTTGACGGAAGCGCCAGGCAAATGTTACGTGAAATAAAGTGTAATACCATAGAAATGACACCATAAAATAAACTGTGCATAATTTATTCCCTATATATGGTATATACACGTGTTTTTGTGATATATTTCTTTTCTTTTCACACAAAAGGGCTTTAAATATTGAATAGAAATTTAATTTAGCGCTATGGAAAAACGATTACTAATCTACTGTTTTAGTGCAGCCCTATGAATGATGTAAAGAGTGCTAGTAGTCGTGGGCTTAAATATTAAAATAAGAATATTATCTATAAAATAATTCTAAAAATCTATTTTATTACTTAAAGCTATAACTTAAAATTATTATAATAAATTTAAAATATAATTAAATTCAAAATTTGATTACCTCTCACAACAAAAAATAAACTATTTTTTCTATATATAATCTAAAGCTCTACGCGTTTCAATCCTTACCCTATATAAAGTATAAATTTAATTCAATTTCTTACTATACAATTAGCTACCGTTAACCACTGCCAGCTCAAAGCTTCACAAAGTGGTTGAATCTTTACCTTGCTACAGTTGGTGCAGTTATGGTTATCTACAGTATATAAGTAAAAGTAGCTGGAGCGAGCGGAGGGCAAGAACAAAAGCCTCACGTAATTAGACCGACCGCGGCAATACATAAATAATTTGCCTCACGTACTTCTTTGTTCACGAGAACAGGTTTTTATTTAACGCTCTTATATGAAGAACAACACTTCGTGTGCTTTTGATGGTGGCCACAATCCTTTTTATCTTCAATGTTAGATACATTCAAGTATTGTTCGAGTTATTTGCTACTGATTAATCATTGGAGTTTTACTTTTTAGTAATTGTAAAATGTATTAGGTTTTAGTTTTTTTTGTTAAGGATACCACAGATTAATGGTATGTGTACATAATATAGATTATACAAATATACAAATATATTGGCGAACGATCTGATTGTTTCTATAACTAGCCTATATAAAGTATTTTACTCGTAATATGTAATCTACTATCTACTATCACTATCTATTATCACTATCTACTATCACTATCTATACCTATTTGTGTGAGATATTTTTTTTCACCATTATACGCTGTATCCTGCACGCAGCAGATTAGGCGGAGGGAACTAGTGTTAAGACACTCTGTTCCCCACTTTTCGTCGAATTTTCGAAGAATTGTATGTTGTATGGCGGACTCAAGGCTGCGCTTTGGTTGTTACCAGAGTGAAGAAGTGAAAATATTAGCCAATAATAATTCATGCTCCCAAGTGGGAATCGAACCAACCACCGTTGCGTTTACAGACACACGCTTCTGCCACTGCGCCACGACGGCACGCCTCTGTAGCGAAGTAAAATATACTTTAAAAAATCTTGTAATTATAATTTCAATCATTATAAATACTTTTAGTGTTACAGAGTAGAAATATAAATAAGTATCTGTTTTAAGAAAATATAATTATATTTTATAACGAACAAATAAATATATAGATTATCTCACCAATCCAGTGAGTCTTATCCATCTACACTACATGCCGTTTACAGACTGGCCCTGCTCTGTATAATAACTAATTATGCCAATATAAAAAAAAAATTACCTCAAGTAATATTTAAATTTTACGATTACCACGTTGCAATCAGAAACGTACCAACAATGCCGCTAATAAAGCTACAGCTCACTGGCTAATATTCAAATAAAAAGTAGGGTTCCGTTACAGTTTCAGGAGAGCATAGCTTATAAAAGTGAACAAATTTATTTTGAGTGCATTTTGAATGAAATTAAATACAATTATAACTTTGTAATGATTTTTTTTATAAGTTACTTATAGTTTTTGTTCTTTATTTGTATTGTAAGTTCTTACTTTTTGTCAAGTTTCGTTAGTGTGGGTCCATTGAGACCTAACTAATAGGCTTTGATTACGGCAACTGTCATACAAAATGCAGCGAAGATGATGCATAAATGTAAATCTTTTGATTCCGTTGACTTAGAAGCTTCATGTTTTCTTTACTGCAAGGAACTGTAGATTTAAATATTTGATATTAATTCCAGCTTGATAAACATATGAGGGATTAATCACAGGTCTAGACATACGGACAACAAAGTGATCCTATAAGGTGTCCGTTTTTACCTTTTGAACGGAAACTCCTCTACATAAGCAAAGGAAACTTATTGTTAAGACACTGTCTACAATTTTCGCACGGTTTTCGAGTTGAGTGGTGGAACTCAATATCCCACTTTGTCTACTAAGCGGAGTAGTCAAAATAATTTGAATATAATAATTTCCTTAAGTGGAGATCGAATTCACAACCGTCACGTTTACCATCAAATACCACACCACCGCGCCACGACAGCCTCATCTTCAAATTCAAATAAAATGTAATCTTAGAAATAACATATTCATTTTAAAAATGTAATCACTCTCTGAGGCAAACTATCCTTTTATATTCGAAAAATTATATTTTGAAGATTCGCATCTGTGAATGTCTAGACCAGGTCTAGACAGTCTTTGTCAGGAGATTTCAAACGAGAGGTCTTGATACCTTAGAGATTTCCTTGCATTCTATAAAGCAAATAATGTCATTATAAGACATTACAGACAAACTAAATTACTATATAACAAAAAAAATAAGCCTTTGACTTCAAGAAAGCATCTTTACCAGTTTTGAAAAAAAAACACAATTTACTAGGCCTTGAGGCCAGTCGTGGCGCAGCGGCACGAGGTGTGACTGTAAAACCGACTGGTTGTGGGTTCTATCCCCACTCGAGGAGATGAAATATTTACTTAAATTTATATTTCCATTTCTTCGCTCTGGTGTCGAGGTTAAGCGCAGCGTTGAGTTCTGTCACTCAACAAGCAATGCCTCCAGAATTCGGCAGAAAGTGGGGAACGGAGTGTCTTAACACTATGTTCCCTCTGCCTACCCTGCTGTGTGCGGGATACAGCGTGAAGCTAAAAAAAACAATTTACTAAATTTTACCATCAATAAAAACCAAAATAATTTCTCGTTTAGAAACAGTAGTAATGATTTTATAACATTAATAATTATTCATATATAGAGCTTAAGCTTTTATAAAGTATCCCTTTATCATAAACCTTTGTTAAACTGATACCGATATAACGTAAACGTTATGGGCATTTCATTGGTAGTAAAAGGAAAAGAAAATTTTGGGCCGGTCCCCTTAATGAAACAAATTTTCTGAGCGGCAACATCTAAAACCTTAAGCCCTTTGTAGTGCGTCGGCTCTAAAGCCGGTTGACCCGCGGCGCTCCTTTGTGCTACAGATATTGCTAATTACGATTAAAAAGTAACTCGGCACTTTGTGTGTCCCCGTTGTTATGTTTAACACCTATTTTTAATGTTTTTAATTTTATATTAATGTAATAATATTTTAAATGGATTATTTTTCTAGATTGTTTTTAAAAACATATTTGTCTACTTTTTGTGAGCTTCACGGAGTATCGGTGTGGATATAGGCAGAGGGAATCTAGTGTAAGACACTCCATTTTGAGTACTCAACGCCGCGCTTTTGTCTTAGTGATACCAGAGCGAAAAATGAAAATATGAATAAATAATAATTCATTTCCCCAAATGTAAATCGAACCCACAATCGTCGCGTTACATCACGGGTTTATGCCTCTGCACCACAAGGGCCTGATTAGAAACATTATTTTATTAATAAACGATTTTTATGTTTAATTGTTACCTCAAACAATTTTACTTCAAACATTATAGTACTAAAACATTACCGTGTTCGAATCTATAGAGGTATATGAATGTGTAACCGTCTACGTCGTAGATAGCGCTTAAGTTTTGCGCGACTTTTTTTCTGTTAAAAGGAACAGAGGAATAAAAACGTATTTATTATTGAATTTCTAAATAACTTTCAACATATATTTTTTATGCAAGTATCATATAATATAATTTTCTTATGAGTTTTACATTCTTTTATTTTAAGGCCAGTAATAGCGCAGGCTCATAGGCGTGTGACAGATTGTGGGTTCGATTCCCAATCAGGGAAACGAAATATTTAATAATTTAACTTCTTCGCTCGTCACTCAACACACAATGCCTCTAGAACTCTGAAGAAAATGCGAAACGGAATGTCTTAACACTAAGTTCCTTCTGCTTACCCTAATGTATGTGGGATACAGTGTACAACTAAAATAGATATTTTATTAAATTTATGGGTCACTCATATGCCATATTTTACTTTAGTTAACTTTTACAACGTGACCTACGCTCAGGGATATTAGGGAAAAAATCGCAACAAAATTTTATGTTCGCAGCGCGACACCCCTCTAATAATGTCTGCTTAAGGGCGGCGGTAACATGGAGTACACATTTACGCACTGTTAAATGGAAAAAGCTTTTTTCGTGTATAGTGTCACAAAAATTATTATTAGGTTTAATTGTGTTAGGTGATGTAGGCAGTTTTCTTTAGCGTATATACTAACGTAGCGGGACTACGCGCGGGTTCGAGTCCCGCTACTTTCAAACTTATTTAGAATAAGTTTTTTTTTCCGTAAGTATGGAATAACATTTTAAAAATGTAAAAAAAATATTACCTGTGGATGATTGCACATGCTATGCTTCAATGATAAGACTCTGCTAGCCAATTTTCATTTGCTTAGTTTTAGTATATTAGTGTTTGGTGATACTTGCTGCAGCAAGTATTTATTATATCATATGTTAAAATTCACTTAGAAAATGTAGAAATTTATTTCCTAATATTTTATACAGATTTTTTAATTGGTGTTAAACTTAATATACATAATATTGTCAAATTGTTCAATATTCCGTTAGTCGTCGTATCCATTCGTCGTGCTATCAATAATATTAAAACCTCCACAGTACTATATGGTAAAAGCCATTAATTATATTCACAAAGTTCCGTTGTATACATATAACGGAATTATAACGGAAATAAATCCATAATTTATACCTTGTAGTTGTGATTGAACGTACAAGTACATTGCGGCTGTCAATAGCGCTGGCTTCTTGACTGACACCCTTAATGTGAGGATTGCGTGGACGGAAATGGACATTTTGTATTTACGCCGGGAAACAACGGCGGTACACTTTAAACGTCCATCGCCATCATTTATACAATAATAAATGAATTATTAAGACTCGTATCCATTCACCCCTGGCTCACAAATAACTCGAAAGCTGACGAGGTACTCGCGACGAAATTTAAAGATCCATTAACTTTGTTTTAATTCAAGCATCTAAAGTACTTGAAAAGTCACTTGAATTTTAATTGTAGATAGAAATTTAAATTAACAGCTTTGTAAAATCAATAAATTGCGGTTAAAATAAGTTTTCAAGTATGCCTACCAATGTTTAGTGAAGGGAATATTTTATACAACAAGTAGTTGTTAGTTGTTAATTGTTGCTTTCGGTAAGCTAAGTTTGAAATATTTTGCTTCTGCTGTACTAATAATTATTTTTTTGTATTAAGAAGTATTTGTTTCAATAACTATTATTATAATATGGATTACATAGAGGTAGGCATAGGGAACCTAGTGCTAGGAATTATAATTTGCGATTACAGTCTTAAATCTTTAGAGGCCAGTCGTGACGCAAAGCCACAACGTGTGACTGCTAAATAGGCTGGTTGTGGGTTCGATTCCCACTCGAGGAGATGAAATACTTATTTACATTTATATTTTCATTTTCTTCTCTGGTGTTGAGGCAAAGCGCGGGGTAGAGTTCCGCCACTCAACACACAATGCCTCCAAAGTTCAGCAGAAAGTGGGAAACGGAGTGTCTTAACACTAGGTTCCTTCTGCCTACCCTGCTGTGTGCGGGATACAGCGTGAAGCTGATTTTTTCAGTTTTAAATCTGCAATCATTGTAGATATATGACTAAAATAGATGAGATTTCAATGAATGAATTATAATTGTATATTATAATTTACATAGTTAATTACGGTCATATAATTTAATATGGTATCAGTAACATAATTAATTAACAATATGATGTCGTAATTGATTCGGCTACTACCCGCGGCCGCGCCCGTCTCGGCCACGCCTCGCCACACGCCGCAAAACCGCTAAGTAACGCAATATCATTTCACGCTTAGAATCTGTGACGAATGACACGTGCTGTATTATATTACGTACTATAAATATAATGTTGCCATAGTGTCTTAATATAAAAAATAAAAGCTTATAAATTTTTTTTTATATAATTTATTATAAAAATAACTGTGTTTTTCTAGTGCATATAGGTACTTAATTATTTACACGATGCTAAAAAACAAACTAATAATGTTTTATTTTTTTTTCATCTGTCTGTCGATCTTTTTGTGTTTTCGGAACGGTTCCGGAATCTTCGGAACAGCTAAACCGATTTTTATGGGAATGTCCGATAGAGTGGGCTATGGAACAACATAATATAGGCTACTTTTATTCTGAAATTCCCGCGGGATTGGGGCTTACATGGGAATACCACATTTTCCGTGAACGCATCAAAATAACGATTCATTAAGTGTATGATAGAATAGATAACCATACTATCATAATAAATCAATTTTCCCTGAATACTAAATACACCTAAATACTAAATATACATAAATATTATTCATATATATATTTCGAGAGAGCAAAGCCGCGCGGGTGTCGCTAACTTGGTTGACGAAATATAAATGAAAACGTTTATTTTTTACTTAAAAATGGAAACGAATTGTACAGATGACCATATCAAAGATAATACAAAGTGTCAATAGGATATGTTATATTTTCTGCAATATTTAAATCGCATTATAGTATATACTGACCTAAAATACATGTCATATTACAAACATAGTACAAGCTTTGATATTGACTTTATAGTCTTAAGATGATTTATTAAGCGCAAATTATATTAAACTAAATTGAACTCCGATTTAACTAAACTTAACCAAATGTGAGTAAAAAGAAGCTTAATAATAGAATAGATAAGGGCTAAGGTTAATTGTTTAGTCGTGTGGAGCCAGTAGTGACGGACTGGGTGAGGCGGTATTAGACCTCGCCACATCGAACGCCGGGATCCAAGTTATTAGGAGATTTGATCATGCGAATAATACTCGTTTTATACATTATATTGCCTTCGAACCCATCTATTGTGCTGAGCTCACGTGATATCGTCTGAGCTATTTCAAATTTAATATCTTTCAACTGTAATATTATATTATGTAATAAAAGAAATTCTTTTATACTTTGTTGCGATATAAAAAATGTGATTGTTAATAATGGTATTGTTGTGTTGGTTTTTACTGAATTTGTGTTTTAGATTTTATTTTAAGGAACTCTATGCTGCTTATATGTATAGATTGCAATTAGGGGAAGTATAGATTATGTTCATACAGGATTAGTATGATTATCTATATATGAGGCCAGTCGTGGCGCAGCGGCACGAGGTATGTCTGTAAAACCGACTGGTTGTCGGTTCGATCCCCACTCGAGGAGATGAAATATTTACTTAAATGAATATTTCCATTTCTTTACTCTGGTGTCGAGGTTAAGCGCGGCGTTGAGTTCTGCCACTCAACACGCAATGCCTCCAGAATTCAGTTGGGGAACGGAGTGATTCACTAGGTTCCCTCTGCCTACCCTGCTGTATACGGGATACAGCGTGAAGCTGAATAATACTAATGTAACACAACTCACTAGAAGTTTCCTATACGACTATTTTTGTAACATAAATTAATTTAGCTCATCTCGACGAGGTACTCGTATGTTATGGTTTCCTTGCAACAATTCCACTGACAACAGAACGTTACCTTATGTGTCGAAGTTATGAGCAAAGTTATATTAATAAAACACATTGGAGGATGTTCGATATGAGTAGATAAGATTTGGGCAATCATAACGCCAGCTAAAACTAAAATATCTTCAAAGCTTGATTAGATAAATAATAGAAACGATTTGCATAAGTTTGTGTTTAACAATGTGTGTATTGCTTCCATTTTAAATAAAAAATAATAATAAAAAAAAAACAGCTTCACTCTGTTTCCCGTTGTGTGCACAACAGGGTAGGCAGAGGCAACCTAGTGTTAAGACACTCCGTTCCCCACTTTCTGCCGAATTCTGGAGGCATTGCGTGTTGAGTGGCAGAACTCAACGCCGCGCTTTGTCTCGACACCAGAGCGAAGAAATGGAAATATAAATTTAAGTAAATATTTCATCTCCTCGAATGGGGATCGGACCCACAACCAGTCAATTTACAATCACACTTTGTGCCCCTGCGCAACAACTGGCCTCTAAATAATAAAAAAAATATATTACGCATATCAACTTTCATTGTAAAGAAGAGAGAAAAATTATCACATTAACATTCTGCTAACAACTAATGCTTCTCTTGAATTTAAGCCAAAACATTTTCCGATTGATTTTAAACAAGAATATATTTTTTTCATATACTTTTACGTATGCACACCTCGACATGCTTCGCACTTCTGATCGGGTCCGAGCGTGGTCTTATTGGCGTCCACCTCAAATCCAATCGACTAAAGTGCACGGTCTTACTGCCTTCGAAGTTATTCCGCTGAAACGTTTCGGCATTTGACAAGGTTCAGGTATTGAAACACTAGTGGTACTTGCATGTATGTAGGTATGTCTGTACATATGAAGATCTTGTTTCGTAACGTTGGCTTTAAACTGCATATTTATTTTAAGTTCAAAAATAAATATTGTATTGCTTTCATCATTTANTATACTTTTACGTATGCACACCTCGACATGCTTCGCACTTCTGATCGGGTCCGAGCGTGGTCTTATTGGCGTCCACCTCAAATCCAATCGACTAAAGTGCACGGTCTTACTGCCTTCGAAGTTATTCCGCTGAAACGTTTCGGCATTTGACAAGGTTCAGGTATTGAAACACTAGTGGTACTTTCATGTATGTAGGTATGTCTGTACATATGAAGATCTTGTTTCGTAACGTTGGCTTTAAACTGCATATTTATATAAGTTCAAAAATAAATTTTATATTGCTTTCATCATTTAAAACATATATTTATTAATAATCTATTATTAACTATATTTCCGGAAACGATATAAAATAATTTCTTAACATGTTAAGTACCTACTAACTACTTTAAAGCATAAATAACGTATATTTTGTTTATTTTGCGAACACTACACACACCCGTAAGTAACAAACAAAGCTATTTTGATAACACCTGCCCAGTTGCTATTTGTTTTTCGTAAGCAGAACAAAAGTTGAACTATAATGTGTTCTGAGAAGTAACTAATGGGTGGCAAGTTTCAGAACGTACTTAAGCGGCCAATTCTTGAGGCGAGACTACTTTCTGAGTACACATTTTCTCGGCTAAATCTTAACTATCTACTTAAGTCAGTGTCAGAGCGAGCACGCGGCTAAATTGAATAAGCCCCCCGTCCTCCACACTTCCCTTTATCTGCTTTCATTATATGAGCTTCAATCAGAAATTCGGTTCAATTACGCGGTAATTTGGTAAATCAACGTGGCATTCTATCAGCTTCTTCCAATGTTTTGTTTGGAGAGAAGCAATTTAGCGATGCCTCCCTTTTTAATTTAGTCGTGTAACCGATATGGCTTTACATATTGAAAACGGAATATGCTATGAATATTGAAATCAACTGATTAATTTAGAATGCTGATTCTATCAAAGGAAAAAAAATATTAGGTTGTACAGTAGGTATATATATATAAAAAAATATTTTTCCAAACAGAAATTTGATTACAAATCGAGGCACATGCTACTAGTTATACTTTTTTTTAGTTTCACTCAGTATCCGGCGTGGAGCAGGGTAGGCTAAGGGAGTCTAGTGTTGGACACTCCCCTCCCCACTTTCCGCCACATTCTGGAGGCATTGCATGTTGAATGGCGGAACTTAACGCCGTACATTACCTCAACACCAGAGCGAAGGAATAAAAATATTAAACAGTTCGTTTCCTCGATTAAGAATCGAACCCACAACCTGTCGAGCTTACATTTAACTTTTGTGCCCCTGCACTGCGACTATCCTCTACTGGACTAGATACTAAAACATTTAAGCTTTTATAGATTAACAATATCTGAATAAGAGCTCGCGAAAATTGGATAGTAAAATTAAAGCGTAAAAACGCATATCATTTTATGTAATACTCGCATTATCGTGATTTCATTGGACGCGGGCGTGTCACAGTATAGCACCGTTAATATTTTATTATTAACCACACATTGTCAATTTTGATGAAGGTTCCCATCGGGAGTAACTGACCAATGGGAAGGTAGTGTCCCAAACTCCCCACACCTAATAATATACAACACCGCGGTGTCCTCGTAAAAATATGTTTAATGTTGTCGTAAAGATTCGATATGCTAGACGTGGCACTGAAATGTACTCTAAAAGTGTATTGTAGGTATGTATGGATCTATAAATCCTGCAGTCTTACATTTTATCACTCACCTCTATTGATACAAACGTTATAGGGGTGTTAAATATTTATTGCTGATTATAATCTGTGAGAATAATGTCAATTTTTAATAATAAGCTATTTTGATATTATACAGCCTATCGTGCTAATCTACGCTTCGTATTTTTTTTCTTTTTGTTACGTATTGTTAAAGATAAGATACTTTGTGTTAAGTAAAAGATAAATTTTACCTTATAATTATTTTTTTTAAGTTTTACATCACCAGATTGATTAATGATTAGAAAAATATATTATAGAATATAATTTTAACAAAGGGCGATTTTCCTATTGAATTGTCTTGAAAATTTACCCAAGCTCAGTGTTCTACCCCACCCTATTAACCACAAGTTTCGTTATTAGCAACTGTTGGAAAGTTTTGGGGGAATAACCTTCATTTTAGTTGATATTAAATTCTCAGTTAAAATATCTTTGTCACTCAACTTATGATTAGAGATATCGTAGAGACCGCGTACATATCTTTGCAATGTACTCGATACATGAATTAATAATTTAAATTGGAATTAAATCAAGAACGTACTCTGTAAGTTAATTATATTACATAAAATGTATGTAGGGGAGAGGGGGGTAGCTTAGAACAGGGGCACCTTTGAAAATATGTGTTAACAGAGCTATTTTAAAAAGAAATTTTTATAGATTTTTTTTGAGTAGTGGCAGCACTAACCTGCACACGTGTCACTGGTCACCGTTGATATATAAGAGCCAGTTGTTGAGTTACGAGGAGTGTTTGATTTTGAGTTAAATTTTATGCATTTTCAAATAAACGCGTAAGGATCGCAGGGATCCAATTCAAGGTATATGGTTTTATTTTTTCCTCTTTTAGTTAGAATGTTTCATATATCATGCAATAAACTAGAAATTACTACAATTTTTAAACTTTTACTTGAAAAAAAAACGTTTGTAATTTTTCAATTACCACTGAGGCAGCTTTGAACAAAATAAAGGGGGCAGTTTTGAATATTATTATATGTAAAAAAATACCGCGAAAGAAAAACAAAACTATACTGAACTTTTCTTCACAAGAAACTGACTCAAAAATGCATTTGGAATCAGAAGAGGAAGTGACAATTTACTGTGAAGAGAATGAAGATACTGATACCTGTGCGTATGAAGACTACGAAATGGAATTAGACTACAACTTAATAAATATTGGAGACTTCGTTTTAGCGAATGTTTCATCATCTGTGAATAGTAAAAAAGTATCTTGTATATTTTTTTCTTCCCTGAGAAGGAGGACAAGTGCTATGTTGTTTTTCAATAGTCTTACGTAGACTAGACTTGAGGCCAGTCATGGCGCAGCGGCACGAAGTGTGACTGTAAAACCGACTGGTTGTGGGTTCGATCCCCACTCGAGGAGATGAAATATTTACTTAAATTTATATTTCTATTTCTTCACTCTGGTGTCGAGGCTAAGCGCGGCGTTGAGTTCTGCCACTCAACACGCAATGCCTCCAGAATTCAGCAGAAAGTGGGGAACGGAGTGTCTTAACACTAGGTTCCCTCTGCCTATCGTGCTGTGTGCGGGATACAGCGTGAAGCTTATTTATGTAAGTTTAAAATTCTAAACGTGTTATAAAAAATGTTTATTCCAATATACGTACTTAATTAACTAAATTAATTAATTTATTGTATTATATAATTTTACCTTTGGTTCAAAAACATTCTTCTTAATTGAATGTAACAAAAATATTTTGCATAGTTCTCTTACAGTAAATAAATAGAAGAGTGGCGGTAAACAATAAATTATAAAACAAACTTTACGAAAAGTCTACACAATTTTCAAAGGGCCGTAAACAAGATCAAGTAATTTAGTCGAAATAAGCAGAATTATTCTGACATCATCGACTTTAGTACTTCAAGAGACAGTACAGAAATCATTTTAAGCATTTAGTGAACAGATTAAATGCGTTGTTTTGAAAATTATCAAAAAGTCAAGAGCGAGTCGGATTCGAGGGTTCTGTATAAATTTCAGAATTATAGGCCGTTAGAATTGGTGGTAGGAAATGAATTATAGATACTTTGTATAGCTTCACGTTGTATCCTGCAGACATCAGTAGGCAGAGGAAGCCTAGTGTTAAAACACTCTGCTATCCATTTTTCGAAATAAATATTTCATTTCCTCGAGTGGGATTCAAACCTAAAACTCTTTGCGTTTACAGTTACACGCTTGAGCTCCTACGCCGCGACTCGTCTCAATGAAAAATCCAATTTTAGCTAAATTACTTTTAGTTTTTACAAGTTTGGCAAATGTTCTTATATTTTATATAGCTAGAGATCTATACCTACTTGGTAATTTTCAACGTGATTATTAAAATGAAACATGAAATCTCTATTTTTTGCTGGATTTAATCAGCACATTTAAAATATATAAAATTAATCAGATAATTTCTACCTTGAACCGATATTAATCATCCACCCGACCTTAATTTGTTTACGAGACCTGACGTCTAATATTATAAAATCCAATTATTATGGTCTATTACACATTTTACGTGATGTAAATTTAAAATTCTATTATATGTTTGGAAATTGTTAAATATTTTATAAGTGTATTGCGGTGTTGAGTCCTGCTACTCAACATGAACGCCTCAGCCGAAAGAAAATGGGGAACGGAGTGTCTTAACAATAGGTTCTCTCTGTCTACCATGCTGTAAGCTGGATACAGCGTAAAGGTAAAAAAAAACTAAATTTTATGAAAAGAGCAGAGAAACAAGTACGAAACATAAGCAGCTATGTTCTTCGTGTATTAAAAGTAAGAATAAATATATATGAAATATATATGAGGCCAATCGTGGCGCAGCGGCACGAAGTGTGACTGTAAAACCGACTGATTGTGGGTTCGATCCCTACTCGAGGAGATGAAATATTTACTTGGAGTCGAGGCTAAGCGCGGCGTTGAGTTCTGCCACTCAACACGCAATGATTCCATAATTCGGCAGAAAGTGGGGAACGGAGTGTCTCAACACTAGGTTCCCTCTGCCTACCCTGCTGTGTGCGGGATACAGCGTGAAGCTGATCAAATAAATATATATAGAAAAACAAAGTAAGCATATGTTTTAACATCTGTATAAATTAGGTACCAGCCTTTAATTATTTTGTACGACCAAACTTTCTGTACTTGACACTGCTGGAAATACAACGAGGACTTGATAAATGAATCCTGTTACCTTTTCTTGTTTAAACAATAATTAGTTACTTCGAAACTAAATCGGTGACGTATATTTTTGCTCAACGGAAGCACTCTCATTCCATCATAACTTTCCAAACTTATCTTAGTTAGGGACGATCAATTTTCATTTTCTCTCGATGACACAACTTCTCGAAGAGATGAATTAAAGTACTGTTAAATTGCTTTTCTATGAGTAATTTTATAGTGCTGAATACAATATCATACCTACAATTATATTATAATATATGCTATTAAGTTCTAATAATGTATTGAGAATACAAAAACAATATATTTTTAATTAAATTAAATCAGCTTCACGCTGTATCCCGTACACAGCAGGATAGGCAGAGGGAACCTAGCGTTAAGACACTCCGTTCCCCACTTACCGCCGAATTTTGGAGACATTACGTGTTGAGTGGTGGAACTGTAAATGGAATAAAAAATGAAATAAAATAAATAAATATTTCATTTCCTCCAGTGGGGATTGAACCCACAACCAGTCGCTTAGCCTAAATGCTTAACGCTTGTATTTCAAGCACAATGAAGTCAGTATTAATAAATAACTCTAAAACTTAATAATTCACATTAAGGAAACTGTTATTGCAGTTATTTTAAATATATATTTATTAAAATCCTTTCCTTTGAAGTTAGATTACAGCCCTTGTGCTAATTTCGTTTATGGTAAGACAGTATTCAAATTTTCGATATAATTTAATTGATCTACTTTATTAATAAGATCTATTCAAATCTTTACCTCAGAGTTGGTTGTAAATTTTACATTTTATTCATAATTCTATCCTAAATTTGAAAATCTTAAATTGTCTTCATACTTGCCCTCAGCCTCCCCCCTTTGATTTTTAAATGTTAACATTTTAAAATCAAAGTCTGAGGCCAGTCGTGGTGCGACTTTTAAACGCGGCAGGTTATTGTTTCGATTCCAACTCGAGAAAATGAAATATTTAACATTTTGACTTCTTACCTGTTAAGCCAAGGCAACGCTCATCATCACTCAATACACAATAGCTCCAGAATTCAGCGGAAAATGGAGTACGAAATGGTTTAACACTAGATTCCGTCTGCCTACCCATGCTGTGTGGGAGAGACAGCGAGAAGCTGAAAAAAATAAACATTCATATCAAATATTATATGAGAGTACAACGTGTAATAATTTTGATTATATCTTCTACACTAGAACAAAGTGAAAAAAAATAAAAAATTAAAAATCAATTAACAATCATTCAAAATATATATGTATATATAAGCTTTAAATAAACATCGCGTCGGTAGCGTATAACGAGGACCCGGCAGATTTGTTTTCATTTCTTCCGCTTCAGCCGTGTATTTACATATTATACAAGCCGGAAGACCTACGTAATACATTTGCAAGATGATAAACAAAACGGTATTCGGGAAGTTATATTTTACAGAATTTTCGACGGGTGCCAGTATATCAGGGGGAGTCAAGTTCGAATCACCTCATCGCGTCCTCTGAACTAGAACATTTATCAAAAATTAAAACATTTCTATAATAACAGATGTCAGAACGGTACTGGGTTTAAGCAACTTTGAACCATGTTATCGTGAAATGTAATGTATATCTATAATTAGATCGAGCGAAGGGTAATCTATTGTAAATGATAGAAAATTGATTAATGTTTTAAACGTCATAAAAAACAAAATTAAAAATGACTTCCTCTTACTTATCTGCATTCATTTATTTATTTAATATTTTGCATCGTAATATGCATATTTTTAATTATATTCATTCAGCTCCAATCATTTTATCAATATTGTTTTAAATCTAATATTAAGTTACGAGAGAGCTCTCTTCAGTTAACATATTTTTATTTTTTCTACATAAAAGCATAAAGCATAAACTTATTTGTATGTATTTCATTGGAGATAAATATAAAAATAAGACACAATATATATGTATAATACATCACAAAATTATACATATTACAGATAATTGGGATGGGCACAAGTATATGTACAAGTCATGTATATAGTAGGAATGTCTATTACCAATCACTTAGGAATAAACTCTATTCTTAATCAATATTTCGTTATAAATATTTTCGCCTATCAAACCTTAACTATTATTCTAATAGAACTACATGTATTGAGTCAATAAATTCAACGAATTTGGCAAAATTAATATTAAAAAACAAAGACTTTGGTCAGTATTAAACAACACAGTAGGTAATACCAGTCATTAGGCTGATTTGCCATTTATCTCAAGATCACGTAGAAACTGAAATTAATATCAAATATTCAGGTCTAATGTCCTTTAAAGCACGGAAAAAAATCAAGCTTCTAAGTAAACGTAATCAAAAAATACGATCATTTATGCATCGATTCAGTGTAAATTGTATTGTAATAGAAACCTATAGGGTAGTTATCATAGACCTACAGTTATATATTATTATTATATTTGAATGCATGAAATGAGCACTTATAATACAAATAAAGGAAAAAAATTAAAAACTGAAAATTTATAGGTATTTCATAGAAAAAAATTACAACTTTATGTTTGTAGTTCATTTCATGCAAAATGAGTGCATATATCCGCAAACATAAGTTTTGTCAACTTTTATTCTGCTTCCCTCTAACCTAAAATCCTGAATTTGGCACGATATTACTAATCTCAGGAACATAACAGGAATTTTGGGCTTGAAATTGTTAAATTGTCAATGAAAATAATAAAACCATACTTATCGGCAATTCATTTATTGGGCTATAATAAATACAATTTAAAACTCTTGAAGCAATGTCTAGTACTTATAACCTAAGTGAAGATATTTTCTACACTCAAGTTATAAGTCCTATACTCGCCTTTAAATTATAGTACAGTGTTGTTATAAAAAGTAATAGAGATATTTTTAATTATTGGTAAATATAATTAACAATAGGCTTCATATTTGTGTATGGTTTATAATATAGCTGAAAAAATCAAAGATTTGTAATGTTATACGGTAAAAAATATAATTCGTAGCTAATACTGTAGTCTACGCTGTAGTAATAGGCTTAAATTAATAATAGTCTGAATAAGGCATTGATTCGGCAACGTTATTATTATCTATATATATAAAAAGGACTTGTGCTGACTGACTGAGGTAAGATGCACGCAGAGCCGTAACCGCTGATGGTAGAAACGTGAAACTTGGGCAGATGTTTATTTTCATATACTGGACATCCACTAAGAAGGGAATTTTAAAAATTTTAACCCTAAAGGAATGAAATAGGGGTTGAAAGTTTGTATGGAAAAAAAAATTAATCTGCACCGATTTTTATAAAACTTGAAATTCAGACTCTTAAAAATATTTCATTGAATACGTGTTTCATGGTTTTTAAGAATTCACCCCCTAAAGGTTCAAATAAGGGGTTGAAA
Organism: Heliconius hermathena; assembly: GCA_013403705.1. Taxonomy (NCBI): domain Eukaryota; kingdom Metazoa; phylum Arthropoda; class Insecta; order Lepidoptera; family Nymphalidae; genus Heliconius; species Heliconius hermathena. The sequence continues at coordinate 249,480 of JAAIXJ010000011.1, read as the reverse complement.
GTTTATATGGAAAAATCTTTAAATTGCCACCGATTTTTATAAAAATTTAAATTCAGACTGTTAAAAATATTTTATTGAACACGTGTTTCGTGGTTTTTTTAGAATTCACTCCTAATAAGCGGGCGAAGCCACGCGCGCCCTCTAGTTTATTATATTTCTTTTGCTGTGAGTAAATTGTTAATCAAAATTCAAATTTATCTTTAGGCATACTTTTTTACAGTTTTTTTTAAGTTAAATTTATCTTTAGGCATATTTAATTTACAGTTAACATAACAGTACCATCTACAAAAATCTAAACACTAAATTAATTGTTTTTAAATCAACCAAATAATACCTAATATTATAATAATGTTTTAGACAAAGTCGTACTGTAAAATCAATATAATAGTATATTGTTTGCGAAAGCAGTGAAAAGAGAGGCCGAACATCTATCATGCTCAAAGACCACACTAGATAGATTGATCGGCGGCGCCGGACACGCCGGACGCGCGACACAGATATACCAGAGGCGAGGAAATACTGAGACAAAAATGGTCAGACTATACAAATGCGCTGTCGATATCGTGACAGAAGGATTGATGGTCCCCGTCCGTCGGCCGCCCTTATCTCACCTCACCTTTGGAAATATCTACGAAAATATGTACTGAAGCTCTAATTTACTTTCTTTTTTAACTGTGAAAATTATTACTGTAACTTAGTAGTATACTTATATGTAGATATTGTTGTATTATAATCAAATCATGAGGCCAGTCGAGGCGTAGGGGCGCAAAGTGTGACGGTAAAATCGTCTGTTGTAGGTTCGAACCCACTCGAGGAAATAATTATTTATATTTTCATTTCTTCGCTCTGGTGTTGAAGCAAAAGCGCGGCGTTGAGTTCCCCCACTCTAGTACTGTCACTAGTGTTAAGACACTCCGTTCCCCACTTTCTGCCGAATTCTGGAGGCATTGCGTGTTAAGTGGCAGAACTCACCGCCGCGCTTAACCTCGACACCAGAGCAAAGAAAAAACATTTGAATGTTTATTCATACAATTTAATGAGTGATCTGTAGCAATACCGATAGAAATTATAAAGACTAAAACGAATGTTTTACTCAATATCAGTCCAGTACGTCCTCTAGTGAATAACAACAACTATTATTTTTTATTTCTCCCAAAAATATCTATATCACTTAAAAGTTCTCTTGTTTATGAGTAAGGAACATAGTAAGATCATGTCAATCCGATGTATTAAGTCGTTAGTTTACAATGCACAAGGGAATTTTCAAACAAAGATAGATTAGAAAGCACAACATGAAGACGCAAAGATGAAAAGGAGATCGGCCTCGCTTCGTCGAGAGCAGATGTAATCGGATTTCGTATCTATGTATGATTTATATGGGCTTTTCTTAACAATACAATATTTTTACTGTGTTATTGTATTCGTATACAGTTGTTGTACTTACTTTTTTCAAAATTCAACGTACTTGTATTTCAGTACATTATTTTTTTTTTGGCCGAGGGAACCTAGTGTTAAGACACTCAGTTCCCCATTATCCGATCAATTCTGTTGTCGAGACAACAAAGCGAGGAAAATGGAAATATTAATTTCATTTCCTCAAGTGGGAATGAACCCATAGCCTGTTGCGTTTAAAGTCACACTATGTGCCCCTGTGCCCCCACCGGCCTCAACTACAAGTTTATGATAATATAAATTAAGGTTCTGCAACCTTATATAAATTATATCTACTAACACTACGTATACTTATATATTATCAATATGCTTTAACTCTTTTCTTTTGAAGCCAGTCGTGGGCAAGGGCACAAAATGTAACTGTAAAATCGGCTGGTTTTGCGTCCGATTCCCACACGAGGAAACGAAATATTTATTTACATTTTCATTTCTTCGCTCTGGTGTCGAGGCAAAACACGGTGTTGAGTTCCGACACTCAACACGCAATGCCTACAGAACTCGACAGAAAGCGGGGAACGGAGTATCTTAACCCAAGGTTCCCTCTGCCTACCCTGCTATATGCGGGATACAACTGAAGCTTGAAGCTGATTTATTTATTTTTAATTAACAGTCCTAATAAAATGTGTTTGTTATAGAATTCGCGATGTCTGAAGGACACGGCACCGGTACATATCCGGCACGCTCTCCCATTTCCAGCTCCACAACGGGCCATTCCAGCTCCAGCCACAGGTATGTTGCTTTTTTCTCTAAAATAAATAGTTTTAGATTTATATTATTATAAAATTGTTCAGATATAATATGTATACAGAACTTTTTTTGCAAGATTATAATTTTTAATACGTGGAAAGTGGAAACGAGGCACGAGGAACTTTCGGTTATAATTTTAGATTTTATGACTATTAAACCAATAAGTTTCTTTACAGTCTCAATTTAGGTCACTTGAAAATATAATAAATCAATCCTAGTGTAGTGAAAAATGTTAGGGTATGCTCATTCACATACTGCCTATACGTAATATTATGACGAAAACTAGAACACAAGACTCAATTTCTAAGAAACTACGTAACACTTTTAAAATAAATATTTTTATCACTTTCAAATCCGTTTTATGTTTAAACAAATAGTCTCTATTATTTTAAAATCCAATTGAATCCTCTAAATAATAGTTTCGGCACAACGTGTCAATGCAATTTTAAAACCTTTTAGCAAAGTTCAAAAGGCTATGTAAAAGCTTAAAATTTAGCAGTGACTCGAGCAATAAAGCCACCAAATGTGCACCTAAAAGCCCATAAATTTAATAAAGACATTTCTTACGATAAAAGAGTGCTTATCGGGACTCTAAAAAAACCTTTATTAATGCACTTACATTCTAAAATTTCCTTTGAGCTTTGAAGCCCTCCGAAATTAATCTTAGTTCTCATCAAAAGGATCGTGAATGTTCCGCATTCCGACCGAACCCATTGAATAGGAACCCGCAAGAACCACTCGGTGCGACAAAATTTGATGTGTCAAGTGGAATAAAACAGCCAGTGTGGTCTTTAATTAAATGCAAATAGAAAGCCCTCCAACACATACTTATATACTTCTTCAAACACGTAGAGTTTCTAATGATTCACACATACGGAGAAATGAATTGTTAGTATCACCGAACCACAATTGTCTTATTCAAAGTTATAAAAATAAAATCGTCGAAAATAAAAAAAGTACAGAGGTGCTTGCCTAATCTATATAAAAAAAATACATAAATATTATGAAAAGGCCTAGGGCCAGTCGTGGCGCAGCGGCACGAGTTGTGGTTGTGGGTTCGATCCCCACTCGAGGGGATGAAATATTTACTTAAATTTATATTTCCATTTCTTCGCTCTGGTGTTGAGGCTAAGCGCGTCGTTGAGTTCTGCCACTCAACGCGCAATGCCTCCAGAATTCGGCAGAAAGTGGGGAACGCACTATCTTAACACTAGGTTCCCTCTGCCTACCCTGCTGTGTGCGGGATAAAGCGTGAAGCTGATTTATGATTTGATTCTTTAAATAACCTAAGATACTGAACATAAATATACACTCAGTCTGATTTTAGACAAAAAATTTTAGTATTTTGTTCCCAATTTTCGTCGGAATCTAGTATTTATAAATTTTCTACGTTATAATTTTCACACATTGAAAAGGGCATCTCGAGGCTAATAAAAAATTGACGTCCCTCCCCTCCGCTGTGTGCTGCAGAAGTGCTGTGACGCTCTACATTAATTTAAACTTATTCGTGAGAAAATACTTTAAACTTAGTAACGAGAATGTTCTTTCATTTACATTTTTAATTTTGATCTAGTTACAAAAGGAGAGCCAATTAGCACTTTATCTAATTAAATATCTATCTCTAAGGTTTTGAGTAGTTCTTTGTAATTTTACTCTGTATACTCTATACTCATGTTTTGAGTTGTTGTAACCGAAACAGATATTATCAAACAATTTTGTAATTATAGAATAATTTTTCGCAACGATACATATATTGTCAAAGGTGTTTGTAATTATCGAATGATTTTTTTTCACTTTCACGCTGTTTCCCGCATAGCCGAATAGGCTTAGATAATTTAGTGCTAAAACGCTTGGTTCTCGAGTTTTTACCCGTGTTCATGGGTGTCGTATAACAGAACTCAAGACTATATTGTATAAGAAAACCAACCCTCTGGATTAAATGAATTTGGAAAGAATGGAGATCGAATCCATAATATATCTGATTCTTGTCAAAAAAATATATTTCTTATATGTAATTCATAATTGTTTCTGTTCTATATTGACAATACCAACAATAAAAATATATATAAATTAATTTAAGATATATTTGTATACACAATATTGTATTTCTCTCGTCTCAAAAGACCAGATGCAGGATTTTATCCCAGGAACTACTTCGCCGAAAGTTAAGGAACGCAATTATCTGTAAACAGATCTACATATCTACTTGCCCATTGTAAGAATGTTAACAGTTTCCACATAAATAATGTTTAATTGATATATCAACGACATTCACGCGGCGTCGCACACAGGTCAAATTTACACGATTGATGATTCAAAAAATAAAGTTTCTCTAATTAAAAAATAGTAACCTAAATTACCTACAAGATTTCTTTGTCTATCTATTAGTTGCTAGTAAAAAGCTTGACACTCTTTATTTTATTACTTATAAAGATCAACAATACAGTCATTGCTTGAAGGAATGATTTAGTATTATTTTGCATTATTTTTAAATCACGTTTGATATTTATTTAGTCGATATTAGAACTAAACCATTATGGATTCTATACCTTCAGGTAAACGTCTTTACAAAAATACAATAAAATAGTTAACATTCATTAGGATTGCGAAGATACGTCGTTTTAAAGTTAAGGCCACATTTCATTATATGATTTTTATACTTTTAGTAAAAATGTTTATACTTTACCGCGCTTTACCCGTATTTTTCACTACAATACTATAAAATAGTTAACATTCATTAGGATTGCGAAGATACTTCGTTTTAAAGTTAAGGCCATATTTCATTATATGATTTTTATACTTTTAGTAAAAATGTTTATACTTTACCACGCTTTACCCGTATTTTTTTATTATTTTAATAGTAAATTCCAGTACCTTTTATACGGTACTAAATTTGGCTGCGTCTACTTGCGGCAACTGTACAAAATGAATTTTTTTCAGACGATTCCTATTACACTAGTAGTATACCAATTATATTGAAAAATTGGAAAATTTTTACTGATGAATTAATGTAATGACCACGGAACTCGACTACTTCAAAAACAAGTAAAGTCTTATCCTCAAGACTATATATTGAATACATAAATATTGAAGCAGATTTAAAATTATATTATTTTTTTTGTATGGACGTGGTAATTAAATAAATCTTTATTCTTTACCCATTAAAATAGAATACACTCATGAAAAATATTATTTCCGATCAATTAAAGCAATATTTAAACATAATTATAATATTGACCAACTTTTAAGTGAATTTCACCTGTGTGCGTCGCCTGCGTGAACTATAAGATTATTACTTTATTAATCTGAATTACTTTCTCGTTTCAATATTATAATCATTATCATCTATATCGACAATAAAACTAAAGTCAATTCAAAACAGTTATTTTGTAGGAATTTTATCGAACAGAATAGTTCTGCTATATAAATAAAGCTTTTTCTTTGCAAAAATAAAATAGTGAAAACTGCATTTAAATCATTTAAGCGTTTCCAAGAACCAAGTACAAACAAACTGGCAAACAGTTAAAAAACACTGTTTTGGGTTCTATTACGTTGATGGATACTTCCAATAATAGATTTTCTCAAATTTCATCCATGCACAGACAGCGATCAGTTTCAATTTTGTTATATGTATAGATTTACTAAATAAAGCAAAAAAATATTAAAAATATGGCTCCTTTTAGCCAATTGTCACATTTATAAAGAGAATGATAGGGAATTAAAAAGATAAAATATCGACAGCTTTAATAAAACAGATTTGTTATGAAGTGAAATAAATCTGTATCGGCAATAATCTAATCTCGGTTATTTATTCTCGTTTGCTGAATTGATATTTGAAAATCCTGTTTCTGTCGCAATACTAATGTAATGCTAAATCTTAAACAGATGGTATTATTTATCTTTAACAAAAAAGTTACAATAACATATTAATTTGAGGCCAGTCAATGGCACAAGTGTATTACTGTAAATGTGACAGGGTATGAGTTCGATTCCCATTCGAGGAAATTAAATATTTGATATCTTAATTTCCACTCTCTGGTAACGGGGCAACGTGCGACGTTGAATTCCGCTGCTCAAAATGTAATGCCTTAACAATCCCTGCTCACAAAAGTCATGGAGACATCATCAATAGACAGCTCTTGGCTTATCTAGAGGATCACGGATTGATTCCGCCATGTTCGCCCAACCTTAGACCTTCTGGTTTACCTAACCCACCACTGGGCTGAGGCTATCGAAAGCAAGAGAATGAGAATGAAGTCTGGCATGCTATCATGTTTGCTAAGCTTCCATCCTATGTATGGGCTTCCTGAGAATTTATGCAAGTAGATCGCCAGCTTTCTCACTAGGCGCTGCATCAAGTTCGTTGTCGATGAACTTGTACTCGGAAACGCTGGCGTCTCCCAAGGCTGCATGTTGTCCCCTACGATGTTTTTTCTGCATATCAACAACATGTTAAAAAATTATAACATTATTTTCTATGCAGATGCACAGTGGACGCTGTTTTACTCTGGCTGCGCAAGTCTATCGGCAAAACATTGACCAATGCTGAAATAGGCTTGTTTCTTCAGTTGCGTCATCCCTCGGGGCTGATTGCAAGCCACTAAAAACCAACAATTAACCACATACAAAATATATATACAAAATCTCATTTGTCGTGTGGCCAGTCTTCCAAAACACTCCCCTTATAGCCACGCCCAGTATCAGCACATTATGCTGTAGCATTTTGAGCGATTGCCTGTATCGCTGTATGGATTGAGGCCGGTCGTGGCGCAGCGGCACGAGGTGTGACTGTAAAAGCGACTGGTTGTAGGTTCGATTCCCACTCGAGGAGATGAAATATTTACTTAAATTTATATTTCCATTTTTTCGCTCTGGTGTCGAGGTTAAGCGCGGCGTTGAGTTCTGCCATTCAACACGCAATGCCTCCAGAATTCGGCAGAAAGTGGGGAACGGAGTGTCTTAACACTAGGTTCCCTCTGCCTACCCTGCTGTGTGCGGGATACAACGTGAAGCCTGTATCGCGATCATCTGAAAAGCAAAGCAAATTGGTCTTAAAGAAACTGGGGATCATCAACAGGGCAAGACAATGTTTTACGCCAAAACACTAATCGGGTCTATATAGGGCCCAGGTCTGGTCATATGCAGTACTATTCTCATCTCTGGACTGGTGCACCCCAGTATCCGCTTGACCCATTTGATAGCATACAACGTAGAGGCAGCGTAGCAACGTAGATCCGTGAAAGGCAAAGTGTCAAGCCTTTCAGAGATCTTTGCGTAGGGATATCTGCTCTTTCTGCGTCCTCTATCACAATTATCATAGGTGTTCTGGGAATTTTTGTTGGACATGTTACCTGCCGCCGAATTTTCTAACAGTACGCCACAAACTCAAGACCATCCACACCATCTGAATACGTGGCACTGCACTCTGTGCACGCACCACGCAGCTGTTTTATTTCCAACCTGCGGCAGTATTTCGATACGACCTGGATACCTTCAAAAAGCACGTCTATCTCCACCTTAAAGGCCGGCAACGAACCTGTAGCTCCTGTAAAATAACTCCTTATTTGAGGTAGAAGTTTGAATTTTTACGTACACATACGAGTAGATAGGTGAAGTACTTTAAGACTGCCGAGGTCCATTCATATTTGCTTTGCAATTTATTAAATTGTGTAACGATCTAACCCTATAATGCCACTTTAAATATACTTTTTAAAAAATGTTAAATATTCGCGCCTGACTCGACACTATTTAATAAAATAAATACAGTAAATCGCAGTCGTTATTATATTATAATAAAGCATGTTTCCTTATTTTAAATGAATAAAGTGACCTAAATCATATCAGCTTCACACTGTATCCCGCATACAGCAGGGTAGACAGAGGTAACCTAGTGTTAAGTGACACTCCGTTTCCCACTTTCCGCTGAATTTTGGAGGCATTGCGTGTTAAGTGCCGGAACTCAACGCCCCGTTTTGGGTGGATAGCAGAGCTAAGAAATAGAAATAAAAATTTAGGTAAATATTTCAATTCCTCGAGTGGGAATCGAATCGAAATTTATTTGCGTTTACAGTCACACTTTGTATCCCTACATGACTGGCCCCAAGTGACCTGCATATGAATATAAAAAATAAAAAAAATAAATTAGCTTCACGCTGTATCCCGGACACAGCAGGGTAGGCAGAGGGAACCTAGTGTTAAGACACTCCGTTCCCCACTTTCTGCCGAATTCTGGAGGCATTGCGTGTTGAGTGGCAGAACTCAACGCCGCGCTTAACCTCGACACCAGAGCGAAGAAATGGAAATATAAATTTAAGTAAATATTTCATCTCCTCGTGTGAGGATCGAACCCACAACCAGTCCGTTTTTGCAGTCACACTTATCGTGCCGCTGCGCCACGACCGGCCTCAATATATGGGAATATAACATGACTAAATTTTACTTAATTGACTTGATACTTAATTAAAGTAAAAAGTTTTGTTTTCACTGTTTTGATCACTCATTTTAAAGTAATTTCTATCAAACAATGAACAACGGTGAATTTTGGAATTCGTCCGAGTAACTTCACCTTAGGCAGCGATCCTCTCTAGTGACGTCACAATTTTATGTAATTAACGTACGTAGCTCGTGCCAGGTACGCTTACACTGCACACCAACTACATGTAGTCAAACGATTTTGTGTATTTCATAAGAGATATTTTGCAATTTAAAATTATTATTATTATTATTAAATTATAGAAAGAAGAATAAAATAATAATACCAACCGCTCACGGTCTGCCCCGTTCTATGGGTATGGTCGGAAGATCAGATTGAGAGTAGTGTACCTACTAGAAATAATAGAAATAAGCAAAATATATATATATAAAAAAATAATTAGCTGCACACTGTATCTGCTGTTCATAGCAGGGTAGGCAGAGGGAACCTATTTTACTGTTCCCTGTTTTCCACCGAATTCTGGATTCAATGCAGATATTAAATATTTCATTTTCTCTAGTGGTGATCGAACACACAAGCTTGAAGCTATCACGTTACATTAACATGTGCCACGACTTGCCTCAAAAAATATATGTAAAGTGTAATAAATGTTTTGAATGACACAAAGTTTAAACAAGTCATTATTCAACTATGTATACCGTTTTTATAGTATAGTATAATATATTTTCAATCACATTTGTGAAAATAGCACTTAACAATTTTATTAAATTAAACTATCCATTTTCAAGTCCCCAAAGTGTTTCATACAATTAATTTAGTTTAATAAATACAGCATATCTGTGTTTTTAGCACTGAAAAATAACAAAAGCTACAGATATTTATGGGCAATTGTCAATCACTAAACATTTACATCGTTCTATTGGTTTTAACGTGCGATAATACATTTAGCTTAACGTTTTCTAAAAATCAGCTTCACGCTGTATCCCGCACACAGCCGAGTAGGCAGAGGGAACCTAGTGTTAAGACACTCCGTTCCCCACTTTCTGCCGAATTCTGGAGGCATTGCGTGTTGAGTGGCAGAACTCAACGCCGCGCTTAACCTCGACACCAGAGCGAAGAAATGGAAATATAAATTTAAGTAAATATTTCAACTCCTCGAGTGGGGATCGAACCCATAACCAGTCAGTTTTACAGTCACACTTCGTGCCGCTGCCACGACTGGCCTCAACGTTTTCTATATTGTAAATAAATAAAATTTTGGTTTTCTCATCCTATATCCTTCTTCATTCTCATTGTATATTGAAAAAAAAAATTATATGATGTAATAAAAAAAATATATATTGTATTTTAGCAATTCCTAAATATTATGGGGCATGTAGAGAGAACATAGTAATATTTTTAAACTTAAATCCGCTCAAAAATTTAGAGTACTAGAAGACCTGCGTTTCCCGTCAAATATAACTTAATAGAATTAATAATACTATACAAGCATAGCACTAATTTAATTTATTCGAGTAGTGAGCAGTGTACGAGCACCGGCCGTACTCCTGCGCTCTACACTGCCCGCCGCGCGTCGAGACATGGAAATGCTCTACTGAATCTATTTACCGCCTAAACCCCTTATCTACTTTTCGCTCAGCAAAAAACTGAAATGCAATTTTGAAATTAGCTATGCTGAAAATTTTAGAGAATGCTCCGCTTTTGTTGAATAAGGGATATGTATCCAAAAAATCAACGGCTTTTCGGAGTTCTTTCACATGTGAATAAAAGAGGAACTTTGAAATTCTAAATTTAAGAATAGGTACTTGAAATAAGTATCGCACTAATTAAAAAATATATTTTTTTAATAGTTCTACATAAAATACTAACAAAGGTGTGCCTGTAACACGACGGCTGTGGGTTCAATCCCCACTCGAAGGAAGGAATTATTATTTCTTAACATTTTCATTTCTTTGCTCTGGCACCAAGGCGAAAGCCAGGCGTTGAGTTCCGCCACTCAACACGCAAAGCTTGAAAAAATTCGGCGGAAAGTGGAGGAACAGAGTATTTTAACATGAGGTTCCCTCTGTCTATCTTGCTGTATGAGGGATACAGCGTGAAGCTGATTTAATTAAATTTATAAAGTTCTAACAATTAGAAATATTTTAAGATCGTGGCGTATTAAAATCTCTTATATATTTTTTATTTGTAGTGACCACTCTACATTAATTCCAACTTTACTATCTACTTATGTTGCCTTACTATCTGTTTTCTATCTACGACACTTAATTACATTTTTACTACCTTTCCATACAAAATTGTAAACAATTTATATATTTTATCTTAATAGTTGTGAGTAAACACATTAAGGGATACACACAAATTATTAATAAGCTTTTCATACCGTGCATGGGCCTGGACTGTAGCACCAAAGGTTATTAATACCTTATAGGGTAGAGCCCTGTGCGGTCACAATTTTGCCTGCTCACGTTTCGAGACGACCCTCGCCCATCGCGTTAGCTTTCAAATTGAACCTAAATAATGCATGTTCTAACCTTAAAATCTCATTTTATGTTATTACTTTTACTAGATGACGTTATTTGAGCGGTATTGGTTTGCTATCTAAATGCAAATACCGCTTTGACCGTAGAAAGTGAGACAGGACAGCGTCGGACTTTTGTTGTAAATAATATCTTAGAAGATCGTTATTTGATACTTCTCTGGGGATCTATTAGATAAATAATATCTTTAATTTTTTTTTCGCTGCAGCATTATCTAATTGTTATAAATATTTTGATTTATTTTTTACATCATCAGGTCAGTCGTAGCGCAGCGCCACAAAGTGTGACTGTTAAACCGACTGGTTGTGGGTTCCCTCAAGGGAAGGGTGGGTAGGGTATCCCTACTTGAGGAGATGAAATATTTACTTAAATGTACGGCGTTGATTTCTGCCACTCAATACGCAATACCTCCAGAATTCGGCGGAAAGTGGGGAACGGAGTGTCTTAACACTAGGTTCCCTCTGCCTACCCTGCAGTGTGCGGGATACAGCGTGAATCTGATTTTTTTTACATCATAATTTTTTAAATAAAATTGCTAGTAATTTGACTTCTAATAGCCGATAATAAATGTGAGTGACATTTTGTAAATTGATTTTAAACTCAATTCAGAAGTCTTGTACTTAACATACACTAATGTCAATGTAATATAACTACTATATTTGAGGCCAGTTGTGGTACAGGCAACAAATGTATGGCTGTAAACGCGGTTGGTTGTGGGTTCGATCCCCACTCGAGGAAATGAAATATTTACTTAAATTTATATTTTCATTTCTTGGCTCTAATGTCAAGGCGCCAGAATTCGGCGGAAAATGAGAGTGTCTTAACACGAGGTTCCCTCTGCTTACCGTGTTGTGTGCGGATACAGCGTGAAGCTGATTTTACTTTAATACATAGGAAGCGTGGATCGTTTTGATAACTATCATTGCGCCCGATGGTTTGTGTCTTCAATTCCCACTACAGAAAATTATAATGTTATATGTTTTAAATTATATAGTTTTGTTATCTGGTTCTAATAAGATTTTTAATATTAGTCATAGATAATAAAAACTGTAAATCTATGGTATTTTACTTACACAGTTCACAATGATTTGATACGTTCAATGAATTTATTCATAGAATTCAGTGACTTCGAATGCATCATAGCGCGGTGGGACATCAACTCGCTGTAAACGGGACGTTTATTGATGATATGTTTTCATTCTTTTACATGAGATCGTCGTGGCGCGGGAGCACAAGTGTGTGATTGTAAACGGAACGTTTGTGGTTTCGATTCTCGGGGAAAATAAATGTTTTACCCCCGCTTCGGTAACGACGCAAAGCGCGGCGTTGAGTTCCGCCATGTCAAGAAGTCAATAGGAAAATGGAATACAGAGTGTTTTCTCTGCCGCCCTACTAAGTTAGAAACTAAACATAATTAAATTTTTATAAGTTATCAATTAATTGGTAAACAGCTGCAAACCATAAAACCATAATATCCAAAGTGAAAGTTGTGTAATAATAAAACAACGATAACAAATTAGTTGAGTCACTACGTTCATTAGTCGAACTTCAAAACAACAGTAGATAATAAAATTACCCCTTTATAATGTGTTAAGTGGAAACGAATCGTATACCATCATCAATCATAATTGCCCCCTTTCGTCTCACCTAATCCCCACATGGAATACTACTCTAATATTGTTTGTTCGTGTACTCCAGAACTAATTAAATTCAAAGGTTAAATAGAGGTGCCTCTCACTAGAATGAGATCCTTTATTTGCTTAAAAGTCTGACTGGGCTTATGTGAAGGATGTTTTATACTCGATAACGTTTAACTTAGTTAGTTAGTTTCAGGCTGCTTAGTTCTGCCTAAATTAGGAGACTATTGTTAAGTCGCAAGCATGTAATGTTAGATACATGTATGTTTTTATTCATATTTAAATAAAAATATATATTTATTTCTAATGGATAAATAATAATTTATTTCTAATGGATATAAAGGATAGGCAGAGTAAACCTAATATATAATAGTAAACCTAATCTTTGCCGTGTGATCCCGGCCTAGAATAGGATCATCCTGGTACTGGTGGTGTCGTAAGAGGCGACTAAAGTACGTGTGGTAGAGTCACGTCGCCAGCAATGGCAACACACATGGGCAGACTCGACCGGATTATTACCACCCCCAGCATTTAAAACCGGCGTGAAGTAGTGGCTTTATGCCACTGCGTTTCGCATCAGGTAATGCTGGGCTCCGGAGCCCAAACCACCTTTCAGGCAGGCAACGCACCTGCAGCTCCTTTGGTGTTGCATGGGGTCGTATGCGGCGGTGATCACTTACCATCAGGTGACCCGAACGCTCGTTTGCCTTGTCTTTTCTATAAAAAAAAAAAAATTATAATGCCAAAATTTTCAACGTACTCATTTCCCACATCCTCATTTTCTGCTTTCTCCTTTTTCCGCCCACTAGATAAATTGCGTGATGGGTGGTGGAACTCAACACCGCGCCGCCCGCAACCATCGCGCTTATAGTCAGACGCTATTCCGTCGAGTCACTATGACTTTAATTTGGCAATTTTAATTCGTGAATATAACTAAATAACTACATAATTCGACATTATTCATGAAACAACATTTTAGTACTCTAAGCCTGTTTATGTAGTTTTCCGAAATAATATTTACTCGAGTTTTCCGAATAAAAAGTAAGAAAGAACACAGACACCGATAACACATATCCGAAGAGTCCATTCCTATTCCATCAACTTGTCAGTCACTAAAAGAGGAAAAAATAAAACGCTAACTGACCACATGTCGAGTCCCTCCACTCTCCCCTCTCGGCCCTCTCCCTCCAAAGTGAGTGACGTCTCAGCCGCAAAGAAGCTCCATTAACCAACAACTTTAAGGGGCTCAACGAAGATGCGAACGCGTAATAAATAAAGCTCTTGAGACAGATAAATTATCTTTGACTTGTGCACAACCACTCCTGACAAATTATACAAATAATTTGTCAATGTTGCTAAAAATATTGTTTGAAAATGAAAAAAATACAAGATATATATTTTAAATAATTGCTTTCAGAAGAATTTATGATTGAAAATAAAAATCAGTTTCACGCTGTTTTCCGCACATAGCTGGGTAGGCAGGGGGACCTAGTGTTAAGACACTCCGTTTCCCACTTTCCGCCGAATTTTTGAACGCCGGGCTAAATAATAATTCATTCCCACGAGTGAGGATCGAACCCACAAGCGTCGCGTTACAGACCCACCCTTGTGCCCCTAAGCCACGACAACCTGAACGAATTATGATTGAGGTCATAGAAAATATATTATAATTTCACTGTAAACTGGACGCCAAAATTGAGGTAGGACATCGGAAAGAGCAGGGGCTGATGTTGTTAAAGTTTTAATTGCTTTTATCGTGGGCTTTAGCTTTAAAAGCCTGAAAATGCGTGTGACTATGTACTGTTATCGAATTAAATCTTTTAACGGAAAACGGTTTAATGGCGACACTCCATTAAGTCTTGCGGTCGAATTGGTCACATGGCCCCTTTAGTGCAAATTACATTATACACACTGTTATGTAATCTACTTTTAATAAATTTAAGGGAGATAATATTTTTAAAATATTATATTTTACATTGATCATTTTAAATTTCCTGAATAAAAAAGGGAGTATTATAAATTTAAATAGTACTGTTGGAGTGTCCGTAGAAGTACATACTATTAATAAATAATACATCAGAGTTAAACTTAAAATCAGTATAACAAGTTATATTTTTTTTTTAAATAATATAGACCACTACTAATATCTACTTTACGTCCAACATAATCTAAAAAAAAAAGAATAATCAAACCCTGATTGCAATCAATAAACAACAACAGTTCCCCTATTGAGAAATCAGTTAACAACTCCCAACGAGAACAAAATGGCTGCACCCGTTGACAAAGTGACCGTTAGTCGTTTATAGATTTATCAACGAATATCGTCCATGCATATACATACTATATAGTTAAAATGGTTTGGTTTGAATCGTGAACAATATGTCATAATAGCGACGCGGGGCTATGCTCGGGTTGCATCAGTCGTCCTGCCATTGTCCCATACTATCCAATTAACATGGAACATGTCAAGCACATTGATGTGGAGTGATGTTTCGCTGTGTCACTAATTATCAGCCTTTTGTTACGCAAATATTGTATGACCATACGTTTGTTTGTTTATGGTGTTGCTAACTTGGCAAGGAGATATACAATATCTTAATAATATATAGTAACACTAGGTCCCCAGGTTTCCGCTGCCTATTCTGCTGTGCGTGATACGGCATCGTAAAGCAATACAAAAACAAAAAATATGTTCTTAAAATATTTCAAGAATCCACATTATATTATGACGAATACAATCAATCTTAATTTTCATATCCGAACACCAAAAACAATTAATGACAAAATAACTTTCTCACCAAACACAGAATGTGAGAAAGTCTTAAACAATCTGAGAATATAATTAAATAGGTAAATAGCAAATAAATTCGCCCTCTAATGACCTAGAACAAATCATGCTTCTATAAGCAATCCTCTTACAGTAAGCTCCCCACATAAGCCGAGCAATAGAGATATGATAGAGGTTATTAATTAGATGTCGTTACGTCTTATGCCATTTCATTGTGTGAACGCGGAAAAACCATTGCCCTGAGTGAACTTCCCTGACGACGCACAGACCTTCCCCCTCGACATGTGCCGCTCGTGAATCGATTACCATTAAATCCAAGTACGTATATCATATCTAAATTTTCGTTCGTCTTATTATTAACATTTCGTACTGTAAGCTGTGTTGGTTTTGTTTCTTTTTTGGTTTTTGTATGTAAGTATGTTTCGAAAAATCATTAAAGTTTAGTATTTATGTATGTGTCGTAGTGATGTATTGAGAGGTTAAATATTATATTTATTTTTTTCTAGTGATAGCTATATATACATCACTATAAAACAATAAATATATAATCGTAACTTAAAACAGATTGTAAAAATATAAAAACGCATTTTCCAAAACAATCTTAACGAGCCACTTTAGCAATTTTACATTTTATATAAAACAGAATAAAGTCAGCTATAAATTGATGCCTAATATCATTTTGTTGAAAGTGTAGTTCGCTCACAGGAACCCTTATTGATATTGAAACCCATAACATTAAGTAAATATCCTTTACCCAGTTCCAGGAGTTTCATATTCTTTAGGAAATGATACTTGCGCGTACTGTATTAGGATTAGAAATATAATATAAAGAAAACTATATTAAAAAACCGGTTAAGTGTGAGTCGGACTTGTCCACCGAGGCTTCTATACCAATTTCAGGATTGTAGGTCAACGAAAACGGAACTTATAAAAGTTGACAGTAGCAAAATTAATGCATAAATGCTCGTATTTTTTGATTACGTTAACTTAAAACTTTATTTTTTTTCGTGTTTCAAAGAGGCCACAGATCTGAATATTGAATATAGATTTTAGCTTGGTACCTCTACGCGATCTTGAGATAGGCGGTATTGACAGACAGTCAGACGAACAACCAAGCTATAAGGATTCCGTTTTTACCTTTTGAGATACGGAACAAAAAGCCTAAAACATAATCCTGATTTATCAAATGTATGACTTTCTATACTTTAACATTTACGTATCCCTACAACTATAGCATCGTATTATTTCTCGGGTAAATCACCACCGCGTCAACGGTTGTACACAAAACTAATTACACGATTCCGCTAAATTTACTTGCCAATTACCAGCACAGCATTGCTGACAGCAAACGGTGGGTGCAACTACGTATTGCACGCTGGCGGCGAATTGAATTTTATTTTAAAGCCCGTGGTACCGGAGCGGAGTGTTGCCGCCATTTTATGCGTAATTTGATATTCGGATGACAAATTACTCGACGAAGCACCCTGTATACAGAGTGCGGCTGTAATTGTAGACTGACGTGGTTTTGCTATGTAGAACGCTGCTTTATCTAATGCCGATATTATATTTTAAATGTTTCTGTTTATTTATATTATAAAATTATTTGAGGAGGCCAGTCATGGCGCAGTGTGTGACTGCAAAAGCCACAGGTTGTGGGTTTGATTACCACTCAAGGGAAATAAATATTTTATATTCTTATTTTCTTCGCTCTAGTGTCGAGGCGGCGGCGTTGAGTTCCGCCACCCAATAGCCAATGCCCTCAGAATTCAGCACAAAGTGGGGAACGGATTACGGAGTGTCTTAACACTAGGCTCCCTCTCTCTACCCTGCTACATGCGTAATACAGCGTGAAGCTGAAATAAATATTTACTTACTAGTTTTCACATATTATTAACATATCCTCCTTCAGTTACATTTTTTTTAAATCCATATTACATACCTTAAATTACACAATAGCTATAATGAAGCGCTACGTACGTCTAATTAAAATAGAAAAACAAATCTATCTTTTTCTTACACTTTAGACATGTTACACAGTTAACTTTAAACATGAAAGAGTTCGATTTTTTCTCCTCTTAATTAATTATTACTGAATGAAAGAAAATTATTCCAATTTTCTATAAATATAAAAAAAAAACCATTGCCTACAAGTTGACGATAAACAAGCAAAATAAGGATGGCCATTAAAATGAGAGAGCTCTAATTTCTTAAACAAAACTTCGCTACAATGACTCGTTATCCTGTCTTCAAGCGGTAATTGGACGGACGTAATTACTGTTTGCTTGTAAAGCCATCATCTTATCATCTCGGAAAGGGTATTAGCGGAAAAACATGAACTAAAAACGGAATATAAACTGAGTACCTACCAACGAGCCGTCTTGTGGGACAAGACAGGGACCCAGTGGGAAGGTTATTAATATCTTTAAACTCGGAAATAACGAACGCCTCTCAAAGGATAGACGTCAAAACAAGGCAATTATGAAATGAGGTAATTTAGGTTGCTGTATAATCTGTAAATATTTAGCACCATTTTCACGGAAATACAGCATGGGTGCTATTCCATATTCGCATACATCTTATGCTAATTAGCCGAGATGATGATATAATTCTGTTTAAGAATTTCAACATCGTAAGTATGACGTAAACGACCTAATTATTAATACAGAATTTTCTTAATTGGAGTAGCGTTCTTCATCGTTGTAATAACATGAGTCTAGCTATTTTGTAAGACTCAAAATAGATTGTATTTTTTAATATATAATTTTAATTTATTATATTAAAAGATTAATAGCCAGTTTCACCACTGGCTGATAAAGTCCCGGACAGCCTTATCTGCCAGACAAGGTATAATTTTTGGTTTCACACGTTTCGAATAGCAATATCTAGTAGATACACATTTGACATATGCATTTTACTTTAAAATATTTATTTGTACTTTATAAATGTAACAAATCGTATGAATTGTTGTTATCTATAATTATCGTTTATTGAGAAAATGATTTTTGAAAATATAAGAAACAATTATTTTATATTTTTATTCTCTATATGTGAGATAGCATTAATTATTACATTATCTGAAACTTTATGCGTAAATGGTTAAACTGGCCCTAAAACTCAATATTTTTTTATTAAAAATGTCATTTCTTTCATATAATATATTAAAACTATCAACATTTTCATAGTTGTACATTAAATTATTTTGTTAAATTAAATTGTAAATGTAGGCAAAGGTACTCTCCGCTCACTTTTTTTTTTCATTTCAAATCATTTCTATAAAAAATAGCGCAAAGAACTCGCACATTTACGAAGACTAAAGGAACAATTTCGTTAGGTGCCCGTTTAAAAATTTGCTGACTTCAAAGAGAATTTTAACAACGCCTTTTCCCTCTTTGTTGACTTTTAAAAAAGTATTTAAAACAAAAAATATTTCCACAGCCTTTGCCTTAGTTGAAATTATTTTAACGAAGTATCTTTATTCGCTGAAAATTTGTTTCTAATTACACTACAAAATTATTTTAGAATTGGATCGATTTTATAAAATATAAACTCAAAGATTTTTTATTTTCTTATACTTAGTAAAATTAGAACAAGCAAAAAATGTTAACAATTTCGCTTTGGGCTTTTAGGTTGTATGGGCAAAAGTTTCACTTATTAACAGTTGGTCCTTCGCCTTGTTTGCTCTTTTTATGTATGTGACAAAATTTTGAAAAAAAATATCTTATTGGTTGTAGTAAGTAATATAATTAATAAGCGAAGCCATTCTACTAGTAAAATTATGTATAAAATCAAAAATAAAAATTCCTAACTAAAAATAATAGCAATTTCATAAATAAACATTACTTACCTATATAGTATTTATACTGTATTGAGGCCAGTCGTAGCCCAGCGGCACGAAGTGTGATTGTAAAACCGACTGTTTGTGAGTTCGATCCCCACTCGAGGAGATGAAATATTTACTTAAATTTATATTTCCATTTCTTCGCTCTGGTGTCGAGGTTAAGTGCGATGTTAAATTTTGCCACTCAATACGCAACGCCTCCAGAATTCGGCAGAAAGTGAAGAACGGAGTGTCTTAACACTAGGTTCCCTGTGCCTACCCTGCTGTGTGCGGGATATAGCGTGAAGCTGATATAGTATTTAGCCACTGAGTCCACTTGAAAAACGATTCTATGTCTGATATATTTTTTGGTACAAATATACTTGACTTGCTGTATTTATGGAGTAAAAACTTTAAATTGCTTCCGACCCAGTTCGAGTGCCTATTGAGCCAATTCGCCGATTACCATTATCCAAAATTCTCTAAACTTATGTTATGTATGTAGGTACTACGTACATCCATGTTAAATGTAGAATATATTGTTAATATATAAGAAACTAGTGGGCACGCGCAGCTTCGCCCGCTTATTTGCACCCATAAAAACCATGAAACACGTGTTCAATGAAATGTTTTTAAGAGTCTGACTTTCAAATTTTAAAAAATCGGTGCCGATTTAAAAAAAAATCCATACAAATTTTGAACCCCTATTTCATCCCTTTAGCGGTCAAATTTTTCAAAATCCCTTTTTAGTGGATGTCTAGATTATGAAAATAAACATGTGTCCAAATTTCACGTTTCTACGCACAGCGGTTACGGCTGTGCGTCGTCTGCATCTTAGTCAGGTACATGTCCTTTTATATATATAGATTATGCTTAAAAACGTTTCTTGTGTCATTGCTTACTCATATTTTAGTTTGCCATATATAATAATGCAAAAAAAGCAAAACAAAGCAGTCACTTTGAAAATCATATGTAAAATTGTACTGGTTATTAATTTTGTGTCCACAAAAGCATATTAATTATATAATTTTTATGCGGTATCTCGATTTCTCTAAATTTTATTATTTAGTTTATCATTTGTTTTAATGTAGATACATATATAATACAATAGAGAAATAAAAAAATGGTAGGTTTTTTTTGTAGTTTTTAGCCGTCGTGGTGCAGAGGCACAAAAAAATATGTGATTGTAACGCGACGGTCGTGAGTTCGATCCCCACTCGGGGTAATGAATTATTATTTATTAATATTTTCACTTCTTCAAGGCCAGCGCTGACTTCCACCACACAATTCGCAACGCACCGAAAAATTATACGAAAAGTGGAGAACGGAGCGTCTTAACACTAAATCCCTTTTGTTTATTCTGCTAGATGCGGTATATAGCTTGAAACTGATTTATTTATAATACTTATTTATTTAAATAGTTTCAAAGATCCACATTTATGATCTATACATACATATATTTAAGATATGAAATATCTATTTCTATGTGACGAGTCACTGAGCAATATCCTTCCAAGGTTTACAGTTCATATCACTAGTGGTAGTGTTGGCATAACAAGGACGCCTGTGCATCGGCAATAGCAAACTATAAGGATTACATATTGCTTTGTTGTCTTGTGTTGTATTGGTTTAATCAAGTGAAACATTCACCAATCACTTTGCTCATACAATAGCTAGTATTAATTATTATTATATATATAGCTAATTCAAGTGAAAATGTATTTAGATATTAGAAGCTACGATGTGTACTTTTAAGAAACCTGTGGATTTTTAGTTGATTTTAGCTTCATGCTTTATTCCGCACATAGGGGGTAGGCAGGGGGAATCTACAACGCTAGTGTTAAGACACTCTGTTGCCAAGACATCACTTCCGGTCCATACTTTCTGCCGAATTATAGGGGTGTTGTGTGTTGAGTGGTGAATCTCAACACCACGCTTTGCCCCGTGGGGATCGAATACACAACCGTCGCGTTACAGTCACACACTTATGACTCTGCGCCATGACGACCTATTTATAAAAATATATATAATTTATAAAAATAATACATAGAAGTAGTTAAATATTTACATATACAACAAGAAAAATATTGGAAAAACTAAAGAAAGTAGTATACCGAAGTCATAAAATTTGGCACTCAATCCTTCTTGTTAGATTAACTTAAAAGGAGTGCTTTAAGATTTCGACTTGTTACATAGATATTAGTCGTAGAAAACTTCTTAAAAAATAGCAAGCCTTTTACTTATGTAGTTTTCTCTCTACTTCACATAATGTTTGCAATATTACATTACAAAAAAATATAATTATTTTTTGTAAAGACGCGTAAAAAAACACATTCATTTTCTTAACAGAAATAAAACTTATTCATTCCTTAAATTAGAGATCGAACTCGCAACTATCATGTAATCAGACGTTTTTAATGTACCACGATGACCGCATTTAAATCTGGGAACCCTAGTGTTAGACATTATGTTACCAAAAAGACACTTCCATTTTCCGAAGTTTTCAATTGTTTGTAAATATTATATGTAATAGTAGGTAGATATCCAATATAGGTGATCAATAACCACATACGGCTGGAGCGAGGGGCTGGGTGTAATGAGACCGGCTGTAGAAGCGTTAGCGCGTGGCGCCAAGTGAGCCGTGTCAATTTCGTCAACCCAAATATGCCCACCAATATATCCGAAAATATGTATTTTATATATCGAAACGTCTGTTTTAACACCACAGTATAACACTTTGCTGGAAAGAGAACGTCTTGTGCTACCAAATGCCAGATTATGGATTACATGTGTGAATGCTTATGGACGGAGGAGAAGGAGGAGAGAAAGAGAATTTATTTCTCTGAATCGCTATCATTTAGATTGAAAATTGTGATAAATAGAAAAGAAAATTAAATCGCAAACGTTACTTGCTACGGTTATTGGGAAAGGTACGGCCGTTACTAGTGCAGCCTATCGTGCAGTATAGCGAATGTGAACTATGAAGACCTACATAGATGTTAATACTATAATCCTCCAATATCTACATACTGCAGACTCAAAACTGAAATGACTTAACTAAATATAAATGCCTCAAAGAATAGATATATAAATACTTACTTACAGCGTACTTACGCTTTTTTATGTTCTTAGGACCGTATTTATAAATCACTCTCAAGTGTGAGATCGATCTTGAGATGCCGTTTTCATTAACAAAACACATATCTATAAATAAAAATTAAAAACTGATTTAGAAATACAGGCCTTAGTTACGCTCATTCATATTTCATAATTCTTAAATTGCGCTCGATTTAACTGGCACGACATATTGTGAATGACCCCTTTCGTCATATTAAATCTATCAATTATTTAAATTTAGTTTAGGAGATTAATTAAGCCGAAATCCAGTAAACGAAACGTCGCGTCGTACGCCGCGCTCTGTCACAACCGTCAATGGCAGGCGTCGCACTGTTTTATTCCCGCACTAACGCCATCAATAGGAGACGCAATCGTATTTGCCAAATGACGCTCACACTAAATTGGTGAGGAGTGATTGATTGAAGTGCTTCCCGACTGAAGCATTCTACATGGATAATAATTGAATCGGAATATTTAGAGCACAAGCCAGTCGATAATTCATATAGGTTTTTAACTCACAGTTAGGGAACGCACAATACGCATTTATGATATTTTTTTCTGTTTTTTTTTTTCTTAAATTAAGTTAGTATGTAGGCCAGTCGTAGCGCAGGGGCAAAAAGTATGACTGTAAAATCGACTGTTTGTGGTTTCGATCCCCACTGGAGGAGATAAAATATTTACTTAAATTTATATTTTCATTTCTTCGCTCTGATGTCAAGGCAAAGCGCGGCGTTTAGTTCCGCCACTAAACACACAATGCCCCCAGAACTCGGTAAAAAGTGGGAAATGGTGTGTCTTAACACTAGATTCCCTCTGCCTACCCTGCTGTGTGCGGGATACAGCGTGAAGCTGATTTAATTTTTTTTTAAGTTAATATGTTTTTTTTAAATATCACCAATTTAAAATCTTACTCTTTAAATGCTTAATATCTTTGACTCAGCAGCAAAATACCTTCGCTCAAATTGATTATCTGAAAAATAAAAAAAAAAACCTAATCTTGACAACTGTACCTTATACGCCATTTAAACTTTATATACTTAGCTATTTAAAATTTTTAATAGATTTTTAATTAAATAACTCGATCACAGACTGACCAGTGACCACTAACAGAAGTAAAAGATACGTGGTCGCAGTGACCGGGCGTGTAGTATTAGCCTGATTAGCTCTGGGGCGCTCCCTAGCTAAAAGCTTTAAAAACGTCGCTAGTAATTCAGTTAGCAATGTATGGCTGTACACCGCAAACCACTGTCACTCTATATTTTATCTTTTATATATATAAACTTAAATTTTTCGTATGTTTTCAACCATATGAAAAAATTATATGAATATTAATTTTTCAATTTCTTCGCACTGGTAACAGGTCAAAGTGCGGCATTGAGTTCCACTACTCAAGACGCAATGCCTTTAAAATTCGGTGAAAATTGGAGAGTGGAGTGTCTTATCACTAGGCTTCCTCTGCCTATCCCGCTACATGTGAGATACAATGTGATGCTGAAAAAAAAGTATTGTATGCTAGAAATGGCGAATATATATTAATACGAATACAAAACTAACATTGAAATCTTAAGTCAAGTGAGCTACATACAAAAAAAACCGAAAAACAACATTGTATAAGCACATTTCTTGTTTGAAAAAATTATGAAAGTCAGCTAAAACATAAATTTACCTAAAGATATACAGTATATTTTATATACATTTCCACGGGCAGCGTAGCCCGAAGCTAATTAGATACGGCGCGCTTTTACAGCGTCGCGACGCTGAATACCGCCAAATTGCCGCCCTTCCAATCCTGTTAATGCCACGACGCCACTCTGAAACTTGGTTTGGCTATCATTTTTATTTCACATCTTTAATCATAACATAAATTTATGTACTCCTAAAATAAAGTGAAATATTATATGAAATATTGCGGCGTTGAGTTCTGCCACTCAACACGCAATGCCTCCAGAATTCGGCAGAAATTGGGGAACGGAGTGTCTTAATACTAGGTTCCCTCTGCCTAACCTGCTGTGTGCGGGATACAGCTGATTAAATATCTATTTTTCCAGTTTTATGCTATGATTATTGACTACTATTGTAGCGCAGTTATATTAAACGAACGCTGTTTACTGTGGCTTAGCTTGCGGATTTTAATCTGAGTCGGGGCCAATGGTAGACTCTCATAGAAAAATGTTTTCCAGTCTGGTTGATAAAACGTAACAATGGGTTGTATCACATAACTATAAAAAATGTGTCCAATATGTATGTTTGTGTGTGTACATTCATTTAATAGACAACTATAAATTATTCTATGTACCAATGAAAATTTCATTAAGTTTAATTTTTTTATGAAATGGAAATATGACATGGAATGGAAGATCTATTTAGAACTAAGATTTATGATTCAGTTCATTTTTCAAGATGTAATAAGAAAATTTGAATATCTAATTTAAAAAAACTTTTACTAGGTGATCACTTAGGTGAATTCTTTTTACTTTTATTCTGTATCCTGCATAAAATAGGGTAGGCAGACAGAGACTTTCCGCTAAGTTTTCGGCATTGCGTGTTAAGTGGCGGAACACAACACCGCGCTTTGCCTCGTTACCAGAGCGGGGACATAATCTAACCAACTAACTGTGCCACAAACAAGTTTAAAAAACGTTAAATATAGAAATATACTTATAGAAAAAAAAACCCACACATTACATCGTACAATCATAAAAATAACAATAAAGTAACAAATAGCTATTAAATTTCACATCAAAACAAATAGTCATTAATAAAAAATAGATATTTCGAATATAGTCAACATAGTTTGTAACATACTTATTTAGAAAACGTATAAAAATTTGAACGTAGCGGGACTCGAACCCGCGCCTCCTGGAATCAGAGCGGCTGGTCGGTTTCCAGGAGGCGTGGGTTCAAATTTGTATACGTTTTCTAAATAAGTATTTTTCGTTCCTAAGTATGGAATAACACTTTAAAAATGTTTAAAAAAAAGAGTTTGTAACGTTTGTAAAATAAATGTATACCATTATAAAAAAACAAATAGCGCGAACTATTGTATTTAATTGATTTTTCCATCGTCAATTACGAGGACATCTTGACCTGGAACCTGATTGCATTGTTTACCTGCGAGCCCCGCTCTGAGCTGTCGCAGCAGAATAATCTGCAAGTTATTGTATTTGAAATCGAAGCCTGATCTTTATTAATCTTTGCTGTATACATTTTTATAGTTGAAAATATTTTTTGCTTAATTGTTTAACTTATATATTTTTTTGCTAACCTTCACGCTGTATCCCGCATTTAACAGTGTAGGCAACGGTAGTAGGAGATGGAACCTACAGATCCTAGTGTTAAGACACTCCGTTTCCGACTTTAAGCCAATTTTTTGAGACATCGCGTGTTAAGTGGCGGAACTCAACTTGTCTTAGTACCAAAGCGAAGAAATGACAAACTATAATCTATCCCGAGTATGGGAATCGAATCCACAACAACTGTTACCGTTACACGCTTATGCCTCTGTGCTACAACGGCCTCGAATTAGAATAATTATAAATTTATATTATTAGTTTAAGTTCGAGTTCGAATAAATAAGTAACATATTGCACGTAACCACAATTTATATATACAAACTTGGTCTGAAGAATCACCTTTCTTTTAAATTCTATTAAATGGTATTTGAACATAAGACCAAAATAGATAACTCCCAACTGTCTCATAAAAAAACGAAATATAAAAATTACTTTATAGGTAAAATTAATAAAATATATGAGTGCACCATATTACATTCCATTTATTATTTGTAACAACACTATTTCCCACGGTACTTTAACAGCCAAAATACACTAAAACGTAAAATAACATATACGCCTTAAAAAAAAGAATAAAGAACTCTATTTTTTCTTTCCACATACGAAATCGTGGTACATAAAAGGCACTAACAGCCGAAGTGAACCGTCGGAGGCGCGTCACGAAGTGCCTGTAGCTGTATCAGATAAGCCCGGTAGTTTGTCTCGGAATCCTTGGATCATTTGTTGTTTGTATTCAGTCTAAAGAGAATGTCGTGACCGTGTGGGCAGCAGGTACATTCATTAGAGAAACGTCGATTTCAATTTGCTGGCGTACCGTGAAATTTATCACATGGAAAAAAATATATATTGTTATCTAAAAATGTGTTGAGGTCAAGGTCATGATGCATAGGCACAAGCGCCGTGTCAGTAAATGCGACAGGTCGTTCAACTCCTAGGACTTCTAGGAAAAGAATATTTTCAGTTTTTCGCTCTGGTATCGAAACAAAACAAAAATTCCAGATTTCAGAATTTGGCGGAAAGTGGTGAACATACTGGATACAGTGTGAAGGTTAAGAAAAACCTTAGATTGTGAGGATTTATATTTTATTGTGTCATTTTCTACACCAATAATTTTCACAATGTCATCTATTTTTGATTAATAAAGTTATCAAGGTTTTGGCTTAACTCAAGTTTTTATTCTATATATTTTAAGATAGCTGGCTTTAACATCAGTTACATATATAAGCCCCTTTACATTAATTTTTAATAGAAAAAATCTCACAAGGCATATCCAAAAAATTACAGAAATACGAATTCACGTGAGCTATACCCACGCATACTCTTTATCCATCAATGGAATAAAATTGCGTCGGCGCAAGCATTACATATTTTAATGTTATTCTACTTACTTCACATTCACTTTACTCTTTACTTATCCTGTTCAATGGAGAAATTATATTATTAATTAAATTATATTTTTCATATATGTCTAATATAACATTTATATTGTTACAGGTGCGTATGTGTCAATATCAATCGCTCTACTGAAGTGATGATATTCTATTAACACAGTAAGTATTT
Organism: Heliconius hermathena; assembly: GCA_013403705.1. Lineage (NCBI taxonomy): Eukaryota > Metazoa > Arthropoda > Insecta > Lepidoptera > Nymphalidae > Heliconius > Heliconius hermathena. The sequence continues at coordinate 222,096 of JAAIXJ010000011.1, read as the reverse complement.
TTTTATTAATAAAAAATAGAAATATATGAGAGATTTTTTAAAAAAAATATAACGTGAAAACTTTCAACATCACAATATTTTTAGTCTCGTTATCGTCGTTTTAGTATAAGTAAATCGCTAAAAAATCATCATTTTAATTAATAGCAATACCGGTGTAATTTTCAAAAGCCTCTGTGGCAGGACAGACGCGGGTGCGTCTGAAACGATAGCACTTTCACCCTTTACTTTTAGCGTAGGATTCTCATTAAGAACTTTTTTAATCGTCCTTTGTGCCAGTGGAAAAAATAAATCCGTTGTGATGCGAGAGACAGCGCGGCGTGTCCCGTGCCCGTAATTAAACTGACACCGTCCCCCGGGACGGGTTTTGAATGTTATTAGAATCTCTTTCGCGCCGTCGCCTCCAATTGGAAATCCCTTATTGTTTACTATACTGTCTAACTGCTGACAGAGTGAACACCACAGATTATTTAACTGTTGGTCAGATACGTATTGTTGGTTTATTTTTTTCATTTAAATATAACTAAAGTTGCCAGCCAGGGGCCAGTTATGGCACAGTGGTACAAGCGTGTGACTATAATTACGTTATAGGCATGTGAGTTCTATCCCCACTCGAAGAAATGAAATATTTAATATTTTCATTTTTTCGCTCTGATGTCTCAACACGCGAAGCTTTCATAATTCGCCGGAAAGTGAAGAATGGCATGTCTTAACTAGTGTTAAGACTCCTTCTGCCTCCCTATATACCCTCCCAGGATACAGCGTGAAGCTGAACATAACCAAATTAATGTTTATTACAAAAAATATTGTCAGAAATATGTTATAATATTTTTAATATTTCACTATATTTACTGTGAAAAGGATGAATATCGATGTGTTGGTTAAAACGGACTCTACTGTTTCCGTTCATCAAAATATTTATAACTTACGTCCAATTATTTATTTGTATGTTTGTTTTTATTTAAAAAACCGATGTATAAGATTCATCAAATTATCTTAAAAACTGGAGACTTAAAACGTAAACGGCAACTGTTGAGTGACGTTGTCAACCCATCACGATGACATGTTAACAAACGCGAGCTGCCGACGCGACGGCCGCCAGGGCTCAACAAATAAACAAAATTTGTTTAAACTGAGACCTACACCGCGTGTGCCTGAATTCAAAATAAATTAAAAAAATCAAAATCAAATCAGCTTCACGCTGTATCCCACACACAACAGAGTAGGCAGAGGGAACCGAGTGTTAAGACACTCCTTTCCCCACTTTCTGTCGAATTCTGGAGGCATTGCGTGTTGAGTAGCAGAAATCAACGCCGCGCTTAACCTTGACACCAGAGCGAAGAAATGGAAATATAAATTTAAGTAAATATTTCATCTCCTCTAGTGGAGATCGAACCCACGACCCAGACTGGTTGTGGGGTCGTTTTACAGTCACACTTCGTGCCGCTGCGCCACGACTGGCCTCTTCAAATTAAAACAATAATGGAAAAATTCAAATTTCAATCTGCATTGTCAATTCAAAACCTGTAATTTATTGCAAAAATTACTCTCAACAGATTGTTTTTCATTAATTCATCCGAGTAAGTAATTCCATGTCATTTTTATGCGCGACAGACTTTTAGAACGAGAATAACTTTTAAACTAGAAACCGTCTGTTTGTTTTTCTACTGAATGAGCGATCTATTTTTAATGTACTTCTCAGTAAACTGTAAGACACGATTTTAAATAAAAGGGATCCATTATTAAAAGTAAACGAGTTTATCATTATAATGGGTTTGTTATTAACAAGATAATAGGTTATACGGTTGTAAGTTGTTTCACTTGGCCAGTTGTGGCGCGGGGCACAAAGTGTGACTGTAAAATCGACTGGTTGTGGGTTCGATCCCCACTCGAGGAAATGAAATACTTATTTGTATTTATATTTTCATTTCTTCGCTCTGGTGTCGAGACAAAGCGCGGCGTTTAGTTCCGCCACTTTACATGAAATGCCTTCAGAATTCGGCGAAAAGGAACGGAGTGTCTTAATACTACGTTCCCTCTGCCTACCCTGCTGTGTTCGGGATTTTATCATTTTAAAATGGTACTACCACTAGTGGTATATACGTTGTCCCTATGGTATGAGGTTCAAGTGTTGAAAATAATGTTTGTAAAGGTGTCCCAAAGATAACGGAAGATTTAAATTAAATAGAAAAAACTGTTTTTGTCTTTTCATTGTTATTTTTTTATATAATCATAGTACATAAGATAGGGCTAAGAAAAATACTTTTTTAGAAAACGTATAAAAATTTGAACGTAGCGGGACACGAACCCGCGCCTCCTGGAAACCGACCAGGCGCTCTGACCGCTAAGCCATACGTTCTCATCGAGCTATGTCGAAATTTTTATACGCTTGTTACAACTTATTTATGTTGTTAGCATCTCTGTAGGGAGATTTTTACAAATTTCCGCTACCCAAAGATAATTACTAAGAATTATCGTTTGGCAAGAGAGAAACTATTTTTTAAA
>JAAIXJ010000011.1:173644-219255 GCA_013403705.1 Heliconius hermathena | reverse complement strand
GGTTCGATCCCCACTCGAGGAGATGAAATATTTACTTAAATTTATATTTCCATTTCTTCGCTCTGGTGTCGAGGTTAAGCGCGGCGTTGAGTTCTGCCACTCAACACGCAATGCCTCCAGAATTCGGCAGAAAGTGGGTAACGGAGTGTCTTAACACTAGGTTCCCTCTGCCTACCCTGCTGTGTGCGGGATACAGCGTGAAGCTGATAAAAAAAAAGATCACTTTTCCAAACGCTACTAATCCCAAACACTTCTTTAACATACCTATACCATATAAGTGTCAGATTCTAATTTATTTGTCACATTTTACCGTTTCCATGAAAAATAAGCTGTCATGTTTTTCATAAAGCTATTTTCAATGACATTTCTTACTTCCGGAAACCTGTACAAAAAATATTTTTTGGAACTATATTAATAAGTTAAACGGTTATGTGGTAATCCTTCCGATGACAAAAATGTTAATTATCGCCTTAATTTAAACGGTATTAATAAATTCAAAAGCGTTTCCACGGACAGCGCGTCTTGGCGCACGGCCAATATCCACAACTTTCTCTTACATTCTCACTCTTGACAACATGTCTCATTCAAGAGTAGGTACACAATATATTGACGCTTTTCAAGAGATTTTAAATTCCATAAGACGAATACCAAATGTTTGCCGGAAATATATTATGATCTAAGTTGTAGTAATATTGCATCTTCATTTCACTACAACGCCTTTCTGTTTTGAGTGAATAAAATCTATTTAACATCTTACCTACAGGTAAAGACGCTTAAGTAAGAATTAACTATTAGTAGAATAAGAATATTCTGATGACATCGTGGCACAGTAGTGTATCTGATAGTGGATGTGAGGGTTATGGTTCCGTCCGCACTCAGAACCGTCTGTATTTAAAAAAACCTGTTATTATTTATGTAGATTATGTCTAGACACTCCACTAAAAGTGAAAAATACATTAATTGTTTGACTAATTCTATTTATTATTTTTTTCTAACATACCATACATACCCATATACTTTTTCAACTTATAACATAAAGCAGCAGCAGCTTATGTAGCGTTCTCAGATCCATCATAAACAGTACAATTTCATATTCCATTATTACTAGGTGTGTTCGCGTTCAGCACAGCACTCCTTACTATCTATCAAATAATAATAAATCCAACATCACAAATAAAAAACACCGGTTAAGTTCGAGTCGGACTCGCCCACCAAGACTTCCGTACAAATTTCAGGATTATAAAAGTTGACAAACTTAAGTTTGTAGGCATTTGCACTCATATTATATGAAATGAATTACAAATACTAGTTTGTAATTTTTTTTCAATGAAATATCTATTAATTTTCACTTTACGGATTTTTTTTTCTTTATTTGTTTTGACTAGTTCTCACTTCGTGCCAAATTCCTTAACTGTAGGCTCACGAGAAGTACCCTATAGGTTTTTATTACGCGGTGAATTTCGAAGAAAATGCAGCTAAATTGAACCATGTTGTTTAATAATATCAAACAACATGGATCGATTTCAGCTTGATAACTCCACGTGATCTCGAGAAAAATTTTATTGACAGACGGTCATACAAACAACAAAATGATTCTATAGGAGTTCCCTTTTAGTCATTTCAGATACGGAACCCTAAAAAAGACATTTAAAAATCAACAAGATATACTTAATTAATAAGTAAATGATTTATAAAATAACCACCACCACCACCATCCGTAACCATTCGTTATATATTATAATAAGTCATTTGAACAAAGCTCGAGTATAAATTTTCATAGTGCGACAAGGCTAATTAGAACATGATAAATGAAACATAATATGTACTTTTAGCTATTATAATAGGTTGTAATAAATGAACGCTATATAAAATCACGGTAACATTTATTGTATGAATAATCGAATTAAACATTTGGTGAATGATGGACGATACCAATATGTAAAATGGTGTCAATTTACAGAATAGTTCTGTTTCAGCATATGTTGAAATATATGTGATAATGTCGAGCATTTACGTATGTGTTGTGGGTAAAATGTTAAATTTTTCATTATTTAATTAATTAGTATGTCAAATTGACCACAAACGATTAAGTTTTGTTTTGTTTATATATTGAATTTTGTTTATTATACTTCATAATGTTAGAAAGAGGCCAGTCGTGGCGCAGCGGCACAAAGTGTGACTGTAAAATCGACTGGTTGTGGGTTCGATCCCCACTCGAGGCGATGAAATATTTACTTAAATTTATATTTCCATTTCTTCGCTCTGGTGTCGAGGCAAAGCGCGGCGTTAAGTTCTGTCACTTAACACGCTATGCATCCAGAATTCGGCAGAAAGTGGGGAACAGAGTGTCGTACACTAGGTTCCCGCTGGCTACCATGCTGTGTACAGGATACAGCGTGAAGCTGATTTATTTTGTTTTATACTGTTAGAAAAGTTAAATAACAGGCTATGTTCTTATTTTATTTAAATATTGTCTACTTAAGAAAGTAATGTAGCAGTCTAAACTTTTCTAAATATATAAATATATGATTTAAAGTGAAATTATAAAAATTGTCTTCTATTCTTATTATTTTTCAAGTGGAAAAAATTATATTTATATTACTCAGATTAGGTAAAAAATCTATACTATTTCCTATATTCTACATATCCGAAATAGTATAGATTTTTTTAAACCAACAATTGAGTTTTTAACAATATTTTGAAAATTGAAACCAAATTGATTGAAATAAAAATTGACACAAAAACGGTACTGCGAATCGGAAACACGATGCCGACCGGAAATTGCGTAGTTGCAAATTGAATTTCCACCTTCGGCCACCTAATAAATCTGACGCAGGATAAGGTGTTTACTTTAAAATAAAACGTTTTTTGCATAAAAATATGTAAATATTGGTATATATTTTTATAATAGTCAGTCGTGGTGCAGTGGCACAAAGTGTAACTGTAAAACCGATTGGTTATGGGTTCGATCCTCACTCGAGGAGATGAAATATTTACTTAAATTTATATTTCTATTTCTTCGCTCTGGTGTCGAGGCAAAGCGTGGCGTTGAGTCCTGCCACTCAACACGCCTCCAGGATTCTACAAAAAGTGAGGAACGGAGTGTCTTAATTTTTCAATAGGTTTTTAAACATTAAAAAAGAGTAACCTTCCTCTATATTGGTCCCTATAAATACTGTATAATAGTATATAATATAAAATTTCTGTACTTTAAAAAGTTCCGGAGCCGAATAAAAACGTTACAGTGAGATTTCGACCTCCACATGTTTTCAGTGGAAGAACACAAGAAGCATATTGCTTAGAATTCTAAAACAATACTTTACGATACGAATGTAACATATTACACTAAATTTTTTCTGTCTAATGTCTACCTATTGGATTGAAGTGAAAATCTAAGTAAGATAGCGTTTAGTTACGCAATCTCCATCCTGCGATAATAAAGGGAGTATCACGTGCAAGTATCCAACAAAGCGCTCGCGCCCATTGCGCTAGGTAATTCGATATCCTCGGGTTGAATGATCCCATATCAACGGAGGAGCTTAATTCAGCTCTCGTCGCGACAAAAGCGGAGTGCACTTGAGCGTAAATAAAAAGTTGAGCGTCACTGTAACGACGGCGTGGACTATAACGTGAGACAATGTGTTCGCGGGATACCGCAGAGCTACGTGGCGTGGTGTGGCCACCTTAGTCATTTTTTTTACTTTTAATTATAATTAAACGAAAATCAACATTATTTCTTTTTAGAGGCCAGTCGTGGCGCAGCGGCACAAAGTGTGACTGTAAAATCGACTGGCTGTGGGTTCGATCCCCACTCGAGGAAAAGAAATATTTATTTACATTTATATTTTCATTTCTTCGCTCTGGTGTCGCGCCTAAGCGCGGCGTTGAGTTCCGCCAATCAACACGCAATGCCTCCAGAGCTTGGTGGATAGTGGGGAACGGAGTGCCTTAACACTAGGTTCCCTCTGTCTACCCTGCTGTGTGCGGGATACTGCGTGAAGCTGATTTAATTTAATTTTAATTTTTCTTTTTAGTTTTATTATAGAGTTAGTTGGTCTATATTTAAGTTTTCTGTTTGATGAATTTCAAGAGTAAATCTTGTAATAAAAATAAACGATGTTCACAACGAACCCGAGTAACGTACAAGGCGCGTGGTACAATAGACAATTTCAATACTGTTCATGATACCGACTGTAATAAAAGTCATGAATCATAGTCATACAATTCGATTGTATTTATTTGTTTTAATAGTTCAATTTAGAACTATTGACATCCTTTTAAGGATCGACATTTTTTAAAACGTATAAACAAGCTACCAATTCACCAATCAAAGTTAATGAGATTAATTTAATTAAAATTAAATGTGGTATAAATAAAGATATTAGATGTAAAGCTATCAATTACAATCAACTTCTATGTCAAAATTAAAAAATTAAATCAGCTTCAAGCTGTATCCCGCACACAGCAGGGTAGGCAGAGGGAACCTAGTGTTAAGACACTCCGTTCCCCACTTTCTGCCGAATTCTGGAGGCATTGCGTGTTGAGTGGCAGAACTCAATGCCGCGCTTGTCCTCAACACCAGAACGAAGAAATAGAAATATAAATTTAAGTAAATATTTCATCTCTTCGAGTGGGGATTGAACCCACAACCAGTTTTACAGTACACCTTGTGCCGCTGCGCCACGACTGGCCTCTAAATCAAAATTAACTTTATTATATCATGTAAACTATATATAATAAAACATACTGGTACACAAACAGCGTCCATCTCAGGTTTTAAATTTCAGCATATTAAATTTTAATGAACGCCATCGACTGCGGCCATTGTTATAAACACCGCTGCTGTAATTTACATGGCAGCTATCGCATTAACGATGACTGAGCGGTTTCTCTTAATTATCATTTTGCACGGTTCGTCAACTACACGCTGGGCCCCGTTTGGCGGTGTGTCCGAACCCGCCCATTATATTTGTGGAGCTTTGGAGGTTTGATTAATAGCAAATTGAATTTGTCTATAATTGTGAATTTGAAAAGTGTTATTTTGAATTACGAGAAAAAGACAGCCAAATCTATATTTTGTAAATTAATCTGTGTCGTCCAACGATTTCTATGTTTTTTACAGGTTAAACAACGACTGAAACGTGAAGAAATATGTTATTGAGATGCTAGTAATAAATATGTTTTATTTAATTGGAAAATACAAGATAGAAGTAAAAACAACTTTTAAAAGTTTTTTCGAGAATTATCGAATATTTCAACATACTGAAGGCATTATGTGTTAATTGGCGGAACTCAACGCTGCGCTTTACCTCCAGAGCGAGGTAATGAAAATGTCAAATAAAAAAATATTCCATTACCCTCAAGTGAGAATCAAAACCCACAACCTGTCGTGTTTACAGTCACACCTTTATGCCCTTCCGCCACGACTTGCTTCACAAGTTATCATTTTACATATTATTTTATAAAATAAAGTCTACCTAATAACAATAAGTGCAATGAAGTTTCCTAGATTCTGTTACCGGGAAGATATTACTTTTAGTGATAAGGCCGCGTTTTCGCATTTCATGTTTTTAAATTCCTTTGAATTAGATATTTGTAAATGCCAGTCTCACTGGTTCCGAATAAAGATAGTAAACTAATAATTAAGGCTATCTCACAGACAGAGGATGAAAATACAAAATAATTGTTTCTTATATTTTCAAGAATAATTTTCACATTAACAAACTATAATAGTAGGGAATAATTTATTTGTTACATTATTAAATTACAAATAAATATTTTTAAATAAAATGCATATGTCAAATGTGTATCTACTAGATATTGCTACTCGATTGCTACTCGGCCTGTGAAACCAAAAATTATAGATTGTCTGGCAGATAAGGCTGTCCGGGACTTTATCAGCCAGTGGAGAAACTCCCCGCCCTTAGTGTTTCATAGAGTTTTTATGTTTCGCTATGTTATAAAATTCCAAAAAATCGAACAACTTGGCCGTTGACTTATACATGTCAAAATGAAATTATGTTTCAATATTATTTATTTGATTTGATATTCAACGGTCGGTCACATTAAATTTAACTATATTAATAAAAAATCGCAGTTGAGAGCTTAGACTTGGCTTGGTTTTACCTAGAGATTTTATTACTTTTTCTAGACAAAGAAATTGGTTTGGAAATATTAAATATATTATATGAAGAAATATATTTTCAAACTTAATTAAGTTATGTTTATTATGAATATGTTGCAGGAACGACGCCTTATAAAATATAGCTAACAGAAATAAAACAACAGACAACGGCGAACCTTTGTTGAAGTAATAACACAAGATAAACAATATAGATAGTACCGTCACTTTTCTATTATGAACCTTATTCGTATTGCATGAAGATTGAAAATCTTTTACATTTGTATCACTACCTATGCCCATATGATGGTACGAAACGAAAACCCTTAGAGCAATTCTTGTATTATTCTCCTAACAATAGTAATTTGAGACAATATTGAGTGTATCGATATTTGATCTCACCAAATCTTTATCTAAAGAAGCCGAACAAATCGTAAATAATATACATTAATTAAGTAAATACAAGCTTAACTTACCCAATTTCATCTTTTATGTAGTATAGTTTTTTGTTTAAATTTTATTTTTGAAATGATTATTTATTTAAAGCTTTTTTTGCCAATTACTTTTTAAAAAGTTTTTGAAAATTTGAATAGTCAAAATATGTGTATTAAAAGAATATGACTGAAAAATTAATTTACTTACTCTACTAATTCTACTTTGAGGCTAGTCGTGACGCAGGGGCACAAAGTGTGACTGTAAAACCGACTGGTTGTGGGTTCGATCCCCACTCGAAGAGATGAAATATTTACTTAAATTTATATTTCCATTTCTTCGCTCTGGTGTCGAGGACGAGCGCGGCGTTGAGTTTTGCCACTCAACACGCAATGCCTCCAGAATTCGGCAGAAAGTGGGGAATGGATTGTCTTAACACTAGGTTCCCTCTGCCTACCCTGCTGTATGCGGGATACAGCATGAAGCCGATTATTTAAACTACCTCTACTTGTTATTTTAATAAAAAAATTAAAAATATATTCTACAAAAACAGTTAAATTTCATCCACAAACTGAATTCGTCCACAAACATCTGTGCAGGACTCATATCAAAATAATAAAGCAGACATAACTCTCGGTAACCTGTAATGAAACTGCACGAATCAGGGCCCAGCACAAACACTCCACGAGCCAAAACAACTTACGCCTGAACGTACAAAACTTTCATCAACAACTTTTTTTGTTTACAAAAACAGATCCGCTATACAAAGAAATATTGCAGTCGGATCCTACATAAAATCTCATAGCAGTATATCAAGTTAAAAGCCAACTTTTTTATTTACATTCTAAAATCTACTGATATTTACTTCTGTGTTAGCTGTACCGTTGTTCGAATATATTAATTGTTGACTATTTTTGCATATGTACATCTACGTAGTTTTCATATATTGTTTAAATGTTACAATTTTCGTATAATAATCAAGTCGGCGGGAAGTGAGATATCGAGTCTCTTAACAGTTGACTCCCAGGTTCGCTATAACCACCCACGATACAGCGTAAAGCTAAAAAAAGAGCTTCGAGCATTTTTCACTATTACAAGTTATGCAGAGACAACGAAGTGACTAGCCACTACTTATAAACACTACAACAGCTAGTCTAAATAGTTTATAACACACATGTGAAATACGTTTTTACTTTAGTCATTATAAAAACGTTGTACAAAGCATGCAAAATTCACGATACCAATTTTAGTACACGTAAAATTTTCAAACAAACCAACAAAAAAAATCACCACCGCCTCAAAGTTTCGTCGAGTAGGAACACGCTGCAGCCCCTGAATTCTTCGTACAATAGCTACGTCATTGTTGTTAACATAATACCCGACATTAGCATTTTATACCGCGATTCACGTCATTGATGACAATTTATTATTATATCTACAACCAACTATGTATACTGTATAATTAATCCCTCGTTTTTTACACCAACAATGGTTTGGTTCTGTTCGAGAGTTTGTTTTGCGCGGGGACATCTGCCGGCGGCTTTTGTTGGATACTATCTTCAGGTAAGCCAGATAATACAAATCGTCTCCAGGGTTGACGTTTTACATCACTAACTTTTATACAGTCGAGTGCTTTGATAACGTTTGTGTGTTTAGGCATCTTATATTTGGACATATTCTTCTATTAAATATCTTGAATGTGACGCATCAACAGTATTGTTTCGATCGTTAGTACGATATTGAGTCCCGACAATAGAATTTTCAATGGACTTGTCTAGAACTTTCTAGTGTTTGAGTTAAATATAACTGGCGTGCTCTAATTTAGATTTTGGATCCTGATAGTAGATAGCAAACAAACGTATTCATCGATCAGTAAACAAAGAATTTATCGATGTCGTATAATTTTATGATCTAAACAAAGGCTCGTCAAGAGTCATTCTCTCCCCCCCTCTCTCCCCCTCGCGCCTCCCCAGTCGATATGTCCGCCGCGTTGCACTTGTTACCACCATATGTCTACACGTGCGTTTGTTTATGTTCACAATGTTTGCTGTAGGCCTTTCAGTGTTAAACAAATCTTCGGAATCAATTACTGTACACACAACTGTGTTGGCTCAAAAATCTAAAATTTACTTTGTTTCAGTTGATGGAGTTAAAATGAAAAATATTTTTACTATCGGCAAATAGCGGTTTCATTTGATTTGTTTCCGTTTTCAATAAGCAATTAGACCACCTGCGGTAAGTTTGTCAGCTGTTGCTAAATATCAAAGTTCGTATAATAGCACCACTGGTGACATTTTCAACATTTTTTATAACCTGTCCTAAGGCGGCGTAAAAATCAATTGGTCAAAGTCGCTTCGTCCATTCATACATCAACGCATGAGGCTTTCGAATGCTATTGTCATGTCAGACCCCCTTAGTGCAGTACAGACATGGTTCCGCCTGTTAATTCCTAAGATAATATATTATATTAGGAATTTAGTTTTGTTGTAACTTAGGTTTCTTTTCATCTTCACGGGATACAATCCCGCATATAGCAGGGCAGGCTGATGGAACCTACTTTTAAGACACTCCGTTCTCCTTTTTCCGCCAAATTTTCGAGGCATTGCGTGTTGAGTGGTGGAACTGAACGCCGAGCTTTGCTATTCTTAGGTACTTTACAAATTCTTAATAGATGTTGATAATCGGAAGATAAAATCATAAACAGCGTTTAGGTCAGTGACGACGTTTTAAGTCATAAAACTAAATTGCGGACGTCCTGAGGAAAGTAGAACGAGAGATGCAATCCGAGTTTGCAAACAAGGGAAGTCACGGCGCGGCGGGGCGGGGCGGGGGGCGGGGGGGTGCGGGGGGCGGCTCGGCAAATAGGTACCGGCCGCTACGATAAGACGTCGTCTCTCGTGACTTCTACTTAAACACAGGACAGACAAAAAAACGCTTACAGATTAAATCTTTTGTTTGTTTAATTCTCCTTGTGCTTTTTAGCAAAATTAAAAAAATAAAACACTAAGGAATGATAATGTATCTCTGACTTTAAATCAGTTTGGGATACTGATTTAGTTTTATCTTATAACTAAAGTACTTCGGATTATGAAGCTTTCAAATCTAGAGTTGGTTTTTCCGCGTGATGGCGTTATGACGGTTTTCCTTGTATATTCAAATAGTCGGAGCGCGGTTCCGGTTAAATATTAAAACACACAAGTTGTACTCAACTCAAAGGATAGTTCAGAACTAGCTTCTATTTCATACCACACCATTGCTCTGCACTTGGTATAATCCCTCGCGTTCGTTTTTATCATAATTAATAAGCTAAAAAGTTGGTAATTTCTATGCTATTCAAAATAAACTTACAGTTGAGCCAACTGAAGGGTACTAAATTATTTAAGATTAATACTACACATATAGTAGTTTTTTCATAGAGCAACATAAACTTACTTAGAGGCCAGTCGTGGCGCAAGGGAACAAAGTGTGATCGAAATCGACCGGTTGTGGGTTCGATCCCCACTGAAGGAAATGAAATATTTATTTACATTTATATTTTAATTTCTTAGCTCTGGAGTTCCGCCACTCAACACTCAATGCCTGCAGAACTTGGCGGGCAGTGGTGAACGTAGTGCCTTAACACTAGGTTCCCTCTGCCTACCCTGCTGTGTGCGGGATACAGCATGAAGCTGATAGATAAAAGATAAAACATAAACGTATATTCAAATCATAGTAATTAAAAAACACAGCTTTACATTTTTTCGCGTTTTTTATTCACTAATGAAGTAATGAGCAGTTTGTCATATTTAATATATTGAATAACAAAAGAATTATTTCATAATGTAATCAGTAATTGCTTTAACGAGTCCGCCTTTAATTTGTTAGGCGTTTTAAACGGCTTTACGCATTTGAATCGCAAATTTCTTAGAATATTTCGAGAGGGTCGCTGGCGTTCGAGGACATTATCTCTTCATAAAACTCAAGATATCCGTATTAATATGGTGCAATATTTTAAAATAAAGGTTAATACGATGTAATTCAAGTGACAAATTTTCATAAGCATTACAGCTGAACAAAAGGCACAATTAGGTCTATTATATGATAAAAATAAATAAGTAATTCCCTACAAAATACTTCCCTAGTACTTCCATTCCATATTGTATGATGGAGGGGACTTAGGTACTAACGACATATATAACTCTAAATACCATTAACATATAACGGTTCTATATTTTACAAATGTAACTTCAAATACACATGTCGGTTTAAATAAATGAAAATAAAAAGGTCTAAGTGGACGCCCCTTTGTAAATAATTAAATATACAATGATTAAAAATGCGCTTCCTTTTAAACAAACATTTCACAGACTATATCATTCTGAACCCTTAAAATAATTTACACATATCCAAGACAGGGCTGTTTGATACAATTAAAATGTTTTAGTTTTGTAATTTCGTTTATAACACGAAGTAGTTCAATATCACTGCGCAGTGCGGTAACATCGACGCGACACTTTGTGTAACCTTAAAATAGTTCAATTTTCTTATAAATCGGCGTTGAGTTCTGCCACTTAACACGCAATGCCTCCAGAATTCGGCAGAATGTGGGGAACGAGTGTCTTTCACTAGGTTCCCTCTGCCTACCCTGCTGTGTGCGGGATACGCGTGAAGCTGATTCTTATAAATATAAAAATAATTGAAGTTTAAACTTACAGATAACGTCTATGACGACTTGTTATTATATAAATATAATATATTTTTTTATGAAATCGTATGTTTAAAAAAGAAATTAATAAATAGTAAGATTTGAAATAAACTTATAATCGTTTCTCTGTGGTGCTCATTATCTATGCAGATATAGTCAAAGAGGAAAGACTAAGTTTCCCGGAACACAGGAAGCATCGAGTCGGGCGGCAATCGGTCGCACATCCGTGACGTCACTTTGTCGATCGCATTTACCACTTCAATCGTTGTGTACATTAAAGATTGTCCTCTAAGCCATTCTATATGTTCACCTACATACGTACGTACGTATAACATATGTATATTTATATTTTTTACGTCATGTAACAAAATGATATAATAGAATTTTAGTTTTAATATTTTTATAAATTTATACCATTCCACTATAAAATAGCTAATTTGCAATTTCATGATCCTTTGACGTAAGCTAACGTTTTTATATGATCACTGGTTTTAGTAAAAGTAATATAAATGCAAAAAGCGAAAACTGAATTTTCATCAACGGCTTAATTTTGTTGACATACATGGCGTATAACAGAGTTGATGTCGGCAACCCTTTACTTTAGTCCCCGAAGGCGTGGCTCTCGTGGAACAAACAAACGGAAGCGAAATTGAGAGGAGCGCCCGGAACTGGCGGTATACCTTTTCATTACAGAATCCCTTTTTAATTACCAAGGCACAAATAAAAATTGTATTTTTTTTTATTTCAAGTAGGCGTAATTGAAAAGGAAATTGCCGGGCCACGCGGCCGCGCGCGGCGTCGGATGAAACTTTAATATAATGCATAGAGCTCTTTGATCTTCGCGTTTTCGCTGCTATTAAATCACTGGAATAACGTTATACATGAAATGAATAAAAACATAGACTTGCTCATTCAAAGTAACACACAACACAGAGGTTAACCAAACAACCTAATGTTTTAATGTGTTAATGTCCGCAATAAATGTCAGTCAAATAGAATGTTAAAAATAAGAATTCGTTTATACGCGTAAAGACTCTTCACAAGAGAAAACGTAGAATCCTAAGAAGCGCCATAAATTACGTGTGAAATAATAAAAGGAGGAAAATCTTTCATCCACAAGCGTTTTACAAAGGGACACCCCTGTGCCAACGTAGATAAATGTCGCTTATAGAGCGATCCACTGTCGCTGAAACGTGTCTCTAACAAAAATTCGTGTTGATTTCACCGTATAAAGATATAAAATGCAAATTATTTCTAGCAACGAAAATAAAATGTGGTCAACAATGTGTATAAAAAACATGAATAGCAGTATATTAAAACTGTTGGTTTATTTTTGTTCTCTTTAAATTAAATAATAACATTTATTTATTGTTACTTTTATAATGTTTACTGAGAATGTTAGTGCTATCGTTAATTTAGGTGAAACCGTCGTAGCCCAGGAGCACAAGGATGTGACTGTAATATGCTATGGGTTCAATCCCTATATGGGGTATGAAATTATTATTTAATAATATTTTCATTTCTTCGCTTTGGAACCAAGGGAAAAGTCTAACGTTGAGTTCTGTCACTCAACATGCATTGCCTCGCAAAACTGACACAGCGAGTGGGAAAGAGAGTGTCTTAACACTAGGTTCCCTCTGCCTACCCTGCTATATGCGAGATCAAGTGTAAATAGAGATGTAATATGAATACGTAACAAAGTACAAACATTACTCAAATTTATTTTAAAATATCATTTATTCATTCACTTCATTAATTTACTTAGTACTCGGTATAATTATTTAGTTATCAACTATCCACCGTAGCGGAGTTGAATCGAAAGCGAGGTTTGTGAACAACCCGAGTGAATAAGCCCGAGGAAATATTTATACTTGCATTATGCAGGTTATTTCGACTTGATCAAACAAAACGCCGTTTGGAGCTTTACCACTCAGCGTGCAACGTAATTGTGGAATACCTGTACGTGGACTTGAAAAACAAAGAGATATATCACCTTCTTTCTACTCCAACTTGTAAATTACAAAATATTCACAAGGATTCAAAACATAAGGAAAAAAATATATATAATATATTTCATTGGCGCAGTGGCACAAAGTGTGAGTGTAAAACCGACTGATTGTGGGTTCGATCCCCACTCGAGGAGATGAAATATTTACTTAAATTTATGTTTCCATTTCTTCGCTCTGGTGTCGAGGACAAACGCGGCGTTGAGTTCTGCCACTCAACACGCAATGCCTTCAGAATTCGGCAGAAAGTGGGGAACGGGGTGTCTTAACACTAGGTTCCCTTTCTACCCTCCAGTGTGCGGGATACAGCGTGAAGCTGATTTATTTATTTTTTTTAATATATTTCATATGTAAAAAACACAAGGATAAAAATATTTCAATATAAAAATCTATTTCTGATCATTGATTATGGAAGTAATCGTGTTTCAGCTGATAAAAAGAACAGTAGTGGCTCGATAAAGGTAAGACATACGGTCAAAGGGAAGATAATAAACCGTTGTATTTTCATTCTAATCCGTAGTCGAGTCGGGATGAGTCGGGGGATTTGGGAAGGGAGGCTCGATATCTAAAATTACAAGCCTTTAGAGTGCCTATTTCGAGGTGCGCTCTCAGTTCCTTTATGTTCAACTGCCAGTTTCAGACGAGGCCCCATTGAAACTATGCTATGTTCGTGTAATGATTAACGGTTGTACAAACTCAAATAATAACCGAGTGCTTAATAATAATAATAAGTAATATATCTCCTGCAGCCTTAGTCAGCCTTTATGTAATATTACAAGCAAAAAAAATAGACATTTGCGGGCAACGCTATCGTTTAAGTACCTAAGTATTCATGCAACGCTAATAAATTAATAACGTTTCGTTTATTTAATAAATAGAAATAAGAATAACCATATACTTTTTTTAGCCTCATATAACAGTGCAGGTAGAATAAAACCTTACAACTTAGTGTTAAGACACATCTTTCCCATTAATACACTTTCATTCTCCATTTTCGAAGTCATCCAGTCGCCTTCTTATTTTCATTTCGTATTAAACGTATTAAACATTATGTTTCATCGGATAATTTTCTATTACTCATATTATTCGATAAAGCACATATACTTATATTAGTTCATTAATTCATCAGCTTTATGGAGAGCCATAACCTCAGTATCTGATACCACGAGGTTATTAGGCGTGGCCGTGCGGTCGCGTGCCAATCCAACATAAGACCGCCCGACTTTATCACTCGCTGAAACCTTATCAAGAGGCACCGGGGTTAATGTTACATGCACATCTGCGACGTAATCATGTGTAAATTATTATACTGGCGAAGCACTCAAAGGGGTTTTGAAATTTAAACTGGAATTATATTGCATTAAATGTAAATTATATGTTATGTAGTTGTTTTTTGGCTTTACGCTGTATCCCGCATACAGCAGGGTGGGCATAGGGAACTACTGGGAACCTAGTGTTAAGACACTCTAGTTCCATTAACAATTTCCCCTTCCGCATTTTTCACTGAACTCTAGAGATATTGCGTGTTGTGGACTCAACTACGCTCTATGCGTGTATTTAAATTCCTTGATTGGGAATCGAACTCATAACCTGTCGCATTTACAGTCAAACGCTTATGCTCCTGTCCCATAAATTGGCATATAATTAATAAATTGCATTTGTATACAAGTCTTTAATAATTTATAATAGCTAATGTTACAACTGAATAAATTGAATTCACAACTTGTACCTACTGCTGCTACTTTGAATCAAACAAATTATATTTTATACACCTAAATATCAATAACGAAAATTGAAATATTTTAATATATTTAAATTCTATAAATAGTAAAATATTTTCTCAATTTCTCGGACGTCCATCCACACCATCTAGATACGAGTACATGGCACTCCAATACCTATGCGGTTTCCCAGTAACTTCCTTCCAAGCGCCACGCCACTATGGAATGGACGACCTGTAGTAGTATTTCCAGGTCGATACGACATGAGTACCTTCGAAAAGCGTGTCTATCTTCATCTTAAGGGCCAGCAGAGCACCTCTAGCTCTTCTGGTGCTATACGGTGTCATGGGCGGCGGTGATTACTTAACGTCAGGTGACCCATGAAAAAAAATGCTGTAAGATTTACTTACATATATGTACAAAACTAAATAAAGAAATCCCATAAAAGAAACAAGAAATGGATGAATACTATAGATATTTTTTTACATTCAATAAAAATATGCAAGCTGAAGCGATCCATTCGTTTGTATGTAAGAATCACTAGTACATTGTGTTGCGACGGGAACTGATGTCTATCGGTATTGTAACACATGATGCGGCTCCGATGTATGTCACGAGGGAAGGCTGGTACAGAACCGGCTATTATTTTTATACGACAGAACAAAATTTATAGCTCTCTTTTTGTCTTTCCTTGATAATACAGGTAGTGTAATCTGAATAAAATGTTAATATCATTTGTAATTGTTTTAGTAAAAAAGTTGTTTTGGTTTAACATTCTAAAATATTAATAAAAAGCAGGATTAATAAGAAATAAGCTTAGATTTTTCAAGCGAAAATTTTATAAATTGAGTGGCCAGTATGCTACACTAGACATATATCGTTGGTTCCCAATGAGATATAATAACTGCCTACCCTGCTGTGTGCGGGATACAGCGTGAAGCTGATTTAATTTTAATTTCAATTTTAATAATAAAAAAAATGTTAGCATATTCATATCATCCGTAGTTGCATACAGAGAAAAAAATACCCGAGAAAGCTCAGGTAACTTTACGATTTTTGTTCAGTGGTTCTGGTACATACATATGTAAATCTATGTAATATTACATATACAATATTATACATATTACATACATATAATAAAATATGAGGCCAGTCGTGGCGCAGGGGCACATAATGTGACTGTAAAACCGACTGGTTGTGGGTTCGATCCCCATTGAAATATTTACTTAAATTTATATTTCAATTTCTTCGCTCTGGTGCCAAGGCAAAGCGCGGCGTTGAGTTCTGCCACTCAACACGCAATGCCTCCAGAATTCGGCAGAAAGTGGGAAACGGAGTGTCTTAACACTAGGTTCCGTGTGCCTACCCTGTTGTGTGCGGGATACAGCGTGAAGCTGATTTATATATATAATAAAATATAAGAAAAAATCTTATTGGAGGCATTTAATAACGTAATAGAACTGTTTGTGTCGTGCTATATGATTTAATTGCAGTTACGCTATTGTATTTTGGTTTGCTTTATTTTAATAGCCTTATTAATAAAAAAGTTATACCACCTTAAAGAATTTTGTTCAACAAAATTGCTATAAATAACTGTTTTCTTAAACTGTCTGAAAATTTACTTTTCAACATAGATACCGTATAAATATTGTTTTGAATATTAGAAAACAAAAGTAATGCAGATTAGTCACTTAATAGTTACGTAATGCAAGCGGGCGGAGCCGCGAACGGATAGCTAGTATTTACATAATACGTGTACTGTACATGAGATATTATGCACCTTTCATATGAAACGGAACTAGTGATGCGTGAAAAATGGAAGAAACGGCGAGCAACGTAGACGCGCGTGTCTTTTAATGACATCGTCGATATCTCACACCGAGAGGGTGACTTACACCCCACTTTTTTATTATTTCAAATTCACCTTTTATGTCACAATGCGAGTTTTATAGCGTCTATGAATTTTTTCGTACAATTAACTCTTACCCTCCCGCTGTAAATGAATACTTGATAAACGCCTGTTAAACTTTTTGTAACCGTAAATGATGTAATTAGTAACACGCAGCGACCGGCTAGTGCTGTTTCTGTGATTTAAATTATTAACTTTGTGAATACTGTGTGTAATATCCATGTATGTAGAAATCTAATTGAGGAGGGAAGCGTGTAGTTCCCTAAATTACCCCTATTCAGGGACAATTACAGACTGTGTCTAAGTGTTCCTCTAATACGTACTATCTTTTAAAGTTTTAATTGCTAATTATTATCTTTTATATTTTTTTTACTTCCGAGGTAGTGAGTTCCTCCACTCAACATATAACGCCTCCAGAATTCGGAGGAAAATGGGAAACGGAAGTGTCTTAATGGAAATAAAGCCAACCTTGTTTTTTTCTTTTTAGTTTCACTCTGTATCCCGCAGAATACAGAGAGAATATAAAGAGAAAAAAAATACCCCTATGTAATATTATTAATAAGTATCATATATTTTTATTACATAAAATATAAACCAGGCCAGTCGTGGCGCAGCGGCACGAGGTGTGACTGTAAAACCGACTGGTTGTGGGTTCGATCCCCACTCGAGGAGATGAAATATTTACTTAAATTTATATTTCCATTTCTTCGCTCTGGTGTCGAGTTTAAGCGCGGCGTTGATTTCTGCCACTCAACACGCAATGCCTCCAGCATTCGACAGAAAGTGGGGAGCGGAGTGTCTTAACACTCGGTTCCCTCTGCCTACCCTGTTGTGTGTGGGATACAGCGTGAAGCTGATTTATTTATTTTTATTTATATATTATATATTTTTATTACATAAAATATAAACAAAAAGGTTATTTTTATACCGTTAGCCATATAAAAGCTAGTTAGTGACGAATGATAGTATCGACTTCGACAATGTAATTGCGTGTCGAAGTCTAAAAGCATACACGTGTTGCCGCAGCCCGCGATCTGATAGTCCATTGTCTACGCTTTATCTCAGCAACCTGTATACAATAAATCGTGTTTGTAGTATTGTGTTGAACTAAGTGATATACTCTAGCACCGAGGTGCGTGAAATATAGTCCCGGAATGTTATTAGAGCGTAGAAAACCCAATGGGGCTAAACGTGGCGCAGGGGGACCAGTGTGTGACTGAAAACGCGATAGGTTTTGGGTTCCATTCTCATTCGAATAATTGAAATATTGATTATTTTCATTTTCTCGTTCTGATTTCGAGGCAAAGTCCGACGTTGAGTAACGCCACTCAACGAGAAATGTCTCCAAGATTTGTCGGAAAGTGGAAAGCGGAGTGCCTTTAAACTAGGTTCCCTCTGCCTCCTCTTCTACATGTGGGAAACAATGTGAAGCTAAAAAATACCAATCGATTGGCATTCCCAGTTCAAACGAGGTTGTTTGCAAGTCGGTAAGGGTTTGTTAAAAGAAAACCACTTTTACTCAATCTAAACACATACTCGTATAAAGATTACGCGAGTGGCTTTTAGATTGTTCTTAACAGATAACTCATTTAGTGGTAATATAATTTGGATCTCTCAACTCACTGTAGGTAAAAGGAAAATTGGTGATTAATTTATTTATGGTTTGTTGGTTTAAATAAATACATATAAATAGGTACTACATACTTTTTTTTATTTATTTATTCAGCTTCACGCTATACACACAGCAGGGAAGGCAGAGGGAACCTAAAGTTAAGATATTCCGTTCCACATTTTCCACCAATATCTGGCGGTATTGCGTGCTAAGTTGCGGAACTCAACGTCGCGCTTTACCTCGACACAAGAGCGAAGAAATGAAAATATTCATTTAAATAAATATGTCATTTCCTCGAGTGGAGAATGAACCTACAAACAGTCACGTTTAGTCACCTCCCTGCGCCACAACTGGCCTCAATTTAATGTTAAAAAGACTTAGTATCATTTTCATGTGTAAATATATATAGTATATTTACGGTAACACTATATTTAGTGATAGATAAATATAAAATAATAAAAATCACATTATAAATATAATATCCTTTGAAAACCCCCTCAGATTTTCTTTCTGCGTTATCACACTAAGGACCTGGTGCAGTGGAGCGCGACGTACTCCTCGGATACGCCACGCGTCCATTACGTGCTCGAATGCCCATCGCTGCCTATTATATCGTCCTGGAGGCATTAATTAGGTGTCTCGCTGTAATTGCCTTATCGGCTCATCTATAATAACGATTTATATTTAATATAATAAATTAATATTTGATCTTGTTTCTATATTTATATATATATATATATATATATATATATATATAAGGTTTTATATTATATATCATTAAATTATATATTATTAATTTTTTGTTCGGTAAATGAATATGAAAATGTGTATAGTATACTTTCGTATGCTGGTCAAATAGCTCAAAAATAAGTTTTTTTTTCAGCTTCAGGCTGTATCCGGTACGTAGCAGGGTAGTCAGATGGAATTTAGTGTTCAGACACTCCGTTCCCCACTTCCCACTGAATTTTCGAGCCATCGCGTGTGTGAGTGGTGAAACTCTTCGCCGCGCTTTGCTTTGTTACCAGAGCGAAGAAATCAAATTATTAATAAATAATTTCCCCGCTGTGGGAATTGAACCCACAACCATCGCGTTTACAGTGACACGTTTGTGCCACTGCGCCAGAACATCCTCAATGTAATTCCATTTATTTTGAAATCATTATACACAAATATATAAAATGATCTAAGACCTTTTTCTACAAATAGAAAAAAGAATTAAACCTACTGTCTTAATTACAAACACAATGTCGTGTTTTTTTCTTCCTCATCCAAGCATAATATGAAGGTATACGTAGACATTATTAGTTGTGTATTTGTCGAAGTCAACAGAAGCGTTTCCTCGGCGACGCCATATTTGAAATTAGGGTTGGAATATCACGTCTTATATTTCAATCCTATTATTTTATTTATAAATTGTAAATAGCTAAATTAAATTCGAATTTTAATTGATGTAGTTTAATTTACAGCTACTTGTAATTTCGTTATATTATACACTAGTCACAATCCATTGTTGCGAGATTGATCTCGTATTTATTTTTTACTGAAGAAAACTTAATTATACTCTCAATCGTCACTTATATTTTAATTGAAATTATTATTATAACGACAGTTAATTTTACACAGTTAATTATTGGGAACCCTATCGGCCACACACTTGCTATTGTCCGCCGTTTCTTATTTCTCCATCTCCGCTGTTCACGCTCCACGATAATGGGAATATTTGAAATTGCAACAACATACGGACTCGCTTTACCGATGCAATGGCGGCCGCTGAAAAATTTGCTCGTTTTGTATGTCTCTTTATAATGAAGGCATTTTTAAAGTCTCTATTGTTTATCATTGTTAAAGAAATGGATGTTTATTTTTGCTGCTCTTTTTATTTTTGATTTTAAGTATTATTATTTATATTTTATTTATTGCTATGAATGTATCTCGTCTATTTTAAAAAGTATATATATCTATTAATAGATTTAAATATATTCCGAATAGGAATCGAACTAACGACCTCCGTGTCTTAGACATAAAAAAATATGTTTCCAGTAAGTCGACAATGTATTGTGTTCAATTTTAATGGTTTTTATTCAAAAATATTAAATTAGATGAAGCACATTGATTCTCATCACATATAAGTAACTGCATAAAACATACATCTTTTGAGCCTTTTATAGAAAACAAAAGAAATGTATGTGTAAAGTTAATTGATCATACATATTTAAAATGATTAACGAAGCCACCTGTCCTTTGTTCGAGGAAGTCATTGGAAGTCGGAAACGGAAGCGCACGCGTCTACCATCTGCCCTCTATGACCTATACATCCTCAATAAACCTTAGAAGTGTTGAAACTTTAGGATATATGTAGAGGGCTTCATCCAAATAATTCATAATATTGAATACCACATGTACTGTCTAATTACCAAAGATAAATAAAGGTAAATAATATGGATTATTAAAATTAAGTATATTTATATTATAGTATTTTTAAATGTAGAAATATTAAAATGGGAACATAATACAAACATGTTTTTTTGACTTCACGCTTTGTTCCACATGTAGATTACGCAAAGAAAACCAAAAGATAATAGTGTTAAGACACTCCGTTTTCAGATCTCCACGAGAAAATCGAGAATCGCTGTCTCACTGAACCATAATATCGTTACAAAAATATTAAGATATAAATATTTCTTCAAATATCATAATCAAAAATACTAAAAAAAACTTTTTAATAGTCTTGAATTGTGACTAAGGTTCAGCGTTTCAACGTCACAGTCCAGAATACTTTCTTGTGTTGGGAGTGCGTGTAAGCATATACATACTTGTTGTATCCGTATATATTGTTATAATACAAAAGGAATAAATTTAACATTTTTAAATATAAATTGTTATAAAAAATACTCTTCCGACGATGGAACAAGGATCCAAGCCAGAGAGAGGAACATCCTCACTATACGCGCAGTCTCAAGTAAAATTGCCTCCTGGTTCCGGTTCTTGATCCAACAGCTAAGCGATAACCTCTTAAGATAATTAACAAAGATTGACCACAATAACTTTAAACATTTCTTAATTTATAATGAAAATGTACAAATGGCCAGTCATGGCGCAGAGGCACAAGGTGTGATTGTAAAATCGACTGATTCGATCCTCATTCGAGGAAATGAAATATTTATTTAAATGTATATTTTCATTTCTTCGCTCTGGAGTCGAGGCAAAGCGCGGCGTTGAGTTCTGCACTCAACACGCAATGCCTCCAGAATTCGGCGGAAAGTGGTGAACGGAGTGTCTTAACACTAGGTTCCCTCTGCCCTGCTGTGTGTGGGATACACAAGCTGATTTATTTATTTTTAGTTATATATTTATGTACAAATGCAGATTTATTGTAGAGATGGCTGTACAATAGCCAGCAATAGAGTATTTCTGTGCCATTGTCTTACTGATACGTCTATTATGGTAGACCTGAACGCTATGTATCCAGCCATGTTGTTGGATAGGTTTCAAACACTCTCATTAGTAGAGAAGCCTATCCCGCTATGAGATATAGGGACGGCCTTAAAACTCCTAACGAAGCAGCACTATACTGTTTCAATGCAAATTAGATTTGAATTTTGGAGTAGTGGTTTTCTTTATTTAGAATTAGTTATATTAAGCTTATAATGTTATATTATTTATATATTTACAAAGATAACTAAATTTATTATTTTCAAAACTGAAGTAGTGTAATAAAACCTAAGCTGAAGTTTGTTCGATGCAAAATAAGGAGGTAGTTCTTTAGTTACATAACATTTTAGTAGCATAATAGTGCTCATGACGCCGTCGTGCTCAACCTACTGTACCTTTTCTGACAGACTGTATTCTCTGAGTTCTATTCATCTTTTACTGTGCATAAAAAAATAAAAAAAAAACAATTTAGTGTGCTAAAAGAAATTGTTTTTGTATTGGAGGAGTTCAACATATTTCCATAAAATTGAATTTATAAAATCTTTCCTTTTTACGACTTTATTTAATAATCTATTAATTAATTTACACATTGAAACTAAATTTTCAACTAATTTAATTAAAATTTCGTTGAAGTTTAATTCGAGTTACTTTAAATTGATATAGCTTTTTTATTTATGAATTAATTAAAATAAAACAAACACTAAATGTTATAGTAACCTTGCTAAACATTTTAAAAGTCATTGTTTTGGGTTCTATTAAGTAGATTTTTTTTTCAGCTTCACGCTGCATCCCGCACATAGCAGGGTAGGCAGAGGGAACCTAGTGTTAAGACACTCCGTTCCCCATTTTCTGCCAATTTCTAGAGGCATTGCGTGTTGAGTGGCGGAACTCAACGCCGCGCTTTCCCCTCGACACCAGAGCGAAGAAATGAAAATATAAATGTAAATAAATATTTCATCTCCTCGAGTAGAGATCGAACCCACAACCAGTCAATTTACAGGCACAATTTGTGCCCCTGCGCCACAACTGGCCTCATTATTAATAAATACTTCGAATAATAGATTTTCTTATATATCATCCATGCACAAACAGCAATCAGTTACAATTTTATTATTATACATAGATAGATTTTTTTCTGCATGCATAGATGTAATCTATACCGTCGAATGCGTATATATAGTGTTTCATTTGTATAAGCACACCGTGAGCCACCCGGTCACCACCCAGTGCACAGCGAGGATCGTTCAATACCTGTACGTCGACCAACTCTGTATGTATGCAGAGGCGCACGCGATGCGCCGCGCGTTCTCGTGAACTTCGAAAATTGACTATCAATGGAACTTCTCGTTTCCTCGTCAACTTTCCACTTTTACTCCAAACAATACGAGCAAACTACAAGATATTGTACAAACTTTTTATAAAATCTATTATAATATCACAATACTGTTCTGTTACTCTTTCATTCTATTTAACTTTGCTCTGACTTTACAGTCTACGGTTTTGTTATTAAATAAATCTTAAAATTCATGACTTCTACGAATTTTCTTCAAGTATATGTGACGTTTTCAAACAACAGTTTCGCATTTTCACTCAATTTTCATATTAAACTACAATATAAACCCACACGATAGTACTATAATAGCAGTAACTGGCAAATAAACAAATAGTTACAATAATAGAGGCAATTATAGATGGCATTCGACAAAGTGCACCGATTTGCATGCGACAGCGAGGCTCGTCTTTCTAGTACCATGATAATACCTGTCATTACAGGTAATCTCCCTGTTATTTCTTACATCAATTATTTAAAAAGCTTTTTATTAACGTCCTACAGCATTAGAATTGAATGGGTTTTATCGGTATTTTTAATGAATTTTTAATAATTTAGTTTCATTTTCAATTTATATATTTTAGGTAGGTACTTAAATTAATTAGAAATTGAAAATTCTCTTAATATGTAACCTTAATAATTATTTCTATGGTTACTTTTAATATGAAAATATTATTTAAAAAAACACATAGCTCTAATACCCATCGATTACAAATCAAATACGAAATCAAGTTTCGAATGTTCAATTCTCATTGTCTCGATACCTGGTGGGATTGTAGGATGGCCGATCAAACGGTAAATTCAGCACGTGCGGCCCGGCGAGCCGCACCGATTCGATTTGCTCCGTCGCGATAGTCACACATTCAGCTCCCGGCGGACCGTGTAAGTGCTGCATTCACTATCATTATTAATACCACTCCCCGTAACTCACAACGAGGGTCCCTCTTTGTGTTCACTTCGTTCTCGAAGCGGCTTGGATTGCCCGTCGCGACCGACGCCTTGCCCAGAAGCAGCTATTCCATCTAATTTTTGGTTTGCAATTGTAATTATCTATTGAAACGTGGATCCAAGGGAAGAGTTCAATTATCGCGCGACGCTCCATTGGATTGATTGATTGGTTTCGTCCATGTTTGTATCCATCAACTTGATAGACACACGACCTCATCGTTTCCTATACTGAATTACTAAATAACTTTTGCATACTTTTGCTTTTTTTAGTAATTATTTTAAGTACGAATGTATTAATGTTAAATTATACGGTCAACGAATATGAAATGTTGTTTTAGGACTAATCTTTAGAAGTTGAAGTAGTAGATTAAAGCCAGTCATTAGTGCAAAAGTATGACAAAGAACATTGCAGTCAAATAAATTAAAATGCATGTTTTATCATTATATATTTTTTTATTTTAATATTACACGAAAATGGTAAAATATTTTAGTATTAGACAGAGGAAGCCTATTGTTAAGAAAACCCGTTCCACACTACCCGCCAGACTTTCAGTACATTACGTTCACATCCCAGCGATGAAATAATAATAATTTATTCGAACACACAACCGTCGTGTACTACTGCGCCACGACGGGCCCTTACCGCAAAAATGCAATACATGATTATTTCATAATGTTATTTAGACGCTTCTTTAAATTGCCTTATCAAGTTTTCTGTTAAAAGTTTGGACACTGTTGAATTTGGATCCTCGTCGCGTAGATACCGTGTTGGCGCCACAACTAATTCAGCTGTACTTACTGCCAAAAGCCAAGTATTTTTTTCTAGTGAAGTTAGGATTTTTATTATTAGGAACTTTTACATAACATAAGATTATTTTTTTCATATTTTCATATTTGTGTAGTTTGAGAATTTCCCGGACTATCCAAAAATGAGAAAAAGCTATAATATTTAAAAATTTAATTTAATTGTGTTTTTATTTGTAATCTTACAAGCATTATATTGCGCCATTACCTAAAGTTCTCAGCGGAGTCGCAAAACTAAACCGAGGTTAGTTAACCAATTTAATGTACTTTGTACCCGTTGACCTGCTCCCGCGTTCTTAATTTGAAAATAGACGCCATTTTGTTGTGCTTGTGAACACTTTTCTGTAACAAATACGTGTACTAACATTTTGAAGAATTGGAACTAGATTAAGTAGATACATATTATTTGATGATAAATATTTAAAAATAAATTTAATCAGCTTCACGCTGTATCCCGCGCACAGCAGGGTAGACAGAGGGAACCTAGTATTAAGATACTTGTTCCCGCCGAATACGCCGAATTCTGGAGGCATTGCCTGTTGAGTGGCGGAACTTAATGCCGCGCTTTGTTCGACACCAGGACGAAGAATTTAAAATATAAATTTAAATAAATATTTCATTTCCTCGAGTGGGAATCGAACCCACAACCATTCAATTTTACTGTCATACACAAAACGGAGAATACCACTCATCATGCAACGGCCATCTGTGGCGACGGCGTTCCGTATTGTAGCTTTTCTTAGAATATGATTTAAATGCCTCTTAAATAGTTATAACCGCACGACGACGACACACTTATTACCTAATAAAGAGACAATATCTCTAAAGAATACTTTAATTTCCTTCATAATATTATTCCATTTTTAAATATTTATTTTTTACTATAAATAGTTTACTGGCATTATAGTATATTTTATAACAACGTTTTCAATAATCAAATCGATCAGAATAGATACTTGCATCTATTTCCGGTAATCTAGATCATTCAGAGAGCCAGCTTTACAAGTTACATAATGATAAAATGAATGCATGTACATATGTTAAGTACAATAAATTTAATTTTCTGTTTAAAAGCTCCCCCTGCCATATTTAAATGTAAACGAACGAGTGGTGAGAATATTATTTTTTAGCTACACGCTGTATTCAGCTCATAGCAATAGGCAGAGAAAACCTGGAAACCCTGAGTTAAGACACTCTGTTACCAGTAAGACACTTCCTTTCCACACTTTTCGCTGAATTCTGAAGACATTGCGTGTTGAATAGCAGAACTGAACGCTATAACTCGTTAACCTTGTTACCAAAGCAAACAAACGAAAATAGTAAATATTTAACTTCCTCAAGTGGAAATCGAACCCACAGTCAGTCGCCGTCGCAATCGTACGCTTGTGCCCCAATGCCATAGCCAGCCCCAAGAATTTATTAAGAATGCACATATAAGCTTTTTCCTAAATAATAACTGAATGTGCGGTAGGTTAACCTCCCCGTCGCTTTGTAGTCAAAATGCGTCACACTTATGTGCTAAATAATGTCCGAGGTAATGCAGCAGTGTGGTGCTGAGTAAATGAAATAACTTACATTTATCTCGCTCGTTAAAATATTTACGACTGTTTACCTTCAACCATAAATTCTGAGTGGTTATTTTGATGGCTATATTGTAGTTTGAATCATTACTTAAGATATGAATTATATATACGTTATACAACTACAAGTTTATTTAATATTAAACCCTTTTGTGTTGAATTGTACGTTTCTATTCAAGGGCAATAAACTCTTGACCGTCGGGTACACGTTCCTTCAATCTTCATGGACCTTCTTGGACAACGATTGTATGTAAACGTTGTAATTTTTTTTCCTTTTTCAAGTGGAAGGAAATGGAGTTTTTTTTTAAGTCATTTAATTTTTTTTTCATTTCATATATTTTTTTACAAACACTCATGTGTTATTTGGGATATAGTTAACTTACATTTATAAATTAGGAAATTATAATGCATTATAGTGCGATTATAATTGCAATTGGTTCTGGGTTCAATTCCAACTCGAGGAAATAAGACATTGAAATTGAATAGACACTGCATTCCCCATTTCCTGCCGAATTCTTCGAGGCATTGTACTTCCCAGATATACTCACATACAGTATGTAACCTACAATTTTCCTTATTATCCGTGTTGAACCTTATTTTTCTATTTAGCTAATCTAATAATTATACTATTTTTTTTATTTTTATTTTAATAATTATACAAAAGGGAGAGAGCGGTATTTTTTTTTTTAAACATATCTAAAAATGTCAATGTCAAGTGTCATATCTAAAAATTCTATAGTTCTTAACTTCTTTACTGCTCTACAATGTTTAGTCATACTTGCGCCTCGTCGTATATCATAGTATCATATGTAGAAGAATTTATAAGTTAAAGTGCAATATCAATTTTAGAACAAGTAAACCAATGTTCAAAGCTGCCCCGCTTTTGGGGTAACTTTTAACATATGTATATGAGGCAGTTTGAACTATCATTAAATTCGATGAAATTAAAAGGCTTCTCAAACTTTTAAATAATTTTATTAATAGATTTAACATAAGAAACACCAAAATCTCCTCTTAATTTAACGTCTGGCTCTCATACACTCTTTCCCTTACAATTTTTCTGAAACTAGAATAAATAATATAAAATTTGTCTCCATTAAAACAATAACTTTCAATACCGGGCGTATAGTATAACAAATAAAATATGAGCTGGCAGCCATCTTGCATAGTGGGGTCAATTTAAATTGACAAGCGATTTATGCAGACGTATTGTATTTGTAGCGCCACATTGTTGTCACCCCTAATTATACAGGTCCACTGATCGTATGAGATTAGACGAAGGGATTAGCTTAATGTACGTCGCGGATTTAAATTACCCCGGATCCAATTACATAAATCAAGCCCATTTTATATTTATCTCGAGGGGTAATCGTCAACCACAATATTTTTATTTGTAATCTGTGGCAATTTCGTAAAACTAAAACAATTGAATCATAGTAATAAGAAGTTTCTGATGAAAATTAAATATATGAATATATATATTAATTTTCATAGGGAGAGGTATAAGACATTTAGTACCATTAATGCCATCAAATATATACAATATAATATACATATTTGTATAAAATAACTACAATAACTCTTATTAAGAAAATGTATAAAAATTTGATACATTAAACGTATGGCTTAATTGGTCATAGCGCTTGGACGGTTTCCAAAGAGGCGCGGATTCGAATCTCGCTACGCTCAAATTTTTATATGTTTTCTTAATAACTATTTTTCTTTTCTAAGTGTGAAATAACACTTTAAAAATATTAAAAATATTTACAACAACTCTATTAGTTATTGGACTTTTATAAAAGATATAAATATATAAATGTTAAAAAGGAAATCTTAGAACGTTGTAGTTAAATTATGGCCTCGCAAAACGCCGGGCCAGACGCCATGTCAGCGCAGAACACCAGGAGTTTAGCATATCGCTTGAG
This sequence comes from Heliconius hermathena, assembly GCA_013403705.1. Classification (NCBI taxonomy): domain Eukaryota; kingdom Metazoa; phylum Arthropoda; class Insecta; order Lepidoptera; family Nymphalidae; genus Heliconius; species Heliconius hermathena. Next base: position 190,751 of record JAAIXJ010000011.1, on the reverse strand, counting down.
CTCGCAAAATCTCTCGACATAATACAGACATTCCCCCTTAACGCCTTGTGTAAAAGCCATTATCGAACCCTAATACTATTTTAAAAAATGGCCATCTTAAACTGAACGGTCGCAAGGAAAACTGTTCACGAATAGACACTTAACAGGATTGGATGGAAACGGCGAAGTAATAAAGCGTGTTCTGTAATGTATTTATAGTGGATGTTGACAACGCTTGAAGAACCAGATCGGCTTCACCTCGCAAGATTTACACAATGAAGTACTCAATTAAAAGGTTTTGTTTTACGAAGGCATTTCTTCAAATTATATCAATTCTGTTTAGTGGGAGGTGGAAATTGTTTAGTGTTTATTTGTTCCTAGATGATCGCAAATAGGGCCGATATTAAATACATAAATTAAATTAAAATTAAAATTAAAATTAAATTAAAAATTAAATTAGCTTCACTCTGTATCCCGCACACAGCAGGGTAGGCAGAGGGGACCGGGGAAGACACTCCGTTCCCCACTTTCTGCCGAATTCTGGAGGCATTGCGTGTTGAGTGGCAGAACTCAACGCCGCGCTTAACCTCGACACCAGAGCGAAGAAATGGAAATATAAATTTAAGTAAATATTTCATCTCCTCGAGTGGGGATCGAACCCACAACCTTCTTAATTAAATACATTATAACCTAAATTGTACCAGAAAATATAATGTTTATGTAAATTTATTTTTTCGAAAAACAATAATAAATACGACTATTTTTAAACTTATATAATAGATAAATAAACAAAAAACGCAGAAATTGCATTTAATTTTATTGTTTTAGTCCTCATAATACAGCAATGTAAGCTGTATACCTATGCAAATTTAAAACTTATATTATTTTCTCATGGATGGCATGGTCAGAACTGAACCAAAGCACCAGTTTTTAATTAAAAAATGAATCATCAAAATCAGACTGGATAGTCAAAAGGTAGGTAACAAACTCTTTTGAACTCAGTTTCATCTTCTCTTTCATCCCACTAAAATTAACGTATTAAATTTTTATAAAAGTATATATCGCGAATTAATAAAAAATACATTTATTTTTGAGTCTATCGTTACGTGGGCGACCACGACTCGTCGGCGGTACTGTACGTTATGCCAGCAACGCCAGTCTGTATCCATATTTAGATTATAGTGATTATTTTTTTTTTTATTTATTGGAAATCTCAAAAAGATACATCTTTACAATATATAAATTATGCATATACCAATACCAATATATACATAAATTATATATATGCAAATTTTATATATATTGATTTGTTCATGCAAATTCTATGCTACCAAGTAAACTTTGTATACATACATACTCGTATATGAGTGTATCCTCTGCTTACACTGTCTGTCAGTGAGTCAATAAGCCTTATGAACAGCATTATAGATCTATTTGAAATAACCATGTATTAATGAAGACTAATTCCATACTACGAATTATTCTAGTTTTTAAACACATTTTTTTACTAGAATATGTGTCTAGAATATGAATAAATGGATAAGTACTGATGAAATAAAGATCAATCACAACATTCGTCATGCATGAACCAATTACAGACAATGCATCCATCAATCAATGATTTTTTTTAATTTAGCAATATTATATCAATTTTTTTTCTATATAAAAATAACTATAAATCAAATAAATCTTAAATTCCGTGACTGTATAATAGAAATATTTGTAAAACTTATTTTCTTATGCACTATACAAGCAAACTATTTTAAGCATTTTATATAAAATTATACAAACGAAAAATTTAAAATGCTCTCTCTTTACACGCTCAGAATGATTTAATAGAGTCCATCGAAAATTGATAGAGTCAATAAAACTCAATTTTCCCGAAACTATCGCTCAACCTCCAACACTCATCACAGAAAGTGTTCTTTAATTGTAGGTTGCGGAACGGAAACTACAAATTGATATGTACAATGGAAAAGCTCAATGGATTTGCGGACATCACCCCGTATTATTGCTCTGATACCAAAATAAACGAATGTAGATAATGGATGGCAGGATCGATACAAAGTAATCGCGAGCCGATCCAATAAGCTCAACCAAAACAACGGGGGGTCGACGGGATCGAAGCCGACTCCGACTGCCGACTACCGACTACCCACTATCGACTACCCACTATCCACTACCGACTACCCGCTATCCACTACCGTCTACCGTCTACCGAACATGGGGAAACAATATGGCGGCATGCAAATAGTTCAGCTATTATCGCACCTGGGCAGCGCGGGCCGCACGACGAGTAAACAAGATTACGGGAATTGAATGGCTAATTAGGGGAAAAGAAGCGGCCCCGGCGTACTAAGTTATCGCACCTCGTCTCTGCCATATTTCATGATGCTTAAGTCGCCTTTATTGTTTGGCCGCCTCTTGTTTAGCTAAAGAGGCTTATCTAGAAACCTAGGAGTGCATTAAGTGCCGTCGCGGCCACGAGCGAGCGTTTACTGCGCCACAAATTTTAAAGAAATCTATAAATTATTTTATTCTCTATCACACGACGCTTCAAGATGTTCAAAAGGTGATAATTTCATTTCTTAATAGTATTTTTTAATCTTATTATTGCATTATAAGAGATCATTGTGAGCTACATAAGCCCAATTTTTACGATCCACACGGCGACAACTTAGTTACGCAGCAATATAGCACCCTAACGATGTGGGCTGCGGACCCTTTATGTCACATAAGAAAGTACTTAATCATTGTTCAATTAATTCATTATGGACTTTTATAGATAATAAAATAAACATATTTACGAGTTGGATTCTTTCGTTTAATGTTGCCTGTCTGTCTGTCTAATTGTAATACCAGCGGCCGTCAACGCCTGGTTAAAAGCCGGTGCCTCTAATAGAATGTATTCTATATTAATTTAATTGAGATTTAGTGGCAGTTAAATCATAATATTTTATTATGTCACAACTTTATAGCACCTCGCCGCTAACAATTTTTATGTTCTTGCCTTTGTTCAATAAATTAGGTTCTTCATATAACGATTTGTATATCTGACGTTATTTACCTGTATATAATGAGTTTTATGAATCAAATCAAATCAGCTTCACACTGTATCCCGCACACAGCAGGGTAGGCAGAGGAAACCTAGTGTTAAGACACTCTGTGCCCCACTTTCTGCCCAATTCTGGAGGAATTGCGTGTTGAGTGGCAGAACTCAACACAGCGCTTTGCCTCGACACCAAAGCGAAGAAATGGAAATATAAATTTAAGTAAATATTTCACCTCGAGTGGGAATCGAACCCACAACCAGTCGGTTTTACAGTCACACTTCGAGCCGCTGCGCTACAACTGGCCTGTATATAATGAATTTTATAAATTGTCTAATATTTGTACACATAGAACTGTTGCTTTACTGAGTGGCTGACACACTATTTGGCATGTACATAGATAGATTAAGGAAACTAGAGGAACAACACTACAGCAGAATTTCTCATAGTCCCTACACGAACGGTGGAAAACGGGATTATCCATTTTAAGTCTTAAAGTCCACGCAAACTAATTTCCAGGTCCAATAATGATGAAATTTGACAATATCGTAATTTTTTTATGATTCTAAAGTTTTTATTTTAATCATAGTTTGCAGATTTATCATAGAGTTATATTTTAGTTACATGAATTCCATTTTAGAGACCAGTCGTGGCGCAGCGGCACAAAATGTGACTATAAAACCGACTGGTTGTGGATTCGATCCCCAATCGAGGAGATGAAATATTTACTTAAATTTATATTTCTATTTCTTCGCTCTGATGTCGAGGCAAAGCGCGGCGTTGAGTTCTGCCACTCAATAAGCAATGCCTCCAGAATTCGGCAGAAAGTGGCGAACGGAGTGAGTTAACACTAGGTTCCTTCTGCCTACTCTGCTGTTTGCGGGATACAGCGTGAGGCTGATTTTTATAAATTCCATTTTATTGAAATGAATTCAAATTGCCTATATCCATATAAAATATATCTTTTTTTTTCAATTTTTTTTACAAAAATTAAAAACTAGTTTATCTTACACGGCTCAGCAAATAACCACAACAGTTTATAACAAATCAATTAAAAAACAATCATTATAAATCATTATTTAATATATTTTATTGAGAGCTAATAATATTTTCAGTCTTTGGTAACTTTAATCACGGATATGATTTAAAGAGGTGTATCCGGTTCGGGCACGCCGCCTGTAATTTAATTACTATCATGTAGAGGCTGTCACTGTGCCCACACAGAATCTATTTTAATATAAGATTAATAAATAACACTAACATAGTAAAGTTCTTGTATGGAATGGTAGGTTGGTAATAAGTCAAGGGTGATTTACATTAAAATTATATACTTAATAAATTTAAACATTTGTAAGTTGAAATGTTTGTGCTTAATTAAAAATTTGAGTTTGAGAAAAAAAAATTATTAAAAATTCTGTTGGAGTACAAATTATAAAAACCAGTAGAAAATATAGGAAAATGATTTAACAAACAAACTATCAAAATAGAGATACGATCAATAAAGATTGTATGATAGACTTCACTAGGTAAGATAGGTACTATAAATTTAAATTTATTCATTTAAATTCACTTAATTTCTTTTTTCATATTTATAACTTCACGCTGTATTCTGCACATAGTAGGCAAAGGGGGAAAAGGTCATAGTGTTAAGACACTCCGTGCCCCATTATTGTCCCGGCGAATTCAGGAGGTATTGCGTGTTGAGTGGTGTATTTTAACGCCACGCTCTCTCTCTTTCTCTCTCTCTCCCTCTCCCTCTCGCTCTCCCTCACTCACTCCCCTCTCTCTCCTTCCCCCTCTCTCTCTTCAACCTTCTCTCTCTCTCTCTCGCTCTTTTTGCCTCGACACCAGAGTAAAGGGTAAAAATAATTAATATTTAATTTCCTCGAGTGGGTATCGAACCTACAACCTGTCGCGTTTACAGCACACACACGCTTGTGCGCTGCGTCTCTTTTAATTTTTTTCACTGTCATTTAAATAAAATTATGACAACTACTTAACTTATTCAAACACGATTTACCTGGTGAATGTGAAGTGATGCATTTTGTTAATAAACTTCGACCGACATTCACATTTGCACTCTCTCCGTGCTCTAGAGCACTTTAAACTGTCAGAGCTTTTTATGATTTTATAAATTACAATGCACCAGGTCACCAATATGTGTTATAAAATACTTCAATCTTAGTTTCTATAATTTTTACCAGTAAAAAAATATCACAAAATTTTAGAGTTCCGTACCTCAAAAGTTAAAAACAGAACCCTTATAGTTTGTTGTTCGTCTGTGCTCTGTCAAGATCATTTGTCTGAAGATAGCCAGACGGTATCAAGCTGAAAGATCAAGCTTCTAAGTCAACATACTCAAAAGAGCTATATGTGTACTTGGAAATTGGGACTTCTGGAAGTCCAGTTCTGAAATTTACTACGAAGTAATCATTTACAATACAAATAAAGGACTAAATCTGATCACTAAAATTCTATAGATGTTGCATAAAAAAAAAACATTACAAACTTATATGTGTAGTTCATTTTATATAAAATGAGTTCACGTGCAAATTAAAGATTGTCCACTTTTATAAGTTGTAATTCCCGTAGACCTACAATCCTAAAATTAATACAAAAACCGCGGTGGAAGGCCGACTCGCACTTAACCAGTTTTTTATAAAATTTCAACAACGACTAATGATAGTTAAATCATCCTCCTCATTAATGTTTGCGGCAGTGACCCGCGGTTCGGAAAAGCCAAACACTTTGTCTAGAAGGCACAAAGTTCCATAATTTCTTTTCCGAGATAAGAGGCAAAAGTTCACGCAAAAGCGGAGATTTATGACATCACCGTCGTTCCTTTCACTAAATAATAGAGAGCCTGCTGTAAAACGCGGCGGAGGCATAAAACTTTTACGTCCATACAACCCATTGCTATAAGAAAACGGAACATGGAGGTGAGGCACGTGGTACTAGGATACCAGATCTCCATAAAAGGTAATCAGTGTCTCTACAATAGTTACTTGCGACATAAATCGTACGCCTACGCCCGTTTCGTTTACTTTGCCTACATTACAATACTATTTATTCATTTTCGGTGTCAAATCAAAAATATTTATAAATATAACATTTATGAAGAAATCAATTTATTTGTCACATGTGTTTTCTACTAATACACAATCATCATAATAAGCTGTTGACCTATGTCTTTTTATTCTTTAGTTTCACGCTATATCGTGTTTATTAGCAGGGTAGGCAGAGGAAACATAGTGTTAAAACATTCCACTCCCCACGTTCTGCCGAATTTTGAAAGCATCTCGTGTTGAGTGGCGAAACTCAAAGCTGAACTTAGATCGTGTTTTGATATTACTAATAAAAGGTAGTTAAACATTAAAAATTGATTTGCAAAAGTGATAAATTACATTTTCGTATGCATCCTTCTATATATTTTACACTTCAACGATTTAATAACTTCTTTATGCTGTTGTTTCAAGACTCGGCAATGTAATTATACGATAAAGTAATTTAATGTTTAATAATTTTATATTTTCAAAAATACAGCGTCGAATATATGCTATTTAAATTACTAATTGAAAAATGTTTTCAAATAAATAACGCTAAAGAAATATTTTTTAACTATTAAAAATAAACGCATCTTCATAAAATACGTAATTATTACACACATTTTTACTATATTTATAAAAGGTTTTCTTAACTTATTAAAATAAACAAATTTTAAAAACGGAGATTATTTTTCCTTAATCAAAAATAGATCTGAATTATATTCATTGAGAGTTCATTTTTGATGTATTTTAATACACACTGAGTTACTCCTATGAAGTTAAAACATGGAAAAAATTGGCCTTGGGAATAACAAAAGCTTACAGAAAACGGGTATATTGAACCTAACAAAGCATCTTTAACCTTATTTGAAACTATAAAGTTGCATATTCTACGTAAGAGCTTGTACGTCGTGTTGAACTCCGCTTAAACAAACTTCTAAAAGGTATTGAATATCGACTTTAATTTAAATTTTCCAGCTAACTAATAACAAATTTAAGGAGAAATCTTAATTATTATATTATTTACATAATATGATAAGTTATGAAGCTAGATCTAGAAAAATACTAACTATTAAAAATAAATAAATAAATCAGCTTCACGCTGTATCCCACACACTGCAGAGTAGACAGAGACAACTCCGACTTATGACACTCCGTTCCCCACTTTCTGAAGAATTCTGGAGGCATTGCGTGTTGAGTGGCAGAACTCAACGCCGCGCTTGTCCTCGACACCAGAGCGAAGAAATAGAAATATAAATTTAAGTAAATATTTCATTTCCTCGAGTGGAGATCGAACCCACAACCAGTCACTTTTACGGTCACACTTTGTGCCCCTGCGCCACGACTGGCCTCAACTATTAAAAATGCTCATCTATATTTATTTATATTCTATTCCTATAAAAATTAAGCGTCTGTGGACACACCTATCTCATATAAATTGAATTATATTTTAAACCTTTCAAGAATAATATTTCATTCCCCTAGATGAAAGATAAGAATTTACATTTGAACGTATTATAAACAAATACTTAACATAATATTTCAATATGGTCCTATGAAGCAAGGTCTTATTTCAATATGGGTTATCCTTGGGCTTATGTTATCACGTGATCAGATGAGGACCCGACGGCGACGGGTGACAAACAAAATTCTTGTTCGCCTTTTATGCAACCTCATGGTCTGTAAATAGAAATGCGGCTATTACCAAGTTTTTATCAAAGAGTTTGTACGTACATATTTTGCTGATAAATGACATTCCTTAGATATAAAATATATTTTCAAATGGTACTTGTAGTAGATTTATGAAAATATTACAAGAAAATATGTTAGAGTACCTGCGTATTTGTATAAAAAAATATTTTATGTACAATTTAAGTATTAAAGTTTTAAATAAAAGCATTTGTAGAACAAATAAAATAATATTGCATCAACCATATAGATTACATATTGAAATATCGAAATGTAAAAAAAAAACAAATCTTTTTATTTGTGATAACCCTATTTACTTCTATAACATAGTGAGTCATAAGAAATATAATAAAAACAGAATCTGATCCTATATCTTAATTTAATCAAATATCCGATTCGCGTCTTTGTAAATCGATACGTAAATATTCGAATTGTACAGATCCTCTAGACAAGGCAATGAACGCCGCGATCGAAGATAACGACACTTCAATTTTTTATGAATTCGTATCCACTTTTTATTCATTTTCTTTCATGATTATTCGATAAGCTCGCCGGTTCAATATAACAGAATCAATCTTTATAGATTATAAAAATATTGCTGACGCTGTTTATTAATGCAAGTGGATATTTCTCAGAGAATTTACCTATCTCCACTCGAGGAAATGAAATATTTAATATTTTCAGTTCAGTTCTGCCATTCAATACGCAATGTCTCCAGAATTTGGCGAAAAATGAGGAACGGAGAGTCTTAGCACTAGGGTTCCCTCTGCCTTCCCTGATGTGTGCGGTATACAGCGTGAACCCGAAAAAAGAAGCCTATAAATATAATAATGAGTGAAGCTTCGAGCGAGCATGAAGAAACAAAGACAATACTTCAACAAGGGGGGAGCTATTGGTATGCGTAATGGTAGATCGAATTTCGTATTTGTTCGTGGAGTCGTTAACAGCACCTTCACAGTTGTTTATAAAGAAAACAAAACCCCTTTAGACCGCGGAGGGTACCGCAGCGCGAGGCGGCGCGGCAACTCCCTAACTCGCAAAATCCGCTATAAATATCAAAATAAATTTAATATCGCCATTGTTCGGCTGTATGATTAACCTTTTTTGAATGATATATGGTGAGAATTATTTTTTAATAAATAAGTTACTTTGTTAGACTAATAATAAAGTATACTTATAAATATTCAACTGAACTGTAAAAACACAAAGTTTTGAAACTGTAAAAACACATAACCCATAATGTAAAGATTCTTTAATAATAATAGTAAGGAAAAAATACAACATCGATACGAAACCTTAGTCGTTTTGTTTGATTAAATAGGTCACATCGCTTGAATTTCTACTTTTCTGGGTCACGCGTAGGTTTAATATTTTCACTCAGTCCTTACATCGCTGGTTTAATGCTATTTAGGACTTTTGATAAACAAACAATAAGAGAAATATGCTTGATTTTAAATTATATAACTGTTAATATAATAAAAATATATTAAAATAAGTGACGATTAAAAGCTCAGCTTCACGCTGTATCCGGCACACAGCAGGGTAGGCAGAGGGAACCTAGTGAAAGACACTCCGTTCCTCACTTTCTGCCGAATTCTGGAGGCCTTGAGTGTTGAGTGGCAGAACTCAACGCCGCGCTTAGCCTCGACACCAGAGCGAAGAAATGGAAATATAAATTTAAGTAAGTATTTCATGTCCTCGAGTGGGGATCGAACCCACAACCAGTCGGTTTTACAGTCACACTGTGCCGCTGCGCCACGACCGGCCTCATTAAAAGCTCAATGTTTTGCATTTACCATATCTGTAAGTATTATTACAAAATATAGTCATATGCATACCAAAAAGTCGATGGTGCACGAACGAAAGTCACGCGCCAAGGATTTCGTATCCACACATCCCGCCTGTCTGTATATCTATAGTCGTTTCGGTTCATTCTAAAGTACGTCGCTTTTACTTTTGTTTCACGTTCTATCTAGATATTCAATGTGAACCATTGTTAGATCGCTTTGAAATTGATATTTCTTCGTATTTTTTTAAGGTATAATATTTGCAAACTTTATGCGATTTTAAATATGTTGTTTATAGCTTTATTAGTATGGGCGTAAGAAGGGCTAGGTGGTCCGTGCCCACCCCAGAAATTTTAGTAACAAAAATGTTGCCCGGAAAGATTGAAAAAAAACGTTTACAGGAACATATTTGTTCAAATCTCCAGTCCTATTGATCTGAGTCCCACAATAAATATATTTACAGATATTCTTGTTTCTTGAATGTCATAGTAATGATGAGGATTCGTTGTAGACTTAATTACCTTACTACTTTCATAACAAAAAAGATAATTTGAGATAAAATATAAAAATATACTACATAAACCAGAACAAACAACAACTTATTATATATATTTAATGATTTGTCCCCAGCGGGAATTTAACTTACGACCGACTGTAAGCGATAAAGATTAAAAAAGTTACTGGCTACCACAATTATTAATGCATAATATATTAGAAAAGATTTCTTCGAATTAAATTTAAATATGTAATGACTTCCCACGCAATACAAGTCGGGTTTACAGAATTTGGTTATTACAGAAAGTTAATAAATGTATATATTTTTTTTCATTAACAAAATTGTCAAATATCTGTCATATATATCACTATTACCCACTACATTGGGTTAGACATAAAAAATCCATGGAAAACGAAATTATCGTTACTGAAGTCTAAAAATATTGTAGAGAAATGAAAAGCATGTTTCCGTCGTCGGTATTTACAGTCCGATATTTTTTGGCTTGACCTGGTCTTGTTTTCTTGATTTATTTACCGCTCATGCAAAGAATTCGGGGAAGTCGTGTCAAGGTCGGCGTTTTAATTTTAATAAAGGCTTTTTAGTACTTTAATTATTTATAGAAAGTGTTTACAATTTATTTTCTAACTGGGTTAGTTGTAATTTTTGTGTACATTATTACATGTTTTACTTAGGATTCAGTAAATTTAAACTAACAAAAATATAAACTTTGAATTATTTCCATTTCACACATAAAAATATGTTAATTAATAACAATTACATTGACTATATGGTGCATATAATAGTTTGCATACGTGGTGTCAAGATCAAGTCGGCGTAGCATCGTGAATCGCGCCGGCACGGCCGCGGCCCGCGGTGACATGCCACCCCGCGCGCCCCCGCCGCGCCACCCACCCCGGTCTACCCTCAACCCTCGCACCACGCATGCTCCAATTGTAATCTCTATAGGGATGTCCTTTGTCGATTTATAATAAAATTTAAAATATATATATAAACCGGTAAGTGACAATCTTTATTATTCACTATATAAGATATAAACTCATCATTGATATTATTATAAATGAGACTAATATTGTTGCGTGAAAATGTAATGAATGAGATGTTTATAAAATAAAGATATATGTATTTTATTTGTATAGGCTATAAAAGAAAATACTTAAATAAAATGTCTCCGCGAGTTGAATAACTCGATATAAATACTTCGATATGAGATAGGGCGGCATTATCCGATAGTAAGTGATGCGCGCGCAGTGGCGTCGCGAGGAGGGCATCAAATCGCCTGCGGAGGGCGGCCGGTCCGCGCGTTCCCGCTGTCTCCGCGCGGTCACTCGACTCAACACCTCCGACGGTGAGAGGCACTGGTGCCAGTGCCGACCTGCTCCGCGGTCACTGACCGATACCGTGTCGCTCGACCTCCGCCCTCACTGGCAACAACGACCCGCGGACGCCGCCGCCGCGAGCCTATATCGTTTCCCGGTACATTACCCGGACTGCCCCTGCTGCCAGGTAGCGCCGATAGCGTGATATGCGGCTATTTCTCTAAACCACTGTAATGCTGATCGTGCGTCCGACTTTAATTTGTTTTTTATTGTTTTGAAGTGTTTATTATTCTCCTAAGCTGTGTTGAAAATTGTATGGTACGAGCGGTAGGTGCACGAGGGTGCTCGTGTAAGTGAGTTACGAGGCTTACAGTCGTAGCGACATAGCGTGAGTTTTTTATGAACTGTTCTAAATATTTTTTTTATGAATGGATATGCGACGCAGCTAATTAAAACGAGTAAATATGAAAACGTTTGAATAGTAAGAGAAGCATGTTATAACGTTCTCTATTCATTTACAATGCTAATGGTATTAAAGTACAAAATAATAAGTAGTATAAATAGACTTAATATTTAAAATATAATAGAGCTTAAATTGCAATCCATTTTTGAAGTCATCTTCAAAAAGTGTTAATCGATATCATTCTTGATATGTACGTATGTACAATGTACGTATTATAGATATCATAAAAATCAATAAATCTGTAAAAAATCAATAAATCAGTAAATAAGTTTTATTATGACTTAATGAATTTAATTATTGAATTATTAAATTAATTAAAATGAAGGAATTAGTTTTTTCTTATAAACTAGATGTATCAAGAATTAATAATTTTAGAAAAATCTTTATTTTTTATACCTAAACAACCAATATAACATATTATCTATTTTTTTACCTATAACAGTTAAAATATTTAATACTCACTATACTAAATTAGTACATAAGTCTTCATACTCAGGTTATAACATGACTCTAAAGGCAGACTTTCTCTAAAAGCAGAGAAATAATTATATTTTGCGTCTACAACACATGCCGCGAGCAAACAAATCAGCGCCCACGGGAACATTACATCGAATAAATCTAAAAAAAAAAGCTCCAAAATTGTTCACAAGGACTCGTAAAATTGCATTTGCAAATGTAATGAATAGGGGAATCCAATATTGGATTCCGTTTTATTTATTGAACGGCGGCGGAAATTGAAAAGTACCTCGTCTTTCGTCCGCTTTCTATTTATATAGTTTGACTTGTGGGCCGCATACCTCATACTGCGAGTATGTATGCGCAAGAATGTAATCCATTTCGAGTAACTGGCAAGTTTCTTCAATGTGTGTTACGCTATTGAACAAACTTTGAACTATGGCTACAGCAGTGTAGAAAGACATACAATCGAATTGTTTGAACAAAGACAGTTTCAGTGAATTACCGAGCATGCAGTGTAAACTTACCCAAGTTTCCTCTCAGCTATGTGAATTTAATTTCTGAACTAAAAATTATGATACATTGATATTTATAACTCAAGGATATAGAAGAATTTAAGATTATAATTATATCTACTTTAATAGATGAACTTTTAAGGATTACGATAAATTTTTTACAATAATTATTATAATAGTTTTTTAGGGAAATTTTAGATATTCCTTATAAGAAATTAGAGATATATTTTGTTAAGACTACATCAAACGAGGACACTTTCAGAATTGTCTAATACTAATTAATAAAAAAGAAATAATTGAAACGTTTTAAAAACGCATTTAATTCAAAATTTTAGAATGCCGACTGAAAAACAAGCTCCAAGTATTTTATTTAGCAATCAAAAATGAACACGAAGTTATGAAATCAAAAAACGTACATCAAAAAGTTAAATTGAAATTATATTTACATTTTATGCCAATAAGAAACGACCAAACATTTTGATGTATTAACTAATAGGGCTTTCGCAACATAATATATGGTTATAAGCTTATAATCTCGATTGTTATTGGGATTGGGCAGTAAAAACCTGTTCGCGGTGCATTAACGGCAACTTGAACTCGGACCCCGGCGTCCATTAGGTTTGACTTGAACGCAATTATGTACTCAAACCAAATTGCTGGAAAATTCGTCGATAGTTAAAAACTAAGACTAACCGTGACACATGATGGAGATTATTTTAGTTCACACGCTTAAACTAACATGTTAGTAAACAAAACGCAAGTTTTATAAAATTCCAATTGATTGTATTTTATCAATCGTATCACTTATCCGATGCTTAACAATAAACAATATACTTAAGTTATTTGTTCATTAAAAAATCCATACTCAACACGCAATGCCTCCAGAATTCGGCAGAAAGTGGGGAACGGAGTGACTTAACACTAGGCCCTCTGCCTACCCTGCAATGTGCGGGATACAGCGTGAAGCTGATTTTTTTTTTATAAAATCCATAATGTACTATAATAGTAAAAAATAAAAGAAATCAGTTAACGTTAATTTTATAATTTGGATTGTTTTCCATCGTGGCGTCGTATTTACAGTTTCTGGAGCTTAAATTGAGCGATAATCAACATTTATATATATAAAATATTACATCCATTGTAATTCACTCTTTCATCTTTGACTCAGGTCCGTTGAATGCCCGAAAAATACCTTAATGTCAGAACATATTGGATGGGTCCCTTTGTTTTTCTAGTCCGTCACGTGTCCCAAATGAGATGACACGCACACATTGCTTGCTATTGCCGGTCTAATGTCCTTAGCTAATGTGTAAGCATTCCGACAAGAACAAATTCCAGTATCATTAATATCATTGTGTAAGACAAATTTAAAAGATGTAAAACTGTCACTATCAGGACTTATATTTATTAAATTCAAATTCAAATAATTTTATTCAAAATACGAAGCTACATGCTTCATTTTTTGAACATCAAATAATTTACCACCAGTTCACTAAAGTTAATGCCTCAGACCTGAGAAGAACCGGCGCAAGAAACTTAGCGGGATTTATTTTTTTAAAACCAATTTTAAACAAATACATATTTAATTATCTGTGACAATGATACCTTTGAAACATATTAAACAATATTCGCCAGAAAGTGGGAAACGAAGTGTCTTAACACTAGGTTTCCTCTGCATATCCTGCTGTGTGCGGGAAACAGCGTGAAGGTGATAATTCAATGTTTTATATGTATCTACAACACTGGTACTAGCAAATATGTGACATGCTGACAGATACAGATCTAACAACAAATTAACTGTTAAAGACTCTTAAGACGAACGCGATAACATATTTAAAAATAAAAAATATTTTCTGAGTGAATTTCGCGACGACGATATTTTTGATACGGGCGAAAGTAAATCCACTGCTATACAGCGGCCCCTTTCAAAACACTCGCGTCCGCTTCTGTCGGATGTAATATAGTTTAGAAAACGTTTGATCTCTCCTTGTACAAGTCCTCATACATCAAATTAGAAGCGAATCTATTTTCTTACTTGGAATGCCGTCGCAAATTTACATTTTAATAGAATTCTCTCACAAGAAGAAGAAGAAGAAGATGTTCTTTTAAAATTGTTGGCCATACTAAGCTACTTTGATAGAAATAATTTTCGCACGCAAGCGATGTTAACTCCCACGATGATTATAGTAAATAATATGTGCAGCAAATCACACACTCCGAAATGAGGCATAAAATGTTAGAGGAGGCTTGGGAACGAGACAGGCGTGCGTAATTACCCGTCGAGAATGTGGTCGGTCCTGCGGCCGGGCAGCCTCCGACCGCGTCTAAACTACGAATAAAGTGCTCATGTCGTAACCTTAACTCATTAGTTACGTCTGGAAACTGAGTTCACTTGCTGCTGCTGCTGCTGCTCTACAGTGAGCTATGGAAGGAGAGAATTAATTGGATTTTAACATATAACGTTCTGATATTAATTGTACTTTTTTAATTTTTTTTATTGCATTAGATAATTACATTTTAATAATCGGGCTTAATTAGTTTTGAAGTGCGTGATAAGTGATAAATTTTCTAAAATAGCTCCTTCAGTGATCACGTACTCGCACTTATCTCAAGTTTTTTTCTTAAAGCAGTGTTGTCTGAACAAAGAGTGTTGAAGTGCTCCTCCTCGGGGCATCTATTAAACAGACAGGAATCGTTTCCCACAGCCCGCTCTCGGCTCGTCACGGAATCAATATCGTCTTTTATTTTATGAAACGTGCTCCACATACACACACATACAGGCACATACAGGCGCACACAGGCACATGTTAACGTACAAGTGCCTACTCCCACCCGCGCCGTCTAGAACTGTAAGGCACGAGACTAAGTGAACAAATATGAAGAAGATTCCGATAATTAAAGTGGAATTTGTTCTTAGCTACCCGTATTTATTCGTTGCCTACTAAATCTTGTAGCGTTTAATTAAAAATTATTTTCTTACATAATATAATTTTGCTATTAAATTAATTAAATTGAATTCTTAATGAGAATACGATATTTCTATTTTATTTAAAAAGAAACTATATTTTCTTGTGTAAACATATAGGTAATTAATTTACGGCATTCTAGGAATTATTTAGGTAACGTTACAAAAACCGAGCCCAAATAAACATAGACTACAGTAAATATATTATGTAAAGTAAATAGCCAATTTATTAATACATTTTTAAATTTTAGTAATATATACATATATGTAGTAAAGGAACCGCACATGTCAAGTGTACAGCTATTCATTGACATTTTTACGAGTAGAAACTTCAAACCTTTACGCCAATTAAAATAGTTTAGTATTTTTGTGGAACGCGAGACGGATGCAGAGTTACATTTGGGTCAGGAGCGAAGATTAATTAGGTTCAAACTAAGAAGCGGCTTGTTGATGCGAGTGTAAATATACTGAGTAAAATGTGTTTATTAGAGTACAAGAGCGCTCACACCGACTGCGCAGATCTTAAAATGTAAACAATGTTGTGGTAATTGCTGCAGTGTTATTGTGCTGTACGTACTTTGCTTTGTACGGCGAGGGAACCTGATATTTTTGTGGGCAATAATAATACTCTTATATAATACTCGTTTTATATTAACCTAGTATAATACTTCCACAATCAAGATTCTTTTTTAACTCCAAAATAAAGATTTTTCTCTTATTCTGATTAATATTTGATTGTGAGCTTAAATCTACATTAGAATTTAAAACTAAAATAATTTACAATTATGTATAATTGCAAATTATTTCCAATCGTTGCGCAAAAGCAAAAGCGTGCGATTGTAAACGCGAGTGCTTCTGGGTTCAATTCCCACTCGAGGAAATGTTTTTTTTTTTATTTAATGGATACGGACTTAAGAATGAAAGAAAGATGAATGCTGTGAAGATGCGATCTCTTCGTAGGATATGCGGAGTCAGCTTAGCTGATCGAATCCGCAATGAAGAGGTACACAGAATGGCAGGTACTAGCGAGGATGTCACAGTGAGAATGAAGAAGAACGTGCTCAGCTGGTTTGGGCACGTCGAACGAATGAGTGATGAAAGAATGGCAAAAAAGATTTATGATGGAAAAGTGAGCGGTAAGAGAGGTAGGGGGAGACCTCGGTTGACCTTCGAAAACACAGTATCAAAGATACTGGAGGAAGGTCACGTAAAAAGCATGAGGACCCCCCGAAGGGCATGTATGAAGAGGTTGATGACAGTGGACGAGGCGAAAGAGGTATGTAGAGACCGTAGCGTTTGGCGCTCCGTTCTCTCTGACTACCCCGC
>JAAIXJ010000011.1:153912-172716 GCA_013403705.1 Heliconius hermathena | reverse complement strand
ATACAAATATATATATATATATTTGTATGTCTTTGCTTTTCTGTCACGTGTTAGATATACACAACACAGTGTACTACTGTAAAGGTGTATCGTGTAAAACGCGTTCGATACCGATTTAAAAAACCCATATGGAAATCTCCAGAGCTATTTTGTATTCTTATTTCTATCCTCGTGGGATAATTCATATCCACGGGCTTAAATTTGAATAATTTAATCCTAACCTATTTGTGTTAGAAATCAGTTTTATGTAAAATTGTACTGGTGACAATGGAAAATAATTACAATTAACGATAAATCATAAACGTTTATTATTATTTTTTCATGTAATCGTGAATAAAATTAAAAAAAAGGGGTAACGAGTTTTGAAAAATAAACATTTGAAACATTAAAGGGTGCACGCCCGTCGTATTTGTCGTCAACAATGTGTGGGGGTAATTGTTTGAAATGCAAAGCACTGAGATCAACAGCCGCCACTCCGCCGTGAAAGGGAACGCTGGGAGAGATGTACAATATCGTACACGCAATACCCTACTTACCTTACATCAAATATGAATTCGCCATTTGCTCGCGCATAAGTAGTGACATTTGTTTTTTACTTTGCATTTGTAAAACCAAAAGCCTGTTTCTTCGTCTTGTATGTATGAAAATCCGTCCTGTATGAAAATCAGGAATAGGAAATATAGGGGAGATGTGGGACGAAAGAGCCAGTTTACTGAACAGAGCAAATAATATAGCTACTTTAGATTAAAGAAATTATGATTTTATTTTTCTGAATTTATTATTTATTTATTTAACTAGGTAAATTCATGAGAAAAATCCTTAAAAATAATAAAATTATCAATGAAATGTGTCTTATTTAGCTATTTTATTCGAAAAAAAAAACAAAAGAGAATTTAGAACAGAAACAAAAAAAAATAAGCTTTATAAGTTTTACTTAAGACATTTTTGCTGCAACGTTTCCCGAATATAAAACATTTGCTATAAAAATGAATGCACTTTAAAAAATCGTTTAGTTCACACTTCACCCAACACAATACATTCTTTAAAATAATTTTAACCGCATCACGTCACGTCGAACACGGGTGGAGCGGGCCGCGTTTTTCATTGGGTTGCGTCAAGTCTATTACTTACAATATGCTGTCATTCGTACGGTCCGCATTTTTTGTTCGATCGCCTAATAATTCGTCGAGCTTTTGTGACACCTCGGCGCGAGCGCAAAAACTACAAAAGCTCAGGCAAGGCAAGGGTCGGGCGGCTACGGCGGAGGGACTCGCAGTCAGCCACTTGCGCCCGCCGGGTTTGGATGCGCGTGGCGGTGTCAGAGCTTAAAAACTGTGTATAAACACGCAACACGTTTCTTTTCACAGAATATACTTAAAAATAAATAAATATGGTCATAAGCATCAACAACTAATATAAATAAATCAAAGTGAAATCATTTTTTTATAATGCCAATGGACGATTCAAACGTTAGTGCAGTGATATAAATTAGCAGTGATGTTGTGTATGAAGACCGAAATATAGTTGTGCAGTGAACTGTTTGTTAGTGAATACAGCGAGTGGGAGAACATGATGGAGGGTTTCAGCCCGGTACCTCCACCGCTCCCGCGTCGCCAAC
Organism: Heliconius hermathena; assembly: GCA_013403705.1. NCBI lineage: Eukaryota > Metazoa > Arthropoda > Insecta > Lepidoptera > Nymphalidae > Heliconius > Heliconius hermathena. The sequence continues at coordinate 171,098 of JAAIXJ010000011.1, read as the reverse complement.
CCGTGAGGAATATCTACGCGGAACCCTTCGTGGATCCTAGGTAAGCTTGCACAGACTACCGTAAAGATGGTACCGTGGATGTGGTCGTTTAATTTATAATGGATACGGTAACTTACATCAGGACAGGTAAGTTAAGGGAAAATATTATATCAAACTTACAATAAAGATATATTATTGCTTATTTTATAAAATTATTATTAATTTCAGTATTAGATATTTGTTTAGTTTTTTTCTTTTTTTGATTTACAAAGAGGTTTTTTTACACGATAGAGACATTAAGGTTTTAAAATCCAAATACAATGAATATTATAGAACTTCTACCGCATTATATATCACAGTAAAATTAAACTTACATATACAAATCACACATTTACAATTCAACTCATAATAAATCTGTCGTAAATCCTAATATTGTAGTGAGATAAGTGAATGAAAATCTGAATAAAAAAGAAAATATCCTATTTGATGGACTAGCTGAATCAATTTGCCGCACTTGTTTACTTTGGGACCCCAACATTCTACCTTCCCCTTGTAGTTGAACTCACTTGATACGGCTTTCCAAAGTAATAATAAACTGCCTGAAGCCAGAAAACATTTATTTCATATCGCACGACTGTGCAAACATGACGCGGAAACCCCACAATACTCTATAGGGCTCTATATATGAAATTATTAAAGTAAGGCTTTACACGAAACTAATTCCGAGCTACTCATTCGGTGTGTCCTGCGGGAGTTGCGTGGTTGAAGGCAATGGAAAAATATTAAGGTTTTTGTTTGAGTAATTTCAAGGATCTTCTTATAATAAATAGTAGTCAATGATTTGATAGTTATGTTATTTATTGTGCTAAAATTTAAATTATCAATCAATATTTAAAATTATATTACTTACCATAACATAACGCAAGTTTAATCTACGTTTAATCTTCGAAGTAAACTGTAAGAAACTGTCGTATACATAAGAATATTTTCTATCTTCAAAAGAACGGTTTTTCAAAACTAACTGTTTTTATTAAGACAAAAAATCTTAAAGTTCTACAGGAGCTCAATACTGAACTAAATCAAATAAATCATATCCCGCACACTGCAAGGTAGGCAGAGAGAACCTAGTGTTAAGACACTCCGTTCCCCACTTTCTGCCGAATTCTGGAGGCATTGCATGTTGAATGGCAGAACTCGACGCCGCGCTTGTCCTCGACACCAGAGCGAAGAAATGGAAATATAAATTTAAGTAAATATTTCACTTCCTCGAGTGAGGATCGAACCCACAACCAGTCGGTTTTATAGTCACACTTTGTGCCGCTGCGCCACGACTGGCCTCATACTGAACTGTGCCAATATTATATTTTATGTATATAAATATCTGTGTTAATGGTCCACTAGACAGTGTCTCGGCGGATGTGCAGTTCTACATGGCGTGTCGTAAATCATATTTTTATATTTGGCGCACGTTTGGACATAACACAGAGAGGCCGTTACCACCACCTGCGGCGCTACGACTGTCACTGTTTCCCATTTCTTAATATAATGATATAATATGTGTGACTGTAAAACCGACTGGTTGTGGGTTCGATCCCCACTCGAGAAGATGAAATATTTACTTAAATTTATATTTCCATTTCTTCTCTGGTGTCGAGACAAAGCGCGGCGTTGACTTCTGCCACTCAACACGCAATCCCTTTAGAATTCAGCAGAAAGTGGGGAAGTGTCTCAACACAAGGTTCCCTCTGCCTACCCTGCTGTGTGCGGGGCACAGCGTGAAGCTGATATCGTAGCTATGATGATCATAGCGTCATATAAAAAATCAATTTTACTAAAAAGAAATTGGTTCAGTTTTAATTGAAAATAATTAAATTAGACGCAAAAAGTTCAATAAATCCTCTGTTTGTTGACTTTTACTTTCTAAATACAAGAGTAAATACATAAATTACGTGAATTTCTTTGAAACTTATGCAAAGTAAGGATGTTTATATTCATGTTACGTTAAAACAACTTTGTTATGTAAGTTTGAATAAATAATAGTAGTAACAGTGCAATATTAAGATTCCGGAAACGGTTTAGATATTTTTTTGAGCTTCATGCTGTATCACGCATCTAGTATGGTAGGCAAAGGGAACCTAGTTAAAACACTCCGCTTCTCATTTCATTCTTCGAATTCTGAAGGCATTGCGTGTTGAGTTGATACTGAACACCGCGTTTTTCCTCGTAAAAATATTAAATATTTAATTTCCTTGATTAAGAATCGAACCCTCAACTTGTCGCGTTTACAGGCACACTCTTATACCCACTGCGCCCCAACTGAGCTCAGTCTAAGAATAGACATACGTAAAGAAAAACCTAATTTATTATTAGCTTTTATAATGACAGCAATTTGACATGGTACAGCGATGATCGATAACGGAAATTGCGTTTGAGGTCGTATTCCCTGTGTGAAGAATGTAATTTCCTTTACAATGTGTTAACAAGGACAGAATACAAGCTCAGAGCATGTGACGGTTAAGTGCACGCTACAATAGCGGACAGATAGCATCGAGGGTGCCCCTCCAGCCGTTTCTAACGAAGTGAATTCGTCTTACCGTGTTTTTGTGTATTTATCACTGAAAATTTAAATAAAAAAATCAGCTTCACGCTGTATCCCGCACACAGCAGGGTAGACAGAGGGAACCTAATGTTAAGACACTCCGTTCCCCACTTTCTGCCGAATTCTGGAGCCATTGCGTGTTGAGTGGCAGAACTCAACGTCGCGCTTTTGCCTTGACACCAGAGCGAAGAAATGGAAATATAAATTTAAGTAAATATTTCATCTCCTCGAGTGGGGATCGAACCCACAACCAGTCGATTTAAAGTTGCTACTTTGTGCCGCTGCGCCACGACTGGCCACTAAAAATTTAATCTCTAATTGATATTATACTTCATTTCCTTAAAATATTATTAATATTTTAAATTTTTAAATATCCTTTAAAAATTTTAAAGAAAATAATATACAATTTATTGTTGTGATTTAGCTTACGAAAGCTAAATCGAAGATATTGAAATGTGTGCACGAATTCGTCCCTTGCGGACCATCGAAGACAGTATCAAAACTGTCTTTCATCATCAAATATTTGCCGGTTCAAACGGAAGTTCGTTCGAGCAAGAAATCATTTCCATAGAGCCCGAACAGCGCAAACACCGTCCACACATCAAAGTCCAATACAAACCTCAAACTTAGGTAATATAGCGTTTGGCTGATCGTTCGCTACACCAACACTTCCTTCTATTTAATTTGTTGAAACACAGTCTCTAACCTAATTAAAATGATCAATCTTGACGAAAATAGGACTTCCTTCTTCATACATATCATCGGTTCCCAACCAGTGGTCCGTGGACCAGCAGTGGTCCGCATCAGCTTAAATATGGTCCGCGAATGATTTAAAATTTTGGTCTTTGAGCAAAGTCTGCCTACAGTTAAGTTGTTTCCTCAGTAAAACATAAAATATTTTGACATTTAAATTTAATATACTTTGAAATTCATTGATTTTTAATATATACTTAAAAATTCACACACCCCTTCACACAAAATGTTAGATTTTTTTTTACTTTTAAAAGTGGTCCCTGATCAATAAAAGATTGGGAACCCCTGATATATATATATTTTTATTATTGCTGCTGTATGTTATAAATATATTTTTAACATTACTATGTATAAAACATGTGTTTTATTAATTATATTATTCATCTTTAAACGTGAGCTATTTTTATCTAACACTTTAAGAAGATCTTAACTCAACCTTGGGTAAGGTATAAACTTTCTTAGAGCACAGTAATAGATTGTTTTAAATTCCAAATCCAGCTCTTATTAATAAATCAAATAATTAGAGGAAACGCCTCATCAAAACGTTCAGTAAACGTCCCGATCGCGCGGCATATGAAAGGGGCACTCGGAGAGCCGCGCACTAACCACCACAACTCGTCCCAGGAAATTCAATTATCTTCTTTCAACGTTAATACATCCATAATATCGACACAATCATTTCATTAAATTGAATCTTGGTGCTTGGTGCTTCAATCGCTCATAATTGATCTGGTTAAATGAACCAATTAGATGACCTCACTCACGTACGTACATACAAGTACGTCTCCTATCTCTCGAAACGTAATCTTGAAGTTTGTTCTCACGATGTCCTCTTTAAATAAACATTCAAAATCAATATATAACAATAAACTTAAAAATAGATCGACACGATAGGTAATATTTATTTCTTTCGTATTATATATTTAGAACTAAGGATAATCCAGATTTAGCTTCAACAATGCCACAGTCACGAGCTCGGACGTAAATCTCTTTAGAAGACATCAATCGACATCCTGCGTTCTTGCTAAGTTCCAATATTATGTATGTAAAATTTACTGTCACCAACAATCCTTAATGCTCGAAGTCTCTGACGGATTTTGTAAACAAACTACTTTTATTTTGAATAATTTATTCGGATTACTAAGGTTTAGAATACAATGACGCGGCCATAATAGTTTCCGTTTTGAATAAGAGATGCCTATTGTCTCTATACAATATTGATTGACTTGGTGTTCCATGATTTGTAGACAAATATGGTATAATAGTGAAGGAAGAGAGATAATAATAAAAGTAATTATCATTTCTTCGAACCAGTTATAATTATAGTACGTTTATTATTATAATTATATGAAAATTATCATTGTTCTTTTTTAACGGTATTTCAATTCAAATTTCGATTCATTATTTATCAATAATGAGAGGAATCAATATTTCGTTATTAATTATTTATCAATAGCATCGTTATAAACTATATCAATATTAACAGTTTAATTGTTGAAATATATGTAAAACTGACCATTACCTCTATTTTATTTCACCATACACAAAGTACACCATACGTAATTCATTTATTCAAGACTAGTGCACTAGATGATTCTTACTCCCATGTTAAAAAAAACATAAAAGTTAGTAAAATATAAAATGTAAGTTAAAAAAGTCATTGTATTGAAATAGTTAGGAGTTAACTAAACAGACCACACAGGATGACTCCATTTGACTCAGTTCAACTTTCAAGAGATAACAAACGCTGCTCCGTCTGCTCCACGCCCTTATCTAAACACTTAACACACACCATACACAAACAGCGCCCTAACTCACTTTTTACCACGAAACGCCTTTTCTTTTTACCCTTTAGGACTTCGCGGTACCGCAAGCTTTGCGTGTTGAATGCCTTTGTTTGTGCCCGGAAATTCATACGTTTTACCGCAGTGTACGGTTAAAGGAAGATACATAAGTTAGCGGCGGAATGTCTTTTTGGTTCATTTACGACACGAGAGCACTTTACCCGTAAAACGAGAAATGGGATAGATACGGGGTGCCAATAGGTCAGTAATAAACCGAATTTTAAACGGAGCACACATTACGGTCTAAGATATAATATCAGGAATATAAATAAAAACTCTTAAGCCGAAGAAAAAAAAAGCAGTCGATTCTTTCTAATAAACGTTTTGGTCTTGTCCAAGGTACACGTCACCGGGCGTGACCAACGAATGGCTCGCCCTACAGACCCTAAATTCAGAGGCGTAAGTATTAAAGACAGAGCTCCGAGCCAGATATCTACGGAGGTTACCAAACATTACCATAACTCCAGCCGAACGACGCATATATGTAATTAGAGTCTTCAGTAATACCAAACAGTCGAGATCCATTAATCCCATTTCATTTTGAAGGGTTAAACCGTCGAGTCGTGCATCAAGTATTATTATTATTCTCTATATCCCGATATGTTTTCGTTTAGTAGTTTTAAAAATACTTTTGTGAAATATATTTCATCAGATGTATTTTACTGATTCATTATTCACATATTTTGAATGAAAATATGAAAAATATATTGATAACGTTATTTTTCTTTGTTTAATTTTAGTGCTATATCTTTTTTTTATTAATTGTTTAATTTATTAATATTTATTTCTCATTAAATTAGTTTTATTGTCTTCTTATATCAATTGAAACAGTTATATATATTTTTTAAATATACGTTAAAATGGTAATATAAATTCTTAAACGAGTACTTAATAAGTTTCATTTAAAATTGCTTTAACCTTTAACTATGTATTTTTAATTGTGTCTACGATATAAAGAAATAGTTGAACTAAAATAAAATAAAGGAAAATATTTGTTTTAGATAAGTAAGAGCATTAAATTATAATTTCAAATATAGTATCAATGCTTATTTTTTATTAATATTTATAGTTAAAATATTTTTAAGTTTAATTTTTTTTAATTTTCAACTACTCTTCTCATTAACTAGGGTAACAGTCGTTAAATATGTAAATGTTCATCTTACAAGAGACGCCAGCTTAGCAAGTCAATCGATCTGTGAAGAAAAACCAATGACCCAATACCCTACCATTTATTTGCTTCGGTCAACCGTGAAACGATGGTCTATGCAGCTTAAGTCCGATCAAATGGTTCCCCCAAGTACACGCATGTACCTACTAGAGATACAGTTTTCTAGAACCCTAGTAGTAACTTGAAATTTATAATTTTCCTAGTATTGTAATTTTTGTTTTAAGAAGAATATAAATTCTTCTTATATCTACATATATGAATATTTTCAAAATCATAATTAAAATAAAATTAATCAGCTTCACCTCGCTATCCCGCACACAGCAGAGTAGGCAGAGGGAACCTAGTGTTAAGACACTTCGTTCCCAACTTTCCGTCGAATTCAGGAGGCATTGCGTGTTAAGTGGCGGAACTTAACGCGGCACTTCACCTTGATACCAGACCGAAGAAATGAAAATATAAGTTTAAATAAATATTTAATTTTTCTCGAGTGGGGATCGAACTCACAACCATTCATGTGTTTAGTTGTGTATACACATGTGCCCCTGCGCCACAATGGCCCCTAAATTAGAGTTATTTATCTTATATGATAATTATAATTTAGTAAATCGAAAAGCGAATCGTTCAAATCGTACAGTATAATTCCAAAACCGAAACCGACCGTGTTTAATTCATAAAATACTACGCATAGAATTGTCTTTTTAATACATTTCACGGATCATAAGTAAGTATGGGCCAAAATGGAGATGAAACGTAAATTCAATGTATTTCAATTCATGAGGGGACCTCCCGAATCTGCGGAACAAAGTTAATGTACTGCAACCATGTCTTCGTGCCCCATTTCTCTCCGTTTGGTTATTCCACTTATTTTATATGGGCTTTATGTACCCTATTTTTATAAAACCTGAATTGAAATTAAAATGTTTACTTAAAAACGACATCTTATGTTCTTTTTCCTAGTGCTTTCATCTTGTTTTTATTGTAAAATATTTCAGTGCTATTATAAATTTTTATCGTTTTTTTTTTATAATAAATTTATATTTTTTTGTATTGTCGTAAAGTTTTGTAACATATTTACTATATGGTTTTGTTATTGACTAGATTTTTCTTAAATGTTTATTTCATATCTTTATCTCGTCTGGGTGTCTAATACATTCCAATACGCTCGCAATACTTGTGGGACCGAGAAGCAAGAATTCCCCAATCTGATATGAGAAATGGGGGTAAATGTGATAAAATTTTTCAATCAGACTACCGAAAAATATTTACAATGTAACCCGAGGCAAAAGAGAGAACAATATTGTGGAAGGATGCGAGTAGAGGCCCGCGGCGACGGCACGGGCCTTCCGCTTCTTTGTACCGCTGTCGAAATAATATTGAACTCGGGGTGAAATACGACCGGCCGGGGGCTCGCTTGCGAAACCGTTTTTCCGTTTCGCTGAACAATGGCAGGCTTTTAGTTAAGATCTGCGTTGCGCACCCAGTGCGACGCTAGTGGAGATGGCTATCTCAAATGATTCCTTCAGTTACGTTTATAATTCGTCCTAGAATAGTAATAATTGAGGCCAGTCGTGGTGCAGAGGCACAAGGGTGTGACACGACTGGTTGTGGGTTCGACCCCCAGTCGAAGAAATTAAGATTTATTTTAATTTCTTCGCTGTGCTGTCGGGGCAAAACGCGGCGTTGAGTTCCACCACTTAACACACAATGACTCCGGAATTCGGCAGAAAAATTGGGAACCGAGTCTCTTAACTTTAGGTTTCCTTTCCCTATCCTGCTGTGTGCGGGATACAACGTGAAGCTGATTTTTATTTTATTTTATAATAATAACTATCGACTGTTACGAATAAAAATGTAAGGGCCAATAAATTTAATGTTAAACCAGATTTTGTAAATGTGAAACGTTCTATAATACGTAGATTCCATATTAACTGAAAACCATGCTGTTCCTGCGGAACGAATTACAATGCTAAATTTGCATCAATTTGGCATTAGGTACCATAGTAATATCTTTCAATGACAAGTTTGTAATAAGAGGTTATCGTTATCTCATAGTGTTCGCCGTTATATATGGAAATTAGACATATATTTCGTACTGGAAAATTGTTTATTTCTATCGGATTTCTGCGCCCGAGTGGTTATTTACGTGCGGGTTCCCGCGGACTGGGCGGACGGTAATTGGCTGCTATTCAGCATCATTTCCTCATTCATTCTGGTGATAGTGGTGCTCGAAGCGCCGTGAATTGTAGTAAGCTTGTTAGATGTCACAGCAGGAGATTATCTAAAAGTTCCATAAGTATCTAATAATTTAAATCTGTCACGTTTAATGTATATTTTGCACCCACTAGTATATAGTAGTGGGTGCAGTTAGGATATCCTAAACATTGAATATGATATTTCTTGCAATGATCCTAAATTTATTAACTGCAAGTTATTTTATGAGTAAATAATGAGTTACGGTAGTTAAGATAGTTAAGAAATCTAGTGTTAAAGCACTCCGTCCGTTCCTCACTTTCCGCCGAATTTTCTAGACGTTACATGTTGAGTGGGGGAATTCAACGCGGCGTTTTGCCTTGGTGTGTGACCTTTTATTACAAACTTGTCATTGAAAGATATTACTATGGTACCTAATGCCAAATTGCTGCAAATTTAGTACTGTAATTCGTTCCGCAAGAATAGCATGGTTTTCAATTTAATATGGAATCGACTTAGAACGTTTCACATTTACAAAATCTGGTTTAGCATTAAATTTATTGGCAAAGATACAAACATTAAATAATTAATTATCCCAAGTAGATGTCGAACCCACAACCATTGCGTTTACAGTCACACGCTGGCACCACAAAGCCACAACAACCAAAAAAAAGTAAGTCACTTTCATATATTTTTTCATAATGTGTCAACAAAAAAACAATCAAAACCTTACGTGCTATCCGAACGGTATAGCCAAAATATTTTAACAATTTCCACCTCAGCAATAACTCATAAGAGCTTCCGCTGCGAGATAAGTATTACTAGGAAAATGATGTTTGTTAAATATATTCGTGTGTGCGAACTCACAGTGCGAGGGGCACTCTCCCATTCATGAATCAACTTCACCATTACCTAACAGAACCAGAGGCGACTAAAACAAACACCACGCTATGAGGTTATTAATAAGAGAAACGGGTTCAACGATTCCGAGAGTGCTGGATTTAAATCGTAACATCTTGCATGTTGGATTGCGCTGAACATGAATTTATCGTCTTTCATACATCGCATTCTATGTTTATAGTTTTTTTTTGAGCTTCACGCTGTATCCCGCATATAGCAGGGTAGACAGAGGGAACCTAGTGTCAAGACATTCCGTTCCCCACCTTCCGCCGAATTTTCGTGGTTTTATGTATTAAGCGGAGGAAATCAACGCAGCACTTTTGCCTTGGTACCAGAGCGAAGAAATATTAATAACTAATCATTCATTTCCTCGAGCGAGGATCGAACCCACAACTTTCACGATACAGTCACACGCTGTTCTTCTGCGCCACGACGGCCTCTATAGGTATATGATACTCCTAAATTTATTAAATGATGAATTATAATAAAAAAAACCATATGAATTGATAACCAATAAAAATATAAACTTATTAACATTAGTCAATAAGTCTCGAACTCTATAAAATACAATCTATTATTACTTTTATGATATAACGCCCACTCATAGAGTTCTGTAGAACGATAATAATTTTAATTATAAAAAGGATTGATCCTATCCATTTATTTATACTTCTATACTTATTAAATGATTATTTTTAAGCTGTTATTAGAAGAGTTCTATCTGGCGATGAATTTCGAGTGTTACGTCCAACGTGAGAGATACCGTCTGGCAGCCATATGTATAAAGCTTAGAAAGATTGAGCTAATGATAAAATAAATATCCTTTATTTTCTCTAATTTCAGAGCCCTTTTATCCTACTCTTATCTACGTTTTAAATTTTAAAAATTAAAAAATAGAGTAGGCAGAGGAAGAGTAGGCAGAGGAAGCCTTTGCTTTGACAACAGAGTCAAGAAATTAAAATACACATTTAAATAAATATTTCATTTTCTCTAGTGATTATCGAATCCACAACCAGTCGCGTTTACTGTCACACTCTTGTGCCCCTGCGCCTCGACTGGTTTCATTTTTATATTATATTAAATTTATGAAATATTTCCTAAGTTACGACTTAATCAGCTTCACGCTGTATCCCGCACACAGCAGGGTAGGCAGAGGGAACCTAGTGTTAAGACACTCCGTTCCCCACTTTCTGCCGAATTCTGGAGGCATTGCGTGTTGAGGGGCAGAACTCAACGCCGCGCTTAACCTCGACACCAGAGCGAAGAAATGGAAATATAAATTTAAGTAAATATTTCATCTCCTCGAGTGGGGATCGAACCCACAACCAGTCGGTTTTGCAGTCACACCTCGTGTCGCTGCGCCACGACCGGCCTCAGAAGTTACGACTTGAGTTTTAAATACAATAGCTGTTTTTCCTTCGAGTTTTACACTGACGGCAAGGGCGGAAATTGGCGGAACACGGCAACGCCATTGTAACACATTTCGTTTTAAATTGAGGGGCTTCCTTAAATTTATACCGGTGACTTGCAACGAACGTAACGGTGCAAGGAGGGCCTTTAATCTACTTATAGGTTCACTTCGATCGATATCATTCACCGTTTACTAATTTCCTTTATATAAATAACTCATTATTATTTTAGGCAGATGCTAATAATCGTGGCGCTGGGGCACAAGCGTGTACGCAACAGGGTGTGGGTTCGAATGCCACTCGAGGAAATAAAATATTGGTGTCGAGGCATAGCTCTAGAATTCCGCCACTCAAGACGCAATGCGTCCAAAATTTAGCGAAAAGTGGAGAGCAGAGTGTCCCAACACAAGACTGCCTCTATCTACCCTGCATGTAGAGCAGGAAAAATATTTTATATTCTAAGGCAAAACAAAATATTATATAATAAATAAGTATTTACATCCTATCTTTGAAAAATTATTACAATCCATAATAGCTCTTTATCTATCGAATAGCTTATAACAATGAAACATTTAAACAATAAACATTGAACATTATCACCATTCAATATTATTCGCCAATCTACAAGAATGATTAATATAACAATCTCTATACAAATGATATAACAATTGCTCATAAATTTACTGCTGCTATCTACATGGCATAATTATTTAAATTATTTTAGTTTGTATTAAAAATATTAAACTAAACATTATATACAATAAATAATATTTTTTGTACAGAGAGAGATAGTGTCGCAGGGACACAAGCGTGTGACTGGTGTGGTTGTGGGTTGGATCTCAACTCGGGGAAATGGATTATTATTTATTAATATTTTTATTTCTTCGCTGTGATATCAATGCAAAAGAGTGGCGTTGAGTTTCACCACTCTACATGCGATGCCTCAAAAATTCACACTAGATTTCCCCTGCCTACCCTACTATACATATGTGGGAATACAGCATCAAACTAGAAAAAAAAACATATTTTTCTTTAATATTTAAAGATATCAAAATTCTTATACAAATGCTATAATTTTCATCCAAATATAATCATATGAATATAATACAAGACAGAGTTTCTACCAACGTATAGGGCCACGCCGCAATAAAAGCACATCGCCGGCCGGTCCATACCTGCACGACTATGCAAGATAAATGGCTGGCACAGAGCGGCCGCAGCGAAGGAGACGCGTTCTCACGGCCCGTGCCTGCATTTTTCTTGTTTTTGTTTTATCTTGTTTCCGAGTTAGAGGTCGGCAAGCCCGCTTCGAACTAGAAGTGACCGCTGCACGCGCGATTTGAAATATAAAAACTGTACGACAGCAGAGAGGCACGGATGTCTGACTAGTTTCTACCTTAAACGCGTACTGCAATTATTGATCGTTGATATTTTTTTGCTTTTATTCCTTTGCTTCAGTATTTACCGTTAATCTTCAAATAGAGCTATTTTTTTTCTTTTTTTTTTTGCTTCACGCTGTATCCAGCGCACAGCAGGATAGCCAGATGGAACGTGGTATAAAGATACTTCATTTCCCATTTCTCACCGAATTCTGAATGCATTGCGCGTGGCACACCAGGGCGTAGAAATGAAAATAATTAATATTTAATTTCTTCAATCTAATGTTTTTTTTATTTTTAATTTCCTGAAATGAGAATCGAACCCACAACCCATCACGTTTACACACTTGCGCCCCTGCGCCACGACTGATCCCAGGCTCAAATTTTACATGCTCTAGTTGAAATTGTAGAGTGCAAACTCCCATTAATTAGACACGATTTTATGGCTCGTACGGTACAGCACCTCATTATTTGCCGCTTCATTAAGAGCTCACTCGTGACGAGAGCTTGTCAAAATCCTAACGAACACCCGTCCGTGCGCCGCCGCTCGAAATATCGCGGGAATGTCCTACAATAGTCGCTGTCGTCGGCTTCGTTAATTGTCTTTGTTTACCCTCTTTTAATTTATCCAGCTAGAGACGACTTCTTTCTTTTTTTACTGCAACTATGTATGTACGAGTATGTTCTGTGTATATTACATACAAGACCATACAATTTTTTTTCTTAAAACACAAATGGATTTACTCATTTTGGTAAGGCGCAGAAATGGTGCTCTTCGACCAGTAACAGCGTCTATCTACAAAATTACAATCTACAAAAAGTTAATAGCTATTCACATAACAAAATCAATTTCAAGTACAGTTATAAATAGCTAAGTGGTGGGTACTTGTGTACTTTTGTAACACTGCGGGCAACTTGAAATTACATTACAAGGTTATTTTAAATTTTACAAAATATAAAATGCAGAAACAGAGAAATATTATTCAAATTACATAATATGCGATTTGCAAAAATTTTTACTATTACGTCCATTGTCATTATATAAGATTGCTTAAGATTTAATAACTTATTCTCTCTCCGAATAATTTTTTAAGAAAATCACAGGGAAAAGCATCCTCGAAACAAATGTTTTAGAAGTCACGCTCCTCTCGCATTCAACTTGGACCAATTATTTCAATTTTTTGCTTATCCCTTTGTCTAAAGGTCGTTAAAATGGCGTCAGGTGGCGAGCGCAACGGTTGTTCAAAATTCTACGCAGATAGGTATATAAATATTGTTATCTGATCTTTTCGACAAAGAACCGAAGCTAATTGATAATGGTATCTTGAGGCGGACATTTTCAAACGCTCGATTATTATTTTTTTTAACAACATCCCTAATAATGATACGTTTTGATTTCATTAAAAAAATGACCATATGGTGAGCATCAACGTTGTAACAGATGTTTGATTTATAACAAAATCAAAGCAGGTATCAGTTTTTGCAGGAGTTCCTTTTATACAGTGGACTAACTCAATGAACTATCTTACTTCACGAATTTATATTGTATTATTATAAATAATGATACGATTATACAACAGTAATACATTATAACAACATTATTAAAAATACGATTATTTGGATTAAAAATACTTATTTTATAAAATATTAATAATTGTAATGAAACATAAATTTTAAACAAAAAGAAGCCTGGTCTAATTTTATTATAAGATTTTCCTTAATCAATTTTATAAATTTATAAAAACTTATTGTTTTTCAACAGGATGGGCGGCACTGGTATGTCCAGTGGCATGGGTGGTACTCTTGGACACTGTCAGCTCGCCAACCAGCCCCTGGTGATGCCAGGGTTCCCTCTTCGAGCCAACCAGCCGAGCCCTGTGCCCGTGTACTCGCCTTCCCGCTTCCATATAGACAAACGATGTCAACATCGTTGTACGTGGAAGTGCTTAGCTATAGCCATGATATGCCTCTGTGTCATTCTAGCGGCCATGCTCGCCTACTTTATAGGTAAGATTTATTTTATTATTCTTTCTATTTTAGGTATTTTTTATTATATAAGACTACCTGTACACTGACAATTTGTAGAATACAGACAATAAAAGTACAGTCGAATTGATAACTTCCTCCCCTTACATAAGTCGGTTAAAAAAGGAGCCTAAATGTATAAAACGATAAAATGTATAAATAAGACGTAAATCAGCTAATTTATAAAAAATATAATAACATAAATATTTAAGGGAAAAGAATGATCTTTTTATATATTATGGAGTACTTTTTAAATATGCGTTAAATAATCTACATCTTTTATTCCTGATATTTATCTGTTAAATGGTTTCTTTGTTAGTTACATGTAAATTTAGTACTTTTGCATTTGTATAGTAGTTTAGTAAATTTGATGAATATCAATAAACAAACATCATTAGATAGCTGTTAACTGAATTAATTTATATATACTTACATACATCGGTGGAACCATAGATTCACTTTTATACATAATTTTGAATTTAAGTTATTATTTTAGTTATATCTCTTGAAAAGAAAGTTAAAGTTAAATAATAAAAAAAATAATTGATTTAAATTGACAGCTTCCAAAAGTTTTTCGTATACAATAAGACTGTTAAAACAAAACAGAAATATTATATTAGTAATATATCATCATTCTAGCTCAGCGGGAAGTCGGAATCGTTCGTTAGAGAACATTTTATGAACTCGCTCGGAATGCAGCTTAAATTGTTACAGACGTTTCTATTTTTCAAAACATTAATCTAAATACATGTTATATGATTTTACATAAATTACATATTATGTTGATGATCATTAAACGTAGCAGGGCTATAATATAAAATATGAATAATTAAGGTAAATAAACATCTCTACGTCTTGAAAATGAATAAAAATTTTTGTAACAACAATTTTTCCATTAAAAAACAATAATTAAAAAGTTAAATCAGCTTCACGCTGTATCCCGCACACTGCAGGGTAGGCAAAGGGTTAAGACACTCCGTTCCCCACTTTCTGCCGAATTCTGGAGGCATTGCCTGTTGAGTAGCAGAACTCAACGCCGCGCTTAACCTCGACACCAGAGCGAAGAATTAGAAATATAAATTTAAGTAAATATTTCATCTCCTCGAGTGGAGATCGAACCCACAACCAGTCGGTTTTACAGTCACACCTTGTGCTACGACTGGTTTTAAAAACAATAATTTTAACTGCAAAATCAGCTATTTTTCTTTTTTATATTTTGTATTTTTAATAAACATAATAATAAAGTATATAAAAACACACTACATTTTTTTGATCCCATCATAGAAATTTAGTTACATATTGTATTCGACTGCTTTCAACGTTTCGCTAATAATGTCAATAATACTCTACGGGGAGCCCTCTGTATATCTTTTTATGTTTTATATCTCTTATGTATCACTAATTATATTCACAAAACATACTGATTTCAAAATTAAATTTGTTTGTTATTGTATTTTATATATTACAATTGTTATACATATATGTATATGTAGGTATGTACAATAATGCATATATAATAATAAAAAAAAAACAGTTTCACGGTCTATCCCGCTTATAGAAGGGTAGGCAGAGAAAATCTAGTGTTAAGACACTCCGTTCCCCACTTTCGGCCGAAATTTTCGAGGCATTGCGAGTTAAATACCGAAACTCAACGCCGCGCTTTTGCCTCGGCACCAAAGCAAAGTAATGAGAGTATTAATGAATAATAATTCATTCCCCCGAGTGGGAATTGAGCCCACAACCGTCGCGTTGCAGTCACACGCTTGTCACGCCACGTCACGACGGCCTCGAGTGTATAATACTTAAATTATTAAACTATAAATTGAGACAATAAACATTTGTTCCTGTAACAAAAAAATGACATACATATAATATAATAGCACCTGGCTAAAGAGGATATTGTATAGGAAAAGTATGTTAAGCCCTATTCACTTCATCACCTAGTTTCGTACATTGGAAAAAAAATGCTATCATGTTTTGATATTAGTTGAAATTTGTTGTAAAAAAATCATTATAGTGAGTATTAAAATAATTTGAGCTGGGGCAGAAGATGTGACCGTAAACGCGTTAAGTTGTGGGTTCAAATCCCATTCCAGGAATTGAAAAATTTAATAATTTTCATTTCTTCGCACTGGTGTCGCGGCAAAGCGCGCAGTTGAGTTCCGCCACTAAACACTCAATGCCTCCAGAATTCGGCGCAAAGTGGTCAGCGGAGTGTCTTAACACTACATGCAGAATACAGCGTTTAGCTGAAAAAAAATAATTAAAGTATACCTATATACAAAGCAATTACCAAGTTCAACGGTATTATTAATGAAGTTTGTTGGGGTTGTGAGTGACAATTATACAAAATCGCGAGAGTGGCTCTCCACTTTAACGTTACTCTCGTTGCCAACGTTCCCGAAGTAACGATCTTTTATTGACACATAATTGGAAACCTAATGGACCAATGATTTATAAATATTCGAATACACACACTATATAAATGTGTGACAACACGAACAAAGAGGCTATTCTTCTATAGGAATTTGAATATAATTATAAAAAAAAATATGAATGAATATAAAGAATATTCAAGGGTTATTAACAGTTTGTTGAATTTTGAATTCTAAAAGAAGCTCAATTTTTTTTTGTGACAATAAGTATATTACTTTAGTAATGATTATTGTTTTTATTTAAAGAAACAAAACGCTACATACGTATAATTTGTATAGGTATCAATTTACCTACTATTTAGAGTATATATATAGGCCATATATATATAGGCAAGAGGCCAGTCTTGGCGCAGTGGCACAAAGTGTGACTGTAAAACCGACTGGTTGTGGGTCCGATCTCCACTCGTTCTGGCGTCGAGGCATAGCGCGGCGTTGAGTTCTGCCACTCAACCCGCAATGCCTCCAGAATTCGGCAGAAAATGGGGAATGGAGTGTCTTATATATA